>JACVEI010000827.1:0-131348 GCA_018115615.1 Pestalotiopsis sp. DP-2020a | reverse complement strand
CTGCGGGGGCGGGGTTTTTTTTTTTTTTTTTTTTTCCTGGCAGGCCATGCATCAAGCGGTTGCCATGCAAACAACGGCGGCGCCACGGGCGAGCAGAATGGTGGGCGACCAGTGACTTTAAGGTGCCAGCACCGGCGACATCATCAGACGTGACGTGTACCTGTGAATGTATGGTGTCGTGCCCTTTCCATTCCCGTGCAAGTGAAGCATTGAAGATATCACGAGAGTTGCCATGAACAACATATCGTCAACGTCCAGCAGGAGACCGACCACATCATTTTATTCATGTGCGCACTGGCCAGAACCAAGCCTGGCTCCCGGGCATGATACCAAGAGAGACAACATCTTTCTAACAATCACGGAATCTCATAGAGCGCAATGGCACAAAGGAAAATCAGGTCGAGTCCAATTCTCTCCTTTCTAGTACACAAAGCTCCGCAATCTGCTATGACGCTTCGCCTCTTCTATGATATGTACAAGGTTATCTCGGCAGTGTTCATGCCGGTTCCCCATCGGTGCTTGTTTGCGAGCCACACATTTAGTGAGCGTTGTTCTTGTGGTGGCCTAAGGACACTGTTAGCAGACGGCTCCCTGTCTCTCCGTCCGCCTATACGGTGGATATGTCTGTCAAACTTACGCAGGTGGAAATAGTAAGTGATGGGGTATCCAATGACCAAGATAAGACCGATGGCGTGAACGATGGCTGTAGATGAATAAGTTAGCAGAGTCCCATCTCTCTCTAATGTACCCGAGGTCCCGAAAGACCTCTTTCCATAGTCGCATGGCCTCCGGGAGCTCTCGATTCTCGCGTCGCCGTCCGTCTGGCTTTCCATATGTCCTCGTCCATCGCAATGTGAAGGGCTAGTACGTACGCTTGCCGGAGGCGTTGTCACCACCGAAGTGCTTGGCCTGGTAACGTCCGAAGAGACCCTTGGGCTCAACCTTGGGGGCGGAGCCACGGGGGAGCTTCTCGTAGAAGTTGACGACGCGCTTCATGCGGACGGCATCGGGGGCAGCGCCAATAGCCTGGTATTCGCCCATGTGTTAGCCCAGCTGTTTCTCGTTTCCGTGCTCCAAACGTCATCCGAGTCCGATCTTCGCTTTCCCAGTCTGGGGCAGATCGCGGGACTTGGTGCAGTGCCATGAAGTTTGGCATATCATGTCTGACGAGACTGAGGGTTTCGGGATCAACGTACACTTGGCGAAGCGACCTGCAAAAGACGGTTAGTTGCTACCTCTGAGCGATAGTAATCGGAGGACGTACCTTGGGGGGAATAAGGGTCGAGAGCGCCCTGCGGGTGACGAAGCTCATTTTGGCGGGTGGACGGAAAAGTCGCGATCGATAAGAAGAGAGTCAATTGGCCCGAGGTCGACGCAATTGACAAGCTGTGAGAAGAGGAGAGATGTCGTCGGTTTGATGGCTCAATGGCTGTGAAGTGAGGTCAAATCCACCAGGAACGGCACGAAAAGACCTCGTTAGCGCTGGCTCGAGCCACAAATTGAACCGAATGTCGCAGCGCACCCCTGCTCTTACGGCCACCCAAAGTCTCCAGCCACACCTTGCTCCAGCCACACCCGAGCATCTTGACCTCACCTTTGTGTGTGAAGTTTGAGCCGCGCCCAGGTCAATTGGATCGACTCTGCCACCAGTTGCGCCCGCCCCATTGCGATTCGAAAATGGCATCTCTCCGAGCTCAGTCTGCAGCCAAGCTGCTGCGGACGTCGACCGTCTCCCGACCGACCGTGACTTCTTTCACCCAGCGACGATTCAAGGCCGACGATGCCTCCCCTAAAGCCCTCACGGAGTCCGGCCCCGTAGCTGCTGCGACCAAGACTGCCGCTGCCGAGAGAGCTCCCAACTCCCCCGACTGGAACGCCCACATCGACAAGGCTACTTCGTACGTTTCAATGCGCCCTCTCAAAGTGGAATGAGATCTGGGGAGGCAGAATGGAATGATAGTTGAAGGAACTCTGGCTGATACCGACCAATAGCACATATACTCCCGTCCCCAAGCGTGTCCTTGACGGCAGCGAGGACAACGAGGTCCTCCCCGCCGCCGTCCTTTCCGGCGCACCCGTCGAGCTGCAGGCACGAACTGTCCGGTACGAAGAGCAATCTTACTCGGGTATACTTGGGAAACACTAACATTGTACCCGCAGCATCTACAAGCCCACCAAGCCCGCCACGCAGTCTGGCAACTGGGGCTCTCACCACTGGCGCATGGACTGGGACGTCCTCGGCAAGGGACACCGATGGGAGAACCCGCTCATGGGATGGCAGTCGTCGGCCGACTTCATGCAGGGCACACATCTGAACTTCAAGAGCAAGGAGGACGCCATCACCTTTGCCCAGAAGCAGGGCTACGAGTACTTTGTTCAGGAGCCCAACACGCGGTCATTCACCCCCAAGGCCTACGCCAACAACTTCCTGTACACGCCCAACAAGGTCAAGCTCCACAGAGCGAAATAATGGACCATGTTTGCATTCTAGAACTTGATTTGATTGGGAAGAAGATCAGTGACCGATGTGCATGGTGAGGCATACAGCAATAATGTCTGTCGTCTCGTCCCGTCCGCTAGAAATGCGATGGTCGGCGTGAGGTTAGCACCTACTGTATATACTTAGGCAAGAAAAAGGGATGTTTTTTATGCCACGAGTATTCTGCAAAGTTCAATGCGATTTGAATTATTACTACATCTCAAGCCACAAAATCGTCAATTGAACAGTACTCTATTACTTTCGCAGTGATTCCTCCATGACCTGACAACATTTGGATTCTACCCAAATCAATGAATCATGTTTCAATTCGTATTGCAATTGATGCTGGTCAAAGTTATGGTTGCTGGCTTCAGGCTCGGCGGGTTCGAGGCACGTCATGTCACCAATAGCATCTGTCGAAGAGGTCAGCTCCAGCCAGGTGAAAATTGGGGCCGCCGCTGGGTCGAAGATGATCCGCCTTTGTGAGGCCACAATTCACACAACTCCTGGAGGTTCGGCAAGATGTTCAAGTAATGGTCGAACGGAAACAAGTATAAAAAGCCATGATTGGCAAGAATGAATTCAGGTGGAACTACTGATCTCTCCAGTGTTCTCGGGTTCCAGTCTATAGAACCTATTCCGTAGTCCCTATCCTCAAGTATACGTATCTGTACGCATATGAGCCCAACGCCATGCTGATGAAAACAAGAAAAGACAGTTTGTACGCAACCCGGCAAACACACAATGTCCAACGTGGGACAAGATCATATCGTTACAGTTGGGCGAGCAGTCCAGCTGAGGTCGGCCTTGGTGTGCGTCTCTCTCAAGTTCCGGTCCTGCGGTCGGCCGTTCATCACGTCATAATAGTATCCTGGCCATTTTCGTGGCCATTTTGGTCTTCGCCATTCAGGCCAAGATCAATGTGATCAGGGATATCGACCCTCTGCTCGTTCTTTACAGTTTCTTCACTCCAAGTACGCATTTGCACGAGATGACGAATAGCCGCGTCCCTTCGGTTGGTATCTCGCTCCAGTATGGCCTTGTTGACCATGTCAGCGACCTGACGACGAAGTTCGGGCTGCAGCAGGGCTGCCAATGAAGGATCCAGCGAGTCATGGGAGAAGACCACAAGGGCCATCGTCTTCTCTAGATCCTCAAGGAATTGAGGGTTGGTAGGTGCCCTAGGGCCGAGTTGGGTAGTCGCAAACTCGAGCGCCGGGTTGATATCGCGGCCCGGCGATGCATTACATTGCCTAATAAGCTCGACGAGCTGGAGGCGGAGCAGCGCAAAATGGAGAGCGTTGTCTGCATCTAGAATCTGTTGCCATATTAGACTTGGTCCAACCCCATGACGGCAACAATAGTAGGGGAGAGGGTGTGCTCATAAGAAAGTGGTTGTTTCTCATCACCAGGCCCGAAGGCCGTAATAAGAGTGGTGCATGTTAAAACTCGGTTTCTAATCATAGCGAGTTGGGTGCAGTGTTGTTCGTCGACCATAAAGTCACGTACCTCTGGATCCATCTCATTGAGGTCACTGATAGCTTCCGCTATGTCACCTCTGTGTATGGCAGATTGAATCCGCTGTCGCCTCTCGATTGTGAGGTCGTCCTGCTGGGGAGGCAGGTTCGCTTCGGCTGAGAACTTCTTGGCGGCATTTGGGTAGCCAGCCAGTGTTAAATAGTCAAGAATGAGGGCATTAATGTCACTTGAATAGCTTGTTAGCAATTGAACGAGGTCCAGAGGAGTCCGTAAGCAAGAGTAGAAGATGGCTTCGTGGATCAGAAGATTTATACAAAACTTCTCCGCATAATTTTTTCTCGGAGAGATTCCCATTGATTGTGGTTTGACATCATGTTGAAGCTGGGGGGAGACGCGAGAGAGAAGGAATGGACGCTTACCTCTTGGGAGCTTTGACTCCCTCGACTTGACGGGTGAAGGCGTGCCTCATGGGCGTCGCTGTAGATGCGGACGAAGTCATGTTGGCTCGGTTACTGACCCAGGCGTCGAGGAAGTGGATGGTGTAGCGCAGTCTTTCCTCAAATTCCCGTTCGATGAGCGCAGTCATACCACCATCTAGGGTCAAGGGGTTGAGAGAGACGTGCTAGACATGAGCAGGTGCCCGTCTGATAGGTTCTTTTCTCTCGGCTCTGCTCAAAGCTGTGGGCAGAGGAAAAGCAGAGCTGTGAATGTTGGAAAGGAAGATGGAATGACGGACGGAGGCAGAATCGGGAGGAAGAAGTTGTGTCGGCGAGCTGGGGCTAGGTGCAGGATTTCTTCGCTCTGGTGGGGCTTTTTGGAGCTGCCGTACCTTGGCCACAAAATATGTACGCTAATAATAAGCTGGGCGCCCCGCCGTGGTTTGCGCGGTAGGACACGACAGTGTGGTACAAGGCGAAGGAATGGTAAAGCGCCCGTTTTGTACGGACATTCAAAAGGCTTGTGTTATGTGTATCTAGCCAGTGATGGAACACCCATGTGATTACTTTCAGTACTCAAGGATTATCAAGTACTCTTCCGAATCCCAAAAGGAACCTTGACGAGCAATCACAAACATATATCTGTACAAAAGTTAAGGTGTGCAGGCGGTTGAGGCGTGCTCCTGAAGCTAATGCTGGCTGACCTCTGACGGAGCACCGTGAGCTTCCAATGCGCCCAGGAACGTCGCCCAGTTGCCCAGTTATGCTGCGTGGCTGGCAGCTGTGTTGATTGGCTGTAGCTTCCCCCAAGCTTGACGGAGCTCTCGCGCCCACTGGCAGCTGGCGAAGAGTACGGAGAACCCAAATTTCGACAACTCGAATGCGCGACAGACAAGGTCTTGTTACTCAGTCCGAAGTACACTTTCTACTTGCACCCTATCTATCTAGAGCCTGGAAGTCAATTTGTGGTCTATAAAGCGCCAAATCATTTTCCCCTGACGTGTCGGTTGGGGTTTTCTTTCTCTAGTTTGGATATTCATTACTTCTTCTTTCACTCCCAGTGGGCGCTCTCGGCGGATACCGACGGCTGTACCAACTTCCAAGTACGGAGTACACTCGAAGGCAGATTTGCGATCTTCATTCACATGTGCCCATCTCGCTCACTATAAGTGCTAGCAGCTTGGTCACGCGACCTCCGTTCCAACAAACTATTCATCAGCATTTCTATTTGGTCTTGAATAGAGCCTTTCTTTGGTCCCAGCGATTTGTCTATATATACGCAATAGGTCAAGATGGATTGTGGCATTTCAACACCCCCCGTCATTCCTGAATACACCGCCAGGCAAGACACAGTAGCCAAGCGGGCTCACTACAGCCCGCCATGGGCAGACGTTAGCATCATTGGTGTCGCCGGTAGCAGTGGCAGCGGTAAGACGACTCTATCTCATGCCATTGTCCGGGAGCTGAATCTGCCCTGGGTCGTCATCTTGTCCATGGTATCTTCTGCTCCTCTCCTGAGCTTGACATGCGCAAAAGCTTGTGCTGACTCACTCAGGACTCCTTCTATAAGCCACTAGACGAAGAAGCCCACGCCCGTGCTTTCAGGAACGAGTACGATTTTGATTCTCCAGATGTAAGTCGTCTTGCCAGGGAGTCGTCGATTGCGTATTATTTGCTGAAGGATATGTAGGCCATCGATTTTGATGAGCTCGTCAACGTCTTGCGAGATCTCAAGGCAGGGTCAGTTCAAGAACTCAACACGAGACCCGTGTCTTTTGCAACGCCGGTCTGATGACATCTTCTGTAGGCGACGTGCTGAGATTCCCGTATATTCGTTTGAGAAACACCAACGTCTCGACAAGACCGTTCCTATATACTCTCCCCATGTTCTCATATTAGAAGGCATATTCGCATTATACGACCCGAGAGTTCGAGAGCTACTGGATATGGGTGTAAGACTTTCAACCACAATTTCCCCCCCCCCCCCTCTTTCGTTACTGACCAACATCTAGGTATACTGCGAGGCTGATGCCGATACTTGCCTTTCCAGACGACGTGAGACAGATCTTCTACTTGCACCCCCATGCATGGCTAATATCTCGTTCAGTCATTCGTGATGTTAGAGACCGTGGACGTGATGTTGAGGGGTGTATCAAGCAGTGGTTCGCATTTGTCAAGCCCAACTTTGAAAAGGTATGTATAGGTACGACATTGAGAGTAGGAGTAGCACCATATACTGACAATGTTTACCTAGTTTGTGCAACCCCAGAGAATTGTGGCAGGTAAGACGGCTGGAATACACATAGACACTTGTCCAAGTAATGTCGCATTGCTGACATGATTTCAGACATTATCGTTCCTCGCGGCATAGAAAACCGAGTTGCCATGAGTAAGTTTCAAACTTTACACATAACATATGTAAACATGTACTAATGCTTTGCAGGCATGGTAACTCAGTACATTGAGAGAAAGCTAGTCGAAAAGTCGACGCACCACCGGGCCGCTCTCAAGAGTCTGGAGACTGGTCACGATCGTGAGCCCTTGTCCGAGAGGGTTGTGGTACTCAAGGAGACGCCACAGATCCGAGGCATGGCAACGATCCTCCAGGACATTGATACGTCCAGTGAAGATTTCATCTTCTACTTTGACAGGTTATCTGCCCTGCTGATTGAAGAGTATGTCAAGCAAATCAAATCCCGACATGAAAGATGCATCGTTGGCGGCTAACCAATTTCCAACAGAGCATTGAACAACTCACATTTCACGGAGTTGACCGTGGAGACGCCCGCAGGTCACAAGTATCATGGGCTGACCGTTAAGGGCGAAGTCAGCGCAGTTATCGTGCTCCGTGGTGGCGCGACCTTTGAGTCGGGTCTTCGACGAGTCATCCCCGATTGCCGGACAGGACGCCTGCTAATCCAATCCAACATTCGCACCGGCGAGCCGGAGCTTCACTATCTCAAGCTCCCTACGGACATCGCCAAGCACGACTCCGTGCTGCTTCTTGACGCGCAGATGTCGAGCGGAGGGTCCGCGCTCATGTCAGTCCAGGTCCTCGTAGACCATGGAGTCTCGCCGGATCGGATTGTCTTTGCGACTTATTCTGCCGGCCGAGTTGGTGTCCATCGGCTGACCAAGGTCTTCCCGGAAATCACAGTCGTCGTGGGCAAACTACTTCCCGATATTGAAGAACGATGGGTTGAAAAGAGGTACTTTCGTTGCTAATTGTGCAGCGGAACTGGCATCTTTCGACGAGATTCAGAGCCTCGACACCAAAATGGCCAGGGTTGTATAACAAGATGCCACCAAGCACAGCGTCGTGTAGCGAATCAAATGAATCAACAAACTCAAGAATTGGATCGTAGCCTCATGTATTTCCACCATCTTTCAATCGTGGTTATCCACATGTCTTGAGTAGGGTACCTATAAAAATTCCTGATCGGTCTGATACGAGCCCAAACTCGCCGTGATGTTAAAGATCCTCTCGGCGTTCTCCCAGCCGAGCTTCTCCTTGGTCCGCACGCCCAGACCTTCGACATAATCAAACCAGTCGGCCGCGTCCTCGTTGCTCTCGTATGGATAGTCGACGCTCCACATGACCCGGTCCTCGCCCATCTCGTCAATGGTGTCGCGGACCGTGGCCAGGCGGCGCACACCCGCCAGCGTCGCGTAGAAGTTGTTGCGCAGGTAGTACTTCATGGTCTTGTTGTACGGCCCGTCGGCGCCCTCGATCCCGATGGCCAGCCGCGTGTCGATGCGGTGCGCGAGGAACGGCAGCGCCTCGGCGCAGTGGCCCAGGATCACCTGCAGCGTAGGGTGCCGGTCGAACAGCCCCGACAGCATCAGCCGCAGCGCGTGCCCCGCCGTCTCCGTGCCGAACCCGTACGCCGCGTGCGCCATCATCGGGTAGCCGGACATGAGCAGCTGCTGGCTCGGCGGCGGCGGGCGGGGGTGCAGGTAGACGGGCACGCCGAGGGCCGCGGCTTTCGCCCAGAACGGCTCGCACGCGCCGTCGTCGAGGTACCGCACCGTGTAGTTGTCGGGGGTGCCGATGAGCGTGTACCCGTTGATCAGGGCGCCCTTGGCGCCGAGCTGCGTGACGGCGCGCTCGAGCTCCGCCGCCGCCGAGGACGGGTCGTGCATGGCCACGGCGGCGAAGAAGCCGAAGCGCGACGGGTACGCCTGCGCGTAGTCGGCGTACATCTCGTCGTTGACCCGGGCCGCCAGCGACGTGGCGTTGGCCGCGTCGAAGACGCCCTCGATGCCCGGCGACGTCAGCGACACGATCACGTACCCGATGCCGCTGTCGTCCATGGACGCGAGGCGCGCGGGCACGTCGGTCAGGCGGGACTCGATGTCCGCGGCCACGCTCTGGGTGAGGTATGTCAGCATCTACACCTGGTCGAGAGAAAGTTTTGACCCAACTCACGCTGGCAAAGGGCACCCCAGCATAGCCGGCAACCTGCTCGATGGCGGGAAGAGTCCCGTACGCGTCCCACAGGCTCGTGCCGACGGCCTCTTCGAGCGCAATCTTTCCAAACATGCGCGGCACCGAGATCGTGGCATTGGTAGCCCGGTGCAAGGTCGTGGTCACGTACAAGCCTCGATCGATCTCCATCTTAACGGTTTCCAGAGGAGGCAGTTGCGTGTTGAGTCAAGGAGTGACAAGACTTCAAGTGAGAGCTTTCCCCGGCCTCGAGGAGAGCAGAATCTCCCTCACTTGTATACAACAATCCTCAGGGCCCGGGATCATATCTGACCACTTGTATTCCCAGTCCATCTCGGGTGGATACTGTATAATCTTCACCATATCACCCATGTCGGAGATCTCGATAGCAAGTTTACACAGCGGCAATCCCGGACCGCAAGCCAATTAACCATGAGATATGGTCGGATTATCCGAGCCAAGGGAAATAATTACGTATGTAGCAAAGTCCATGATCGTCCGCCATACAAGGCGGGAGCAAGGCAAGGGCCCTTGCGGGTGGGGGGTCGGGCAGGGCGCCAGCAGGATTGCGAATGGAGTCGATTACCCGAACCCATGCAAGCCGAGATCCGCCGAGCCCGGAATCTTCGTCCGATGAACCCGCCGGGCGCCAGTAAGGAATGTTTGGATCTGGCGAAAGAGGTATCCTGGTCGTGACGCGAGATATCATATCATCACTGTACGATGTCCAGGGAATGCCCGGCCGGGTTATAGCACAAAGTGGATACAATGATATTGACCGGCAACGTGGGACGGGTGCTGCCGGTGAATATTCCCCGGCTCCGAGTCTCCTTGTCTGCTCCGAGTTAGTCCGGGAGTTAGGTTGCCCGCTGCGCTTCATGCCGAAGGCCGGCGAGGAATCGACATGAAAGTCGTTTTTGGATCAACAAGTGTACCGAAAGAGATCGATTGAACGAGAAGAAAGAAGTTCCATGTAAGACTCATTTGTTATTCAGCATCTGGGCTTATGTCACTACGGCACCATCCATCGCAGAAACTCAATGTCCGACCCTGGACTGCGCCTTCTCGCTGTACCGGTTGCCGTGGGGCTTGGCGGCGTCGATGATGGCGCGCATCTCGCGCTTCTCGTCCTCGCTCAGCTCGACGTCCCGCGACGCCCAGTTCTCCTCGAGCCGGCCGACCTTGGTGGTTCCGGGGATGGCAATCATGCCCTGGGCGGCGACCCACGCCAGCGCGACCTGCGTCAGCTTACAGCCCTTGCGGGTCGCCAGCTTCTTGATCTCGTCGACGATGCGGCGGTTCTTGAAGAAGTTCTCGCCTTGGAACTTGGGCGCTGGGAGTTTGTCTTGTCAGCTGACGAAGTAGGGGGCAAACCAAGGGGGAAATTTACCAGTTCTGCGGAAGTCATCGGGCGCAAAGTCGTCGGGCGACTGGTAGGGGAAGTCATCCACGAGCCAGCCGTGGCCGAGCGGGCTATAGGCGACATAGGCGATGTCCAGCTCCTTGGCCGTATCAATGAGCCCGGAGGTCTCGTGGAGCGTCTCAAAGGCCGAATACTCTGCCTGGAGGGCATCGATCTTGGCGACTTGAAGAAGATTGTGGTCAGCAACATGGGGGCATATACAATGCAAATGCTGCTGCTGGAAACTTACTGGAATTTGCTTTCCTCAGAGTAGCTGCCGAGCACTCGGACAGGCCAATGTACTTTGTCTTGCCGGTCTTGCGGATGCCGTCGAGCGCAGCAATGGACTCCTCCAATGGCGTGTCTGCAAGACAATAATGGTCAGTCACAATGTGCGACATCATAGAAAGCAACGGCTAGACGAATACTTACTCGGGTCGATTCTGTGGAGGTAGTAAAGATCAGGCGTGAACCCGAGTCTCTCAATCGTTCCGTCGATGTACGACTCAATGTGAGAGCGGCTGTTCGTCACGCTGCCGGTGCCGAAGCAGTCGAAGCCACACTTGGAGGCGACTATCTCAGGAGTCAGCTGTCTGCTCCTCTTCGCATAATCTCCGCAGAGGGGCATTTCTCTCTCTTACTGAAAAGCTTGTCCCGGACATTGTGCTTCCTGATAAAGTCACCAAGCAACTTCTCGTTGACGCCGGCTCGGTAAACGACCTGTTACTCCCCGGTCATATTGTCAGCCGAGAATCTTGTGAGACGGTGACGTCTGACGAACCGCGGTGTCCCAAAACGTGCAGCCCAGCTCAATGGCCTTTAGCAGAACGGGCTCTGCCTCCTCCAGACTGAGATTGTTACCCATGCCGAAGCTCAAGCCCATGGCCCCGAATCCCGGGGAGGGAACCTCGAGGTCGCCGAATCGCAGCGTGTGAACCATGTTGTCGTCGTTGAGAAAGTGGCTTCTTGTGTGAATTAAGTTTTGCTACTCGATCTGAACTCTATCCCGCGGCCACCACCTCTTCTTATATGTCTGGCATCTCAACGGCAGACACCTCGCCGGATAAGGATATACCAGGCAATGTCGTCACTCCGAGCATTTTCCGCAACTCGGTAGCAAAGCGAACTGCTCCTTAGTGCGGGCAAAGCGTTGATGATCCAGAATGCTCAAACTCTGTCAACCGACAATTCGGTCCTATCATGGGCACCAACGAGTCGAAACCACCGTATACAATTGGGGAACCGAGGACAAAGACCCAGCATGGCGCTCGCAAGGACACACGGGAGGTCTAAACGCCGATTAAGACAAGAATTGGTTCTCGCAAAGACCTGGAGATAGATGGCTTAAATCCGGATGTGGGGTTTAACACCGGCCTCAACTATGTTGATGGTCTAAAAGCCATTGATAAGTTACCTGCGGCACTTGGTGCACGGCAATTCAGAGATCAGAGGCCCCACGGCTGGTGGTGAGTACAAACTTTACCATCACTGGCGTGGATGTTCGAGTGACTGATGGGCCTTCTTCCCATCCTTCCAAGTATGATCGTTTTCACGATAACCTAGAAGCATCTAACCTATCTATAATCCAACGGCTGGTACCACAGTGCTTGCAGATTAAATGCGGGAGCTAGATACGTGGTCTGTACTGCGAGAGGCTTGGCATTATGAAAGACTTCGGGCTCTAATCATCAGATCCAGATAGGCTTTGTACGACGAAAGATACGGGATGCGCATGTACGAAACATCGTGTACAGGACGGACTACACGTAGGTCGGCCTGATCGAATTGATACATCTACGTGTTCAAGCATGAAGTTTTCCATGCCATCGTCTCATTCACACTAGTCCATGTCATATGAAAGCCCAGTAAAAGACGTGTAATAAATAACACCGCTTGAGCGGTTTGCTGATAAAGCTACCACGAGAATGCCTCATCGTGAACACCGCCGCCATGTGGTAGATCTATGAACCTGAAAAATCGCTGCTCCTTTATTCTTGCTTTTGTTTTGCCGCCCGATAGCGCCTAGCAGATGCGTGTACCAATGAAAATAAGGGGGTATCAATGCTCGTCTCGTCGCCCTTGCGCTCCCTGCCGTGTCTATTATTCTCGCTCTCTTCTCTTTTCATTCTCGCCTAAAACTTTCGTGGCCATGGTGCGTCCTGGTGGTTTTACTTTTTATTACAATATCACGTCGGTCTTTGGGTTAGTCGTCCAACTGCACCAGCTCCTAGTCGAATTCGTCGTCCGCTTGCACCATCTCCTAGTCGAGCTCGTCGTCCGCTTGCGACCGCTGATATCGAAGCTCCATCACCCATTTATCATCAAAATCGATTCCGCGTCGAAGCTTGGTCGCGGCCTTTCGCCATATGGCCGTGCTAAGACCAAGATCGGCGAGGAAGATCTTCCACTCGTCCACGGTGATGTCGTCCGCTTGCTCGTCTCCATGCTCGACCGCCTTCAGTAAGCCTTGCTTGGGCGCACCCAGGGCGATGACATAGCGAGGCTGTACGTATAACTTGGCACCATCAATGATGTTTACCTTTCCGCTGGTGGGGTCAATGCCACTGGGAATGTCAATGGCGAGCACAAAGGCCTCATTGCGGTTTGCCCATTCCATCAGCTCATAGGTCGTTGCCTGGTCGCTCTTGCGCAGTTCCTCGAACGAGATAGACAGACCCAGTAGCGCATCGATGATCAACGTGACCGAGGCTTGCGATGAAGCGGTAAGAGACTTGGCGCTCTTGTTCAAGTTTTCAAAAAGCTGTGCCTTTGTACACACTGCGCCGCCAAAGCTTCGGAATAGCCTAGTCTGTCGGCGGATTTCGTCAACCAGATCTCGCTCACGCTCAATGCCAACGACGCAAACCAAAACATTGACGCCGTGGTTTCGAAGGTGACGGCCAGATGCAATGGCTCTTGCTCCAGACTTGTTATTTCCGGCGAGGATGACGATGGTGGGAGAGACGGGAGGCGAAGACGCCGCGGCGTTGCGCATCTGGATGGCAGGGTCCGAAAGGGCGCCAATGGCCACCTCGGATATGCTCCGGCCTGCATTCTCTGACATGAGGTCCTCACTGAAGCCCAACTCGTTGTGTGATATGTTTTCAATGTTGAGCATCTGCAAATGCGTGACAGTCTCGATGCGGCGGTTGGTAGAAATAGAGTAGAACCCCTGAGCTCCTCCAGGTAGCGATTGCGGGTGGCGCTTGTTGGTGGGCGTAGGAGGATGCTGGTCAACGATTCTTGCACCAGAATTGACACGTCCAGGCATAATGCCGGCGGTTTGGGAGGCGCTCGCTTTCCTCGACTGCGAGCGCCGGCTGGTGGACAACCGAGAATCTCCCCGTAGGCGGGAATTTCTACCGCTTCCTTCTCTACCGCTTAACCGGTCTGCTCCGTTAATGGTCGCGTCATCGGCTTCGCTCTTCCAGAAGTCGTCGGGCGTCTCCTTGAGCTTCGTTGCTCCAGCCAATGAGGAAGGGGTATCGAGCACGTTCTCCGTGTAGTGCAAGTTCTTGCCGCCTGCGGTTCCCGGCTTGGGCTTGGGAAGACGGTTGTGAGCCACCAGCCTGTCGGCATCATCGATCTGATCCTGCTGCCGCATTTCCTCGAAAATGGTCTTCTTATCGAACTTGGCCAAGCTCTCCGTGAAGTCAAACTCGCCAGCCTCCTGCACGTCCGTAACGTCCTCAGACATCCAGCCATTCTCGGCACTGGCAGCAACGCGACGCTTCTGCTTCTTAAGGGATGCGTACGGTTGGAATGACTTGGTGGACTCGAGGATAGGCGTCTGTCGCCACCCGTCACCCTGCACCGTGGGCTTGCCAGCGGAAGGCGGTGTCTCGTCGTCACCTCTGCGCGCGTTCTTAGTGCTCTTGCGCTGACGTTGGCGAGGTCGTTTGCTCGCCTTGGTCGAGTCGGCATGGACAGGCGCCGTCGGTGTCGCAACTCCCCCAAACTCATCTTCTGTCGTGTCTAGAGCGGCGGGATCAATGCTAGCGATTGTGAGGCTTCCAACATCTCGCGTAAGAGGGTCGATGACAACCGAGCCTCGGCCCATGGCGGATGAAGGAGAAGCCGTGTTCATTGGCAGCGGGTCACGCTTCTCCCCGATATTGGCATCCTTACGTCCCTGAGGTGGTCGGCCCATGCTGAGAATGGCGGGATCTTGAAATGTGGCATTTGCGGAGGGTGTAGTGGGAGCAGACACAGGAACGGCAACTGGGGCAGGGACATGAGCAAAGGAAGCCGAGGTGGCAGGCGTGGGAGGAGTGTCGGTGACCTGTTGAATATCCAAGATGTTGTTTGGATCGAGATCGACTCTCGGCAGGTGTTCGCCGGTGTTGTAGACGTGAACTAGATGGAGACGGTCAGTAAAGGCGGCCCCGGACGAGTGATTGTAGGGCCGACATACCATTCTCCAGGGCAAGAAGGCGCTGCGGAATGATGGAGGAGACGACGCCTTCCAGAGCGAAACCAGAGGGCTGCCTGAGCACGACCCTCATGCGAAGACCGATAAAATCCATGACGACGGCTTGGTGACTGCCCTGTCCGACGGTGGCGCTGTGATCGATCGGGTGGTGTAAAAACTGATGGAGACGCGCCTTGAGTGATCGAGAGTAGCTGAGGGATTTGGTGAGCCTTCTGGACTCGCGGTGGAAGAGAAAGAGGTCGTGATGCCAGAGGGGCTGGGGGTGGGATCGATCGCAATGGCGGGCGGAAAGTGGGATGGGTAACGAGATATTCTTTGGGCTCGTTGTTGAACATTTAGAGCTCGCGGTCAGCTCCGGCCTTATCGATAAGGCCGAGTACCTGCCCTTCATTTAAACTTTCGCGTTCAATTCACTGTTGCCCCTGCAACTGTTCTTATAAAAAGTGATACAGAGCACTACAAAGCACAATCCAATGGTACCGGTAGGTACTGCCCATCACGTCACAACGCAGTGATATGTGTAACCAAAAAGAGCAAAAAAGCAACAGTAGGTGCTACGAGAAGATTTCAGGTTGATTCCAGTTCGATTTCCAACTGATGAGCTACAATAATAATAATACACTGTTCATTTCGGCGGCACGCATCATGACGAGACTGGATCCTAAACCATACAAACAATTCGCTTTTGCTATTATTACTATTATTATACCTAGTGTAGACACACCGAGCCTGCGAATCCTTGACTCCATCTGAGTCCGCCCATAATGGCAACCATGCACGCCAATGCGGCAAGAACGCTCGTCATACCGTAGACATAGGCGTGTTTCCGCCTGAGAGCAGCCAGCTCCGACACCCAGGTAGAGACAGTGGTCAGACAACCGCAAAGTCCGTCCTCGATGCCTTGGAGCACTTGACACCCAATCACTCCGCCGTCTGGGACGTGGGCAATGTCCCACGCCATTGCCAATATCGCCGTGCCACCAATATTCACGGCAAAAGTTCCCAAGGGAAACGAGGCGATCTTGCCATTCAGATACAGCGATGCGTAGAACCGGGCGAGGCAGCCCAACGGAGCAAACACCAAGGCAAACGTTGCACGCCCACGCCAAGTTTCTGCCGCCCCCAGACCGTGGGAGAACCTATCTGGCGGCACGGCGGATAGTATAATGGCTCCCGCCCAGCAGCCGAACGCCAGGAACACCGCAATGGGATCGACCACCTTTCTCATCGACTTGAAGGGAACCGTCGGGGTGAACCGCTCGAGAGCGATCGCCAGATGTGCGCCAACAAACAACCCAGCTAGTGAGAGTGAGACCGTGGTCATAATCACTGCCACCAATGCCTCAAATGAGTAGCCGCCATTCCGAGGAATCGTCGTGTTTCCCAGGTCGGGACTCGGCAGATCATTCGATAAAGACAGGAACACGTCTCGTATGAAAGACGAGAAGGATGTAAAGGAACCGCAGAAGCCGGTAGCCAGGCCGACATAGAGAGGAATTGTCTTCTTGGTGGCCAGGTGTGCCTTCTTGGCTGCCGCCAGGTCGATATCACCACCGTCTCCATCGGCGCGATGCCTCTGCGCTTTTTCCAGCTGCTGATCGTAGGTCGCACTACCCCATTCGTGGCGGAAGAGCATTCTGTCCTCGGAAAGAAACCCCATGACGAGGCTGCCGGCAAAGTTGGGCCAGACTGAGCTAAAGGCCACAGGTGCTCCCGGGTAGAAGGTTATAGCTTGGAGCCCAAGTCTAGCCAGTGTCCCGAAAATTGAGAATAAGATGAGGTACGAGATGGTGTATATCTTGGTGCCCAGCTTGGAAACCTCCAGTTTGGTGTCCTGCTTCTCTTCATCGATCTGCGGGATTGTCTGGCGGGCACTCCTGGTGGACGATTGACGTCGCTGCGCCTGGCTTCGCATATAGTCTTGATCACAGCTACGCGACTCTTCGAGAGACTCATAGCGGTATGTATGCGCTTCGTCGCGATTCTGTACGGGTCCAGTGCTCGTAAGCTCGGCCACATTCACATAATCGTCCGGGAGATCATAATCGGCGCCCGACGATGAGGGCCGGTTCTGTCTCGCGCCAGTTTGATCGCCGGTGGTTTGCGATGGGCCATTGTGAACCGTTTTCTCAGTGGTTAACTGCATGGCAGTCGATTCGCCCTGCCTGTGTGACACGTTTTCCCCCTTCCTTCGACGTCACAAGGGACCTTCTTCACGATCCCTGGTGCGAGCTCTGTCGCGAGACTGCCAAGCCGATGCTGAAGCGCGAGATTTTCTCCATGCGCTTGCTCAAATTATTATCAAAAGAATCGTTGGTGTCGTGTAAGTCGATTTGCGACAGAGTTCGGCAAGTTGGAGGATGTCAAGGAGGAAATACGGCAGTATCACTTTCTTGGCAGAGATTTCCGGCCAATGCCGGTGAGCTTGTCGATCCTCGTTTCTCCCGCCAAACGGATTCCCAATGTCATCACGAGCCAAGTGCGCGACAGCAGGGGCCGTGTCCCGGTGGATCTTCTTCACTGGCTGCTTGGGGCCGGCGAGATGGAGACTGCAATTAAGCTCACCTGAACGTGCTGGATTGGCACCAAAACCGCCCTGCAGTTATGCACCCAACGCCTATCGCAACCCTCCTAACCCAGCGCAGGGGTAGCTCGGAGTCCAGCGCTCTATCAGTGGGCCGGGGGGAGGTTCCTAGCTCTGGGTAGCTTTATCGTGGAACCCCGCTACCTGCCGAACCCCGCCATGCCCAGCTTCCATTGTTCATGGGATCTGCCTGACATTGGATCTATCTGACCCAAGGGTAAACGACAACCTCAAGCTGTCGTTCCAATGACACACCGAGACATGGTCCCAATCGCATTGCATACACGCATGCATACAGTCCGCCTGTACTCCGGCTTACACCGCAGGACATTGATCAGCTGAACCGCTTGTCTCTTCTAAGATTAATAAGGGTCCCTTGTTTACTTTATCTTCCTTAGGCTTGAACACTTATATATATGAAGTTCGAGACATTGGACTTTTGGACTTTTCCCCCTCTTCCCTTCTCTCTCTCCGACCTAGATACTCTGCCTGTTCCCGTATAGTTATTATACGTATCGTCATACGTGTCGCTTTCAGAATATTCTGATTCCCTCGTGTCTTTGCTCCACTGCTGCCTGCCTCTTCTCTGTTCCAGGTGATATTGAAAACAACAAAGAAATACATCATGTCGGCCCCATCCCTCCCGTCCAACGTCCACGTGTCGAGCCACCCGTGCCTGCGAGCCAAGCTGAGCCTCCTGCGGTCCAAGCAGACGCAGGCCCGCGAGGTCAAGGGGCTGATCACCGAGATCGCGACCATTGTCGGCGTCGAGGCCTTCGCAAAGGTCCTGACCGCCGTCGACGGCCCCGGCGGCGAGACCCCCATTGGCTTCGACTACACCACGACGACCATTGAGCCGGCGCAGTTCTCCCTCGTGCCCATCCTGCGCTCCGGCCTGGGCATGGTCGAAGGTAAGATAAAAGAGAGGGCCATTCGACTATACATGTGACAAGTATATGTACTCACCAAACTCGGTATACGTATAGCCATCCAGACGCTCCTCCCGTCGCCCGTGCCGGTGCACCACCTGGGCCTGTACCGCGAGCCGTCGACGCTCGAGCCCGTCGAGTACTACAACAACCTGCCGCAGCACTCGTCGTCGTCGCCGTCGGGCGGCGTCGCCGACCTGGCCATCATCCTCGACCCCGTCATCGCCACGGGCGGCACCTGCGCCGCCGCCGTCCAGACCCTGCGCGAGTGGGGCGTCAAGCGCATCGTCGTGCTCAGCGTCATCTGCGCCGCCGACGGCGTCCGCCGGGCCGCCGCCGAGTGGCCCGAGGGCGTGGACATTTTTGTCGCCGGCGTCGACGCCGAGCTCACCCCCGACGGCATGCTCAAGCCCGGCGTCGGCGACGTGGGAGACCGGCTGTTCTTGACTATTGGCAAATAGACGACTTCTCCTTTTCCGATGAAAGAGGCAGTTTTCTCACACGTTCGTTCGTGTCATGAAGAACGTAGTCATCAGAGAGAAAATAAAAATCCGGTCTTGCATTATCTTGCATTGTTTTGGGGGTCTATAACAGGCGTTTAGGCCACATCGGTTTTTTGGGTTAAGCATAGCTGAGAATTCCTTTTTTTGGCAAAAATGAATAAATACCGTAAAAAGCCTCCTTGCTGGCAATATCCTTTGGCATTTTTGCGTGCATGAAATATTTGTGATCTGACTTATCCGCAGCAAATTACTGCGGCACGTATCTCTCCTCGTCCAACATGGTCCCCTCTGTCCAGCAATCCTCTAGCCATTTCTGCGTCACCATTCGGGGGAGCTGGCTGCGCCCGCTTATGGTAGATCGTATCTCGGCGGAGAGATCATGCGAAGAGGCGCGCTCCTCGTCGTCTTTAGCAACGACCACGACATGAGTAACGGAGCGGTCCTCGAGATCGTCGACAATGATGCCCCCGCCGAACCTGATCCAGTTCTTGTACTTGAGGACCGATATGTCCAATATGTTCTCTGCCGTAGCAAAATAGGTGACGACCCGCTTGAACATGTGGCCCTTGGGATTTCCTATATCGTGGCCGTGCGCCTCGAGCTGGTCGATAAAGGTGTCCGTGTGGAACGGCTCGTCGACGATCTCGTTCTTGGGCATATCCTTGAGAAGGGTCCCGAGTTCCGCCAGATCGATATCCCGGGCGAAGCTGTCGCCGTAGTCGTCGACATTGTCCTCGGCCTGCCGCTTCATGGCGCTCGAGACGTGGAACAGGTGCCTCGGCTCGTACGGCAGGAGAAAGCCCGTGCCGGCGTCGCGCTGGGCGGCGCAGTCAAAAATCCATCTCGGGCTGATGATGTCGACGGGCCCGGCCTTGATCAGGCTGGCCACCTTGATGACCTTCTTGTCGCCGATCAGAATCATGTCCGTTCCCGCGACCGCCCGCTGGGACAGCCTGCCGCCGTTTTCCTTGATCACGACCTCGATCTGCGTCTTGCTCTTCTTGGGCTGGAGCGAATCCGAGAGAACACAAAACTCGAGGCCCTCGAAGAGCTTGGTCCGCGGGCCGCTGAACTCGACCGGCGTTGCTTCCTGGCCCATGATGACAACCTCCTTCTTGGCCCGCTTGTTTCCCCGTCTCCTGCTCTCGAAATTCATCTCCTTCTCCTCCTGTTTTGCTGCGACCACGGTCTTGAGATCTTCAAATGCCTGCCAGTCGAGAGCCGAGTCCCAGGCACGATCATCACGGAGTTTTTGAAAACGGGGAAATCTCAATGTTACCTACAACTTGGTAATTAGCAAGGAAAAGTACCTTTTAATGACTTTTCGAGACTTAAGATTGACTCAGGGGCTCTGATAACATGGGAACTTACCAACTTAGCGTACTGATCCGAGGGCACAGAGCTCGCTGCTTTGACCTGAATCACCACCGAGTCGCTCGGCCGTATCCATTGATCCGGCTTCCACCACTGCTTATCGCCTCCGGCAAGCTCAATGTATTTTCTGGGCGGCTTCTTCGCGTTCCAGTCCGTCCACTTGCCCTGTGTCCGGTTTGCGATCTCCCGGTAGTCCTGCAGCGTGAAGCCGCCACCGACCCTGATGAAGCTGAAGCACTTTTCCGGGTCTGCGCCGCGGTCTATGTCGTCCTCGGTGACGCGCAGTCCACACAAAAAGCTCGAGTGGCCACCGCCACGATGCCCAGTTCCGTAGTATGCACCGATGATGACTACATCAACGGCCTCGCCAAGTTCTTTGATATACTCCGGCTTGACCTTGATCCAGTCGTCATTGCGCTGATTCAGGCTGTATGCAGAAAGCGGGTTCTTGATAACCAAGCCTTCGGACCGGTTCTCAACCACTTGTCGCAAATGAGGTTCAATGTCATCAGACGAGGTTGACACCAAGTGATCTTGCAGCTCCAGTCTTCGGTGAACTCCAGGTACGGCCTTCTCCAGCGCATTGCGCCGATCCTGCAGAGTATATCTGGTCAACTCCTGCCCGTTTAGATAGACAATATCGAAGACGCGATATAAACAACGTGCTCCGACTTCATCATATGGGTTTCGCTTGCCGGCGTTTGCTGCTGACTTGAGGGTGCCGAAAGCCATGATCTTGTCCAGTTGCATGTCCCACGTGATCATTTCACCGTCCAATATTATGCTCCGCACTCCTGCAGCAAAAGCGCTCTTGAGGTGTTGTGTAAGTGCCGACTCGCGGTCTCGCAAGCCAGTGCCGTATAAATAGGCGTAGTCCTTGGCTTTGCGGGACCACCAACCGAATCGAAACCCTCCCGGCACGCTCTTGTCTTCCATCATATGCATTTGCATGCGTTCTCCATCCAGCTTCTCCTCAATCCAAAATTCGGCATTCTCTCTGACCGTGTTTGTCTCCTTGTCTTTCGTTAGCTGTTCCACCATCCTTTTGAAGCTGCCGAAATTTTGATACTGGGCCAACTGGGGCTGGAAGATCTGCATCAGAGCGACACCAGTATCGTCGTCGTTAAGGCGTATATCGGAATCATATAGATCCCAGCAGACACGTCGGAGGCTAGATGATACATTGAAGAGAGCCTCAGCGTCCGGGTGCCATATGTCGAGAAAGGTCCTTTCTGTCGCGCCAACCTTCATCTCCTTTAGTATGATCCGGATGAGCCACATAAGCTCGTCTGGACTCATTTTCTGGTAAAAGTCTTCGACGATTGGCAGCTGTTCGGCTTCGCCCGAGGCAGCCGATAATTTGTCCAGCATCACATTGACATCTGCCACGCGCATGTCTCCCGGACTCGAGCGCATAGGACGCTTGGCAAGGACTTCGTAACAGCGGGCGGCAAAGTCACCCGCCGTCTGATTCGCCTTGGTCTTGGCCGGCCGCTTCCACTGGAGGAGATTCTGCCCGTCGGTAGAGTGTCTGTCTATCTTCAGAGTTCGGACGAGCAGTTTGCCAATGGCGCTCTCTTTGAGGCCATACACGCCTCGGTCGCGATCTTGATGCGGGAGGATCAATCGCATGGCGGGATAAAAGTCATTTCCGACCTCTGCGCGCCATCTCGACATAAACCTCTCGATGATGGCACGGCGCACCTCGTGAGGCGAGAGGTGCGATGCGCCGCGGCCACCCCTCTGCTTGCGGCGAGCTGCTGGCCCAGAAGGCTTTTTCTTGTTTTCATTGAGTGGGTTGAACAGACTCTGAAATAATTCGGAGAATTTCAGTGTCCGCGAGTGATTCTTGGGTCTGTTTGGATAGCTGCGCCAGATCTTGTCAGTTGGCGCATTTGGTGAGTGACCTTGATTCCGATCTCACTTTTCATCAAGCTCTTCGAGGGTATGACCACCGCTCGTATATTGCTCGACCTCTTCCTCCACGGCACCTTCGTCGCGGGCTTTTGTCTTCCTTTGACTCATGTTGATTGCAAATTTTGGCGAATTATTGAGCCCATTGGGTGTTGTTACAGCTGAGACCGGACCCCCAGCACTGGAATGCAGGGCTTCGGCGCTTGTTCAGTGCAATGACAGTGGTCAATTGTCGTGTCCGATGGTCGACCTAGTGAACACAGCTTGGTTGCTGCTGAATGGGATGGCAAGCAGATCACAGCTGAGACACCGAATCTTCAGTTTTCATTGATGAAGAGCGAAAGAAAAATGGTCGACTTTCTTTGCAATTTTTTTGCTGTCATGAACACTTGAGCTGCCTGTAAGATAGTGCCTTCCAAGCTCCAACACTGAAGCTATGGAAGCCTAACCTAAGGTTAGCGAGGTTGCCTGGGACATTCGAAGCTAACACCGAATCGGCTTAGCGTGCAAGAGCAACTAAAGGTACAACAGAAGAGATGCAGTTATGATTGATCATTGATGTGCAGATGAGGCACATATGATATTTAAACTGCTTGGAAAGTAACAGTAGGAACGAAGCTTCAAGGTGATGAAGGTGATGAAGGTGATGAAGGGATAATCTGGTATCATCGATCCGCGCCTATATCATGATGTTGTTAAAAGTGGCCATACTCTGCTCCATGCTTGCTTTTTCCTTGAACTGTTATCGGTGTATTCAAAAGATATCTTCATCGAAACAATAGAAGATAACATTCTTAAAAATACCATTAAACATTGGATACGCTATATGTACCTCTAGAGCTAGATTGGCCCCCTAGCGGGTTCTTCAGCCGGCACTTCAAAGATGCCAGGAATTTCATAGACACTGCCGTTCATCTCATATATACTGCCCTCCATCTCGTAGACAGGGCTCTTGGAATCCCCCTTATAGCTGTCCTCTCCATGCAGTTCGCGAGCAGCAGGGCCATCCGCGGGTAGCTCGGTCCAAGCACTATCACCTGGCATTTCTGCCTTGGCCCATGGATCCGGCGTGTCCAGAATAGGTTCCTCGTCCTGGAGGCTCTTATTGGCCTCTTGCTCCTGCTTCTTCCGCTGCTGCTTCTTTCTCCTCAGCAGGATCAATGCGAGGATCAGCCCAGCAATGCCGATGGCCAACACTCCGAACAATATTCCAACGCTGGCGCCGAATGACAACCCGCTTGACGATCCTAACGATGAATCCGTAGATGATGCTGTGCCCGAAGCCGTCGAATTCGTCCCTATCGATCCTCCGTTGGTTGTCGTGGATGCGGAGACCCACGCGTCGCTTGCGACACATTCGTAGTCGCCCGCCAGTTGAGCACCATCGCTCATGGTCGTGTCCAAACTGTCGCAGTCTGTTTGCAGTGCGGTCGACCCATTAACGTTTAGTGTTCCTCTGACTTGGGCCAGCGCAGGCAGGGTTAAGCTACAAGATTCGGTCAGCATTTGAGGTTTCGTAACGAATCTCGGTATACTATACGAACCCTGTAATGTTGCCGGCGATTTCCACGTCTCCATTAATCGTTGCGAGACTCGGGAAGCTCGACGACAGATCTTGCAAGACCGCATTGGTCTTTAGCAGCAAACCCCCAGTGACACTCTCGAGGTTGGGAAAGTTGAGTTGCTGCAGCTCGTCGTTGGAAGAGATTTCCACAGTCCCACTTTCGATGTCCTTCAATACGCTCGTGAGGTATTGCACATTGGTGTTGACTATCCTCATGCTGGTGACAGTGTACAGCTCGGGTATATTAATGCTCTTGACATTTTCGAGCACAACGTTGCCTGCCGTGTAGAGCTTCGGCAGGTCGATGTATGACAAAGAAGAGACGTTAGAGAAAGTAATGTTTCCGTAAACAGTCTGAAGCTCGGATGCGGAGATGGACGACAGCTCCGTGTTGTCTCGACAGTCGAGGTTTTGTACCGCCGTGATGTTGCTTATATCCAGCCGCGTCACTCCGGGCTGCACGGTAATGTTGGCTGGGTAGGAGCTGTCGGAGCAGCCGTCCAGGTATTGGATTTTTCCATCATCGGAGAATATAGACTTGCCACACTCGGCTGGATAGGATCAAAGGTGGTCAGCATTAGACGACTTGAGCCAGTGTTGTTGCCTCTTCTTGGGCTTGATGGGGCTGAGAACGAAACGGCAAGGTGATCCCTCTCGGGAAGTATGGCTTCTCGTACCCGAAGAATCGAAAGAGATTTGTACTCACCATGGGCCAGCCCTGCCAAGTGGAAAGCGAGGGCAACAACACCCAGAAGCATGAGTACTGTAGTCTTCACGACGATTGAGGAGTTTCATCGCCGGAAGTGTTTAGCTTCCCATTCCCATTTGTCTTTTCCAAAGAGTCGATTTGTTTTGAGAAGAGACTTGCTCCGCAAATGAGAAGAGAGGGAGAAAGAATAGGAGGATAGGTAGGTATGATTCACTGCCCGGACACCGCGGGCGCGCGTTACAATTGGCAGCATCCCGAGGGCGAGGCACAGCGCAAGGGGAGATGAATTATGGTGCCTGGAAATATGGGTATAGCAGCCGCTAATGCGGTTTGCACCGCTCGGCTTGTACGGAAGCGGTTGAGCTAGGCCGTGATGAGGTTGAAGGGATTCGTATCCCGGGAGTATCCAGGAACTGCCATGGCCTTGTGTATCCGCTTTTTCTCCACGACTTCGCCCAGATGCGAATTTCATCTCGGGTTCTGCCAACGTGACAGCTGCCAAGCTGCCGGCTTGTTTGGAGACGTTGGTAGACGCGACGGGAGCCCTTGCGCAAGACGATGAGAACAATCCGTACTTTTCCCAGGTGGCAAAAGGAAAATCAAAGAGGAACCCTTCTACATGTTATCCACAACGTGGACGGAGATGCAAATCGGAGGAATACTAATTTTAGCATTTCGTGGCGGGAAAAAATGGGAAATACAGATGTGTACGGAGACCTTGCCGAGTGCTCCATATTCTCTGCTACTGCTTCTTATGTTTCATAGTAGTAAGTTGGCAGACGAAGGATCACAGTCAATTATGATAAGAGATTATCATTGATCCTATAGTATCCATATATATGTTCAAACACAGCCTGCGCATGCGCACATCCATCAATCGCACATGTTTGTTGACACAAAAAGCTCACAAGCACTAGGGCCTAGGCTGTGGATGTCGCCGAGAAGGAAAGAATGGGTCGTCCTTCGAAATTGCCGAGATTGCCCAACGCGCCTTTGGTGCAGTTTAGGCTCAGAACGCTCCTTCTCCAGCGAATGCAACGCTAAAATCGGAGGGGATCATGTGATCTCGTCACTGTTGACGCTGACATTGTGCTTTTGTGACTCAGCATCAATGTGTTGCGATACAGCTCTGGGATCTGTTATGCGAAATTTCAACTGGAATATTTCAGTATCGATTCAATAAGATTCAAATGGGTCTACAAGCAGATCTCGATCGTGCGCTGGCACTATACCAAGAGATCGAACTCTTTGCGGCGCACGTCCAGAAAAACACCCTCGGCACGATACCCATTCCGCAGGTTGGGGGCAAACTATCTTCGCTGAGAGGCGATCTTAAGAACGAGATTGATCTCCTGCAGAAACGACAAAACGAGGACTCTTCCGACGCACAACCTATCAAGGGTCGGTCTGGTAGTAATCTCTTGTTTTTTGAGACGTGAGCCAACCACAAAACCTTGCATATCCTGGAAACCTGGCTGACTGGCATTTTATCTCAGATTATGGGACGCTGCAAAGAGGTCTTCGGATCTCTTTGACATACGGCACAGGATATGTTCTCAACAACTCGATAAACCTCTGCTCGCCCCGGGCCAGCGCATTATACCGTCTCTAGGTACTCATATGGGCTCAAAATACCGTCACAGCCTCGTCGATTTGATTACAGATGATGGCCGTGTACGTATAGCTATACCCTGGCTAGATTTTGCCTGGTTGGTCTTCATACTAACCAACTCTTTCAGACATGGGTCAAAATATCAACCATCACAAACAAAAGGCTTCTTTACGATCTAGCCAAGGAAGCTGTATTTTGCGATGACAGTGACGAGGATGGCCCGACCGGATATACTATCGAAGATGATTTAGAGATACCAATTCTCAAGACCGCCAAGGAGGTGGCACGAGCAGCCAGAAACCATCGAATCCGCACCATACCTCCAATCGTCCATCTTGTCCTTCCCAGGATAAAACTAGGAGAAAATGTCGAGGTTGACAAGATCATAGATTTGTGCAGGCAAATTCCTGGCTTGGCGGTCTTCTGCAAGGATAACGTCAAGCCAGCGCCGGAATTGAATCAGCACACCATGGATGACATGTTTCCAAGTCCTAGAGCGTCTTTTACCGAGTTACTGAACATCGACACGTCTGTCATAGTAGCGCTTACATCCGAGTTCTCACACTCCAACGTGACCGTCGAGGATTGGTTCGACCGCCAAAGAATCGCGCATTGTGAACAAGAGGAGAAGGAGAATTTCTTGGAGAGGCAGGTGTACCCCATCATCGGAGGATACGAACTTGTGTGCGTCAAAGAGGCTGTCGAGACATACAAGCATATTGTGGACACAATAGGAACGCCTGGAGAAAGAGCCCGCGCCAAGATCATCTTGGGCGAAGACTCATCAAAGACATCAGCAGATCTCGTCAAAGAGCTTCAAGAATGGTCAATACACACTGTCCCGGACTCGCTCAAGCTACCCATCCGTGTTGCCAGCATCGAATCGGACCCGGAAGGGCTCCCGCCACGGGCGAAGGTTGTGTTGGAGAACCAACTCAATCCTGGCCGCTCAGTTTTCACCTACGGCTGGGCCAACAAGCTGACCACCGTCACTTGCAATGGCGTCGCAACGAAGCAACTCGCCCACGGCTTGGAAAAGTTCTCGGAGCGCGACGGCATCACTCTGGATGACTCGGTATGGCCGTCGATGTGGGCCTTCTCGTCATCAAGACCGCTGCTTGGAGTGCCCAAGTCGTGCGGCTGGCGCAAGAAGCACATTGGCAATTGCGAGGCTAATGGCTGCACCTGCGGCGTCGAGAAGTTCCATATCGCATCCTGAAAGAGGTGGGCTGGCACCGTCCAACGCAGGGCTCCGGTAGGATCGCCCATATTTATAGAAGCGCACCACCATATGACCCAGCCTTACGGTAGCATGGTGGTGTGCTGAGCCGCGTGACAGAACTTCTAGAGCTCCCCAACTCCTCCTTGATTTCGGGTCATGGTCGCACAGATGCAACCTCGGCACGTTGCTTCCCAATGGAGCATGCAAATCGAGACGAGTTCTGAACTTGCTGTCGACAAAGTTCTAAAATTATCCATTGTCGCCAGCTTTTACGGCCAAGAGCGTCCTGAAGTCGCAGGCATGAGATTCCACCCGAAGATTGGACCGTCAGGGGTCTGTCTTTTACCCTTTTGTAAAGTGTCAAGGGGGAATAGCTGACGTAAGATTGCATAACCAATACATCCGGATTAGACGCACCGGACGGATTGTATACCATGTTGAATCAGGAGTCTCTATCAAAATAGCATTTTTCATACAGCGCTTTTCGGTTTATACAGACATGTGACGTGATGGACTGAACTCTTCTTCGAGGTCTTGCATGGGCGCCATCTCCAACAGAACATGGGGGAGAAAACTGGACTAGCCTCTAAACGATGAGACTTGTAAACTTAACTTTCGGCGGTGCCTCCGAAGCAGTGAGTGTGATCCTCTCGGACGTATTTCTATCCTTGCTCGCCTCGTCCATCATCTGCGCGTCGCATCATATACTTATGTACTCTCCCTCGATGAAGACGCATCACATTCTTGCTTATTCTTTATATCCAACAGACTGAACTGGTATAACAACAGCGCCTGCCTCGACTCATCATCTCCAAGCCAAAAAGAATGATTCACTGCGCAAGACGTCATTTGTTTCGGCATACCCATCTACGCTCTGACTGACTCATATTCCAATATACCGACTGCTCTCCCGGATCGAGCCGGGCAGCCAGATACATCAAGAGAGAGAGGGTGACGATACCCTCAGATATTCAAAGAACCATGACGCCCCGGCCGGGAAACAGGTCCATCTATGCGCACTTCTGGGAGTGCTGCGACTGCAGGCAGCGGCACTCGGCGTCCGAGGACATGTGCGAGAACTGCGAGCACCCGAGGTGAGTTATTCTTGTTCTTGTTCCTTTCTTCTTTCTTTCTCGGGACAGGACACTGAATCCCGCGCTTTCCGATCTGTCAAGATGTGGCGGATGTCCATCGATGAAGATCAAGATCCGGAGCCAGCAACACCGTAATTTGGGAGACGATGCCGGGGATAAGAGTGGTGTTGGAAACCAGAACATTAATAGGACGAGGCAAAGAGGACGACGAGCGCATATACCCAGGCAGATATTTGTTGACAGCGAGAGGTGACGTCGGAAGGGAGGATACCAAGACTGGAGATTGACGACGGCTATGTATATAACGGCCCCATCCTTAGACACCATTGATCAAGTTTGGCTACTTCGCCACTGAGGGCATTCGAGAACGAGATGCAAATGCTAGAATGCGCATTAGTTGATAATGTACAACAAAACCATTTTCTTCTACATACGACCATACGCTCTAGAGAACTCGGCATCCCGTCCGCTCTGCCCTAGATAAACTGGAGACGGCTGGATTAGTACTCAGGTGGGTGACCACTGGGGAATACCTGGTGTTGTATGTTTTTGCAAGATATCTTTTTGTTTTCAGGGTCTAAACCTGGTGCAATGGTACGAAATGCTTGCATTTGACCAAATGGGCGAGATGTCTTTCGGAGAATTCGGATGTGTCGCTGAAGGTGAGTTGTCAATCACGCTTGCAAGCGCTTGGCTGTTTAGTAACTGATTGCATGATGTGTGTACAGAAAAGCATCACTTCTGGATCGATATGGTTTTGCAGCATCTGCGGGAGATCACGCTGGTGGACAAGTTGCGGCGCTTTCAAGTTTTGTCGACTCTAGGCAGATGGTTCTTACCGCCACTTGTCGTGGGCGTTCGTGATAAACATTTCGGTTATAGCTGTTGCGTTACACTTTCCCGTAGGGAAGGTGGGGTCCCCCACCTTTACCCTTACAAGCTCTGGCATGGGAATGTTTTCCCTTTCTCCTGTTCCTGCTTTTAGCATGCACTAGACTTCACTTCACTCCAGAGAGATAGATACCAGATAATTGACCAGTCTGTCCCTATCTCTGTCCGGTGAAGACCACGGTGCCCTGACAGTACTGATGACAAATGGTGCAGAGAACCACCGTGTGCAGAACAATGAGCAGGAAGCCAAGTCAAAGCTAATGTGGGTAGCTCAGTATGAGCGTAAGGGGCTCGAGGCGGCGTTCGCTGAGCTCGACGGACTGATGGGACCTTGTGGGTTGACTCAGTCTCTTGGGCTCTTCATAGCTGTGACCGACCTGTACGGTCAGAATTACGTTGAAAAGGATATTGCAACCCGAATGGTGTAATAGGTAGAGACGATTCACGACTTCGAGCACTGCTACGTGGTGACCGCGGCTACGTGTGATCGTGGAACAATCACTCTGATGGTCAAAAGACCAACACTATCTTTCGTTTGCCTGCCTTTCATTATAAGGACTCTGAGAATATATTCGTCTCTTGTTTTATCCAAGTATTCATCTTTCAGATCGGATCCTCTGGAATTACTATAGCGGTGACAGCCCTGCTTGTGATTGGTAACCATGATTGAATCGATAGCATTTATTTCGAGATGGTGCATTGTTGTGATTCTTCGGTATCTGTATGCAAGATTCTTTCTACCAGGTCATCCTCATCCGTGGACAACAATCCATATCTATCATGAAGAACAATCCATCTGTATGTACTAATGATAGCCCATGTCCTCTCATCATCTTCACCAAGTTGTCTTGTTCATGTTTGTCAACACTAGTGGCTTGGCTTGACCTTGAATGTTCAGACTCATGTTCACTTTTTAACATGGTGGTGGCAGAAGGGTCCCAGTCCTTGTAGATGGAAACCATGGGGATCGCCGGGGCCCGGCAGCCGAGGGCTTGACCGACAGAAGTGTAAACATCGCCATCGTTCGTTCCAAGAATGCGACTCTTATCCTGACTCACTGTTTAGAGTAAAGCTATTTAAGATAGTAAAATGAGTTGGTGGCTTGTGCCGTTGAATAGGCGAGTATCAGTGTTGTTAGATGAGATGTACGTCAACGAGCACCCTAGAGGGCCAGTCCGACCGTTGCTTCTCATGGGGCTGATCCATATAGATCGTCACCTACCATGATTTGATCACATACGACCACAGACACTAGAAAACTCGGCATCCCGTCCGCTCTGCCCTAGATAAACTGGTGATCGCTGGATTAGTACTCAGATCGGTGACGGCTGGGGAATCCCCGGTGTTGTATGTTTTGGCTATTTTTGATATTTTTGGATGAGGATTCTGTTTTGTCCACTGAACTAACTTAAAGGTCTATCCACTTTTCGGACCAAAAAGAACTAGAAAGGCGCAAGTTTGTCACGTTGTGCCATGTTCATAGCTCAGTAGCGCAATGTATATGTACCGAAACCGAATTGTGAACGAGGTCATGGACAAACATGTGAGCAACATGCGCACACCTCTGACCTTTTGCGACAAAGATACCTGTGCACCTACGCCAGAATCCGGTTTCCAAAGTAAGCGCGATAGTAAAATCGATTTATTTACCTAGGTAGCTATGATTGCGGGTGCTTGAATCCATTGCGACAGCGGCAGTGCTCGGTGAATCAATCACATTAGACTTTACCACGCGTGATGTCAAAAGCGACGAGATGCAGAAGAGGATCAATAAACGATAAAGGTTACCTCATATATTATCTCCTGTCTGTGCATGTGACAGGCGCATATCAATCCCATGATCCCATTCTATTCTCTACGATATCCTTAATGAAGGCTACCGTCAAATCATCCTTTGCAGACTTGGATACTGATAATGCACACGACACAGCACTTTTGATCTAAGTCGAATCAATGCAGCAAGAACTTTAGAAGTTCACACGGCAAGCAGAGTTAGACACACCTCGCGACGACTTAATGGCATCTGAGCGACCTCTCGCAAAGATTCTCGTTGCTATTGTGCATCGCCACATTCGAGTTTGTCTTGGAGAAGTTGTACCATATGTCGAGTCTATTTTCCTCATCCAAGGGCAGGTAGTGGAATTTGAAGTTATCACTGGAGCGGTAGGTTCTCTTCGCCAACTCATTTGATCAAATCTAACAGATATCTTCGACTGTAGGGAAGCGGTATTGGCCGTGAAACCGCGATTGCATATGCCACTGCTGGTGCTGCGCGTTTGATATTGCTCGGCCGAAACAAGTCCGCTTTACAGGAGACGGCGTCGTTGATCCCAAGCAGTGTCCCAGCAGAGACTTTTGCTGTTGATGTAACTCAGGAGGAGGCTCTACATCGTGTGGCAGAATCAATTGGTACGTGGGATGTGTTAATTCTTGCTGCTGGCTACATCAACGACCCGGCATCCATTGCTTCGGCGGGAATTGCCTCTTGGTGGCAGAATTTCGAGGTGAGTCCGACACCAGACGCAGTGTTTGCCCCCTTTTACCTGACTTTATTTCCAGACAAACGTGAAAGCAACATTCATTGGAATAAATTTGTTCCTGCCAACTAGAAACAAATCCCACGCCGTTATCCTGGCACTTACGACAGGTACACCGGCATTGCCAAGCTCTATGTTGCCAGGGCTATCCGGATATGTGACATCCAAGCTGGCACAGACAAAGCTCATCGAGTTTTTGGCTTCAGAGCAGCCTGATGTCTTTGCAGCCACCGTTCACCCTGGCATGGTCGACACGTCTATATTCAAAAAGAGCGGCGGTGATCCCAATGCCTTACCGATGGACAAAGGTTGGTATCCTCTGCTACTATAATTTTTTTGCGCCACACACACTCGTGGAACTATTGATAACATACAATTTACGTCCAGTCCAACTTCCAGCGCATTTCCTAGTTTGGCTTGCTAGTCCCGAGGCAGCATTCTTGAGCGGCCGGTCAGTCTGGGCAAACTGGGACGTGGACGAACTGAAAAGTAAATCAAAGCAGATAGAGTCAGGAGTGCTCATGACGGCAGGGATCAACGGATGGCCCTACACTGCAGGAATGTAAGGTCGATATACTTTAACTCAATCGCTTCAACCCGTATCACTCAACGTTGGAAATGGCAAAGCCGAGTAAAATACTCTTTTTGTGGGTTTTGAAATTTACTCCCAGATTATCTGGAAAACAAGTGCACATGTGAACCCCAAAATGGCCGAAACATGTACACTTTCTCATAATTTTGGAAATGAGGTGTTCTCGAATGTTGTAAGATGTGATGGAACAATCCATTTCGGAATGGAGAGACCCGTCCACATATCTAGCTCCAGTGACCTACTACTAAAGTCTTACAAAATGTGACCTTATGCCACAGTTCTCCAAATTGAATTCGTCCTTCATTCGACGACCCTGTATGTGAATCAGATGGTCTGCACAGCTTCTTGTACTGTAGTAAGATCGCGGCGCATCAACGGCTGCCTAACAACGTCGCCGCAGGGATGTGCGTGCTGCGGAGCCGTCGAAAGTCGAAAGCCGGGCGCTGGAGATTGCCCGGCAGGTACTTCCGCACGCAACTCTTACCTGCACAGTGCTTGAGGCGAATTGGAAGCGGCTGGGACATCCGTTGCTACATCGCACCCCGTGTGCATCCATCAAATTTTGAAAATGAAACTAGAGACTGCATGAAGTGCCATGATATTGCTTGGGCTGAAGAGGTTTGCTGTGCCGACGGCAGATCGGTGCTTCGTGCACGAGAAGGGCAAATCGCTACGCTCCGCTTACCATTCGTTGCAGGGCAAATGAAATGCAGCGGGATAGTGCACATTGCCTGCCCCGCTACGGCGGCTGTACGGGTTATGTCAACCTGCTATGGAGACAATCACACTCCAATCGCTAGCAAGCTGCATAGGTACATTCTTTTAGTATCTAATTTGTCCAAGCCTTGACCCAAGAATGCAAACCGTGCTCCCGTCCCCCGACAAAATGACACCTAGCATTCAATACACCGCGGCCCCCGCGACGCAAAACATGGCCATGATCACGCCCACGCCGGAAAACCACACGCCGCTGCGCACCAGCGCCCACCGCGCGTCGTAGCCCTGCAGCACGACGTACACGACGTTATACACGGCCCGCGTGCCCAGGTACGCCACGGCCAGGGCGTTGGCGAGGGCCGGGTCCACTTTCCCGGCGTTGACCGAGGCCACGGCCGCGGCGAACGCGGCAAACGTCTCGAGGCCGTTGGCGAAGGCGGCCTCGGCGCGGAGGATGCGGGATTTGACCTTTTGGTTTTCTCGTCAATCGGGCGTCCGTGCGAGCGGCACGGTTGGTGATATCGAAGGTCTGGGAACTCACCTTGTAGTCCAAGTCGTCGGCCGCCAGGATCGAGGGCTGATACGCCTTTGGGCTGGCCGGATCTAAATATCGACCGCCGAGCCAGAAGCTGTAGGTCTTCGGGATGAAAAGGAGGACGAATGCCGCAGGGACCTATTCATGGAAAGATTAGACTTCATGTTATTTTGTGAGATTTGTCTTTATATGAACCCCCAGAGGAAGTGGTATGCGAGAAGTCGAGGCGCGGAAACCTCGAAGCGGCTTACCGTGAAAAATGTGAAATTCCTTTCTGATAACTCCATGTTGGAAGTTGATATGTTCTGATTCTTTGGGAGCTTTCTTTCCTGAATTGATTGATTCAGAGGTGGTGAAATATGGCATTCAGGTCGGCACGCGTTGTCTACCAGTTGCCGATGAAACACGTCCAGTTTCGGACCACATATTCAAGGCCAAAGCACATTTGCATCACGACGCTCGCAAGATTTCATGTGCACGTGATCTGAAATTCAAGCATTCCGAAATCTACAAATGTACAGTTGTCATGCTGATGTATGAAAAGGATGTATCCTTAATGCCGTCTGGCGGTAAACAAGTCGACGAGCGAACCGCATCTCTCTAGTCTCGTGAGTATCCGAATATATTGCAACAGAGAAATCTAGTTCGTCTGTCTAGACCACCAGTGATGCACCATGGTATAATAAACAATGTTCGACTTCCATGCACCAATGCCCACAGCAAGGTGTGTGGCAGCAAACCAAGTCCAACGCCACCTCTGAAGAACTTCAAACCCAAACACCGGTATATGCATGCTCAACCATATGCAGCAGCCATGGCCTCTTCGTCGTCGTCGTCAAGGTTGATGACCTGTCTTCGAGACTTGGCAACTGGTTCCTTTTTACCACTGTTGGCAAAGGCTGAAATGGTCGCGGGCTTCTTCTGAACCGCCGTTTCGGCACTGTATAGCTTATTATAGAATGAGATGACCTTTGGGTGGGCCATCACTTTGCTCTTGTCGAATCGCTGCACTTCTAGCCCCTCCTTGCTCGTCGCACGACTGAGTGCGACATAAGCCTGTCCTTTCTCAAAGATCTTGCCGAGGTCGACCTTGACTCGGTCCAGCGTTTGCCCCTGAGCCTTGTGAATCGACAGAGCCCATGCCAAGATCAAAGGTAGTGTTGTGCGTTTGGCTTGGACTTCTCCGTTTGGAAGTTCAACCTTCCATTCTTCTGGTGTGACATGCAAAACCCGAAAAGTGCCGTCTGTGGCGCTGAATTGGACAATCGGATACTCGGTCAGATCCTTCATTGCTGAATCTTTGGGGGCGAATGCCTTGATCTTCCTTTTGGCCTCGCTGCTCGCGTCCAGGTCTACGCTCTCCTCTCCGAACAGTTTGCTGGAATGTGTTTCAAAAAATGCCTCGCTGCTGAAGCCAATGACTTTGCCAAGGGAACCGTTGACCAGAGTTTCGTCCAAATTCTTGATGAGCATAACTTGGGCGTCTTTCTTCAAGTCAATGAGTTTGGGTGCCATCATGTTCTCCAAGAGTCTGTCGCGAATGTTGGGATCTCCCGAGTCAATGGCAGGGAATGTGCGGACCTCGCCGGGTAGTGCCCGTAACCGCGTCAGGTTGGACGATTCGACCTCTTGACGGGTCGGGAATAGCTCAGTGGCACTGATTCCATCATCGTACTCAAGCCGCCTCGACAGTTTTCTGAATGTTTGTATCGTGTCTTCGCTCACCCTTCCGAGGCGCATCTCATTGAGCATGTTGGCAAATTCTAGGGAACGTTAGCAGTGAGAAATGTGCAGTGTCTGATTGATCCAATACTCACCATGATCCTTTTGCCGGAACACCTGTGTCAAGCCAATGGTATGGTCAATCGAAGTACTCCAAGTGGCCGCGTCGAAAGCGAACTTTGTCTCGCGCTTGTTCCTGTCTGGGACCGGCGGAAGCTGAAAGTAATCACCCGTGATGACAAGTTGAATTCCGCCCCATGGCCGCCCGTCATTGCGGATTTGACGCGCGATCTGGCTCAGTTTGTCAAACAAGTCACCGTCCACCATGGAAATCTCGTCAATGATGAGAACTTTGGTTCTCAGCCAACGATTTTTGGCCTTGGGATTCCGTCGGATCTTCTTGACCAGCGTCGGGACATCTTCTTTGCCAAGACCGATGCCAGAAAAGCTGTGAAGTGTCATACCACCAATGTTGCATGCTGCGAGTCCTGTCGAAGCTGTTATGCTAAGCCGCTCCGGATCACGGATCCATTTTTTCTTCAAGGCGGCAATGATGGCTCGCATCAGAACTGATTTACCAGTTCCAGCAGGACCGGTAAAGAAGACACTCTTCTTCCCTTCAACCACCAACTCCAGGATTTGTTGTTGCTCGGCGCTTAGCGACATGGCGGAATGAGAGACTTTATGATGACCCGCGGTAACATCCTTGATCTCCATTGAAAGATCTGCCGAGGACTCGGGCTTGACCTTGGCCTGGCTTTTAAGCTGGGTCCTCTTTGCTTGAAGAGCAGTGTGTGTAGTATCCCAAGGTGCAGCTGATTTCGTCTTGGTCGCGGGAGTAGCTTTCGACATGAACGAAGCAAACCGATTACCATCGTCGCTCTCATGCTTGATACTTGGTTCCTCCTTCACTTTTGAGCCCCGGTTCTTCATGTAATCAGCCTGGTGCTGCTCAAATAAATCAAGCGTTTCCTCCTCCTTGGGTTTCTTCCAACCTGCCGGTAGTTTCCGTTTCTTGGCTACGGGCAAGGTTTTCGGCGCGGGCATCGCGTTTTCGGGAGACTCGCGCTTCAATGTCTCTCGGCGCGGTTTTGGGGGCGGGAAATGGTGCTCCAAAGGTGACGAGGTCCATGGAATATATTTCGTAGATGTGGCAGGAGACGGCACGTATGATTGGACTTGTGGCGTGTTGGGCGTGGGCTTGTCTGCAAGCCTGCTCTCGCTTGGCACCTGCCGAGGACGCGAGGGCGGAGGAAGCGTTGAAGGGCATTCATAGTCCAATTCAAGATTATCGTCGTCGCTAAAGTCTTCCTCGGCAATATATACCGGAGTGGTCGCTTTGGGAAGATTGGCACTGCCAGTGACGCTGGTGACGGGCTCGTCCTTGAAAGAGTCGGACTGGGACATCAACGAAGCCAGGCCAGAGGCGGGCTTGACAAAGCTCGTGACAGAATTCGTGGATAGAGGTCGTCGAGCATTATGATCGGATTTCGGGTTCAGAGGAAGACCGGGTGCCATTGTAGACCCCCGAGCCGTACTGGCAAAGGCAGTCTGATTGGGCCGCGCGCTGCGACCGTGGGCGAAGCTTGCTATGTCGCCATCGCGATAAGCCGGACTGCTGGAGGGGAAGTGATCCTTCTGCAGTTCAGGCTGAGCGGCGGGCTTGGACGCCTCGTACTTGCTATTGGCCCGGCTCAACATGACTCTGGGAAATGCACAAAGGGCAGATCTCGAGAAGGCATGGACGTGGGCTTGGCAGTGCAGAGCAGGAACAAGACAGCGGGGCGGCGACGATAACGGACTGATCAGACGTCGAGGGCGCAGTGCGAGGACGGGTCTCGAGGGCAGGGCGGAGAGTCGTCGGAGGTTCATCCAGTTATGTGAGACAGGTGTCGTGCCATTTGGCGGAGGGGCACGAAGCTGGTCAATGAGGTAGGTGTTGGGCGAGGGGAAGGGCGACCCGGGATGGGCAGAATTAATGTTTTGATACTTTCGCATCCATCCCACATAAATGCGGCGAGCATGGATGACACTAACTAATCAAATGGGCAGTCGCGTTTTGCCTTGCGCGTAAAGTACGGATTAAGCTAGTGGATATGCGGCACTGGATTGGATGCGACGCTGTGCGACCCCACTGTAGTTATCCCGTAGCGCGTTCAGGTACTGGAAAGCACCACCTATAAAAACTCCGGTTGGGAAGTCGCCTCGTTAATACAGACAAGAGAAGTCTATGACCTTGCATTATGCACAACACATACAGCATAAGCACGCGGCTGCAACATGTAAGATGCACACGTGGGATACTTGACAGTATATTCTGATTAAGCAAATTTCATCCACTGCCAGGGACTACAGTTCAGAGTTGTCATCTTGATTGTCCGCGACTCCCTCTACCAGCCGGGGAAAACATGCCCTTGACCCAGTGCCACCCGTACCTGGAACATTGTAGTTGACGATGCTTACATCCTACCTATCATATTTCTCCTATTCTCCATCACTCCATCGACTCTGTTCGGTATTTGACTAGCCAAGCAACAAAAATACCATGACAGGCCCCTTGAAGTTGTTCAATTGGGCAATGGCATGTGGATCAGCTGAAAATCAACACACGAGTTCCCCATCTACCTAGTGAATTTTCCGATACCGACCGCTTCTTTGTCTCTCGGCACACAGACCATGACGACAGACAGGCCTGGTCAGTGGTCGCTGTCTGTTACTGCTCTCGCGTATATGATCTCCATCTTGATCAAACATCTAGTTGCTATAAATAAGTCGTAAACAGGCAAGGTTCTCCGTGATGGCTCTGGCCTCTGACAAGACTATTGACAGCGATGCCATAATTGAAGGGGATGCTTCGTATTTTCCTATAATATCCATAGAGGTAGAACCCTTGGGTGAATCAACGAGCCAAGCCTGAGACGAAGAGGCTCAGCATTGGGGCACGAGCCTGAAGAAACTATATTTGTACAAGAAACCAGCATTAAGCAGAAGATCTGCAAAACTAAGTACTGATAGAATGCTGGGGCATTTCAGGTGGGGATATATTGACGCCTTGTATAGTTGCGGGTGTCTGTGTTGACGTCTCTTCTGGGACGAGCTCATAATGATATGAAGTGTAATCGAAAATATGCTCTTGTTGATTTTATCCTTCTCGAAATTTTCCGAGTACATTGCATATACCATAACCAAAAATAAGTTGCATCATGCTCAGGCCGTTGCTGCGCTCTCATCCAGCGACTTTCGAAAAACTCAAAAAACAATGAAGCCACAAAAGAAAACCTCTATCACATCTGGCCATATCATACCCGTCAACACAAAAGATCGATCTTCTATATTCCCCTGAACTATCAACCCTGTACCATGCTCCTGCTCCTGCTCCTCTTTCTTTGTCGTCCGGCAGGACCGAAGAGGTCCCGGCGTCCATCAAGCCACAACCCATCAATAGTCCAGACACACAAGAAAACAGCACAAGAAAAAAAACAAAGACGTTCGTTCCGAGCAAGGTAAACAAATGCTTGTCAATTCCATCAAGATCCCATTATCAATATATCGTATACCAACCAGGAAAGAAGTTCAGCTTGCTTATAAAGTAGAGCCATGTCGCGAGCCATGGACATATTATCTCTTCACAATAACACAAAACTATAACAACATATCTACCTTCGATCTCAGCTGCCTACACATCGCCATTCGATCTCCGCTGTTCCAACAACTCTTGAGAACCCTTGCAGCAGAGCGAAGACCAGTCTCGAACCGTTCAAACAGATCGACCATGGCAAGCAACGCTATCTTCGCATCCCAGACTTCCAAGATGGCTTCTCTGCGGGTATATCAAGTTCAGGGTCACGACTCCATAGTCTCGGTTCCGCGAGATGAAGGCCGCAGTGGCTACGACACCTCAGCGACCCCTGCGCCAGGCCCCAGCCCGCAGCCTACCAAACCGAGTTCTTAAATGATATCCGACCTTGAGAGAGGGTTAGTACTGGCTTTAAAGGATTAGTGCTAGTCACATACATGCTAATGATTACGCAAGCAGTCAATTCAATGTAGGAGGCCAAATCAAAGTATAGCATGATGCATATTCATTATTCATGTATCGTTCTGAATTATTACAAGCTTATTGCTTTGGAAAACAAGTTTTGACAAAGGGAATTGCAAAAGGTATCGTGGGTACTGTGTAGTCTCTTCCGTTTTTTTTCATTCTTCCATGCTGAACATTACATCCCGGGGTATTACGCATGTCTTTCCTTTCCTTCAACTTAAAAATCATTTTGCGGTTGCAACCTGTTTGCGAACATTGTTCATAGTCTCCTAAATGGTGACAGTGTTGGCGCCAGTCGGGCTGACGACGTTGCCGTTCAGGGGCTTGTTTCCGTTCAGGCCGCTGTTGTAGGCGTTGCCATTGTATGATCCGTTGGCAGGGTAACCACTATTGAGAGCACCACCGCTCACGTGGCCGTAGCCGTTGGCAGCAGTGTTGGTAGGGCTGGCGGTGTCGTGCGCCTTGCGGGTAATTTGAGGAGCCGATGGCAAGTCGGTGCTTTTGGCGGCAGAGCCAATGGAGAAGACAGGGCTCTCCCACTTCTCTCCCTTGCGGGCAAGCTCCTTGTATTCGGTAGCCTTGGAGCTGATTCCACCAGGCAGCTTGACGTTGGGGAAGATACTGTCCTCCTGGGTGACAGCCATGTTAACCTTCTTGTCGGCAACGGCATCCTCGGCCTTCTTCTTGCCCTGGAGGACCTGCTTCTGCAGAGCGCTGACGTAGCGCTGGTAAATGTTGGGTGCCTGGGAGGGATCCTCACGAGCCTCCTCGAGGGCGCGGTCAGCCTCTTGGCGGACAGCGTACATCAGCTGGTCGAACTGGTTGAACTGCTCCTTGAGCTGCTGCTCAGCAACCTTCTGGATGACAGGGCGGAGGACCTTCAGCATAATAGGCTTGACCAGGCCGAAAAGGGCCTTGTGGTTGGACTTGACGAGCTTGATCTTCAAGTTCTTAACATCGACGTTGACGCTCTCGAGCTTGAAGAAGTGCTGCTTGTCAGTCTTGTCGGCGGTGCTCAGCTTCATGCGGAAGCTGAAGCCATCGCCGCCCATAAAGACGTTGGCGACACCAGTGTCGGTGATGGAGGGGAAGCCCTGCTTGCGCTTGACGTGGTAGCTCACATCGCGCAGATCCATCTGGATACCAGCAACCTTGACATCAATTGTGTTCTTGTTCTTGTTGGTAACCTTCTTGCGTCCCCAGCGGAAGTAGTTGTCGCTGGCAATCTCCATGACATTGGGCATGAAGTTGTCGCTCTCCAGCACCAAGTTCTCAACGACGGCGTCAATCTGGGGGTCGGTGTACTCGATGCGGGGAATGGGGATGTATGCAATGTTCTCGAACGCAGCGGGCAGGATGATGTTGGTCAAGTCCTTGACCAAGTGAGGCTTGAAGGTGGGCTTGCCGTTGGCATCGTTGCCGAGGTCGTTGAACAGCTTCTGCAGAGAGGCAGCAAAGTTCCTGTTGGCGGGGTCCTCGTCGAACTGGCCAGCGAGGAACTTGACCTCATCGACAACACGGTCGGTGTGGCCACGGTACTTGTTGCGGAGGAGGTAGTTGCCGTGGTCATACAAACGGTTCCACTCCTCGGTAGAAGCATCCTGCATGATGTAGCCATCCTGTTGCAGACACTTACGCACGTAGGCGTCCATGGACTTGAACCAGTTCTTCAGCTCGGGGTCCTTGTCGGCATCAGCGTAGATGGCGTTGATCGAGGCGAAGAGGTCGTCGCTCGAGGTGCCGTTGGCGAATCTCTCGATGAGAGCCTTGAGGTCAGCCTCGGCCTGACCAAGACTGGAGCGCGTCTGCTTGACGGTTCCAGTGCTGCCGGAGGTGAGGCTCTTGCCGTGACCACCGTACTTCTCGGCGAGGTCGAGAAGGGTAGCGATGGCCTGCTGGTAGTCGGGGTGCTGCTGGCACTCGAGAACCATCTTCTTCAAGCGCCAGATGATCTGGTCGCGGCGCTCCTCGGGCAACTTGTTGCCCAAGTACTGCTTGGCACGAGCACGGTACTCAGCGCTGGTCTGCTTCGCGCTCTCCTTGGTCTCCTTCAGCTGCTGCTGAGTCTCAGGGTCGACGTTGCGGTCGAGATGCTGCTGAGCGGCGCCACGTGCAGCATCGACTCCAGCGTTGTGGTCAACGCCGGAGCTGCTAGGCTGGGCGGCGTCAAGACCGGCACCGGCAACATTCTGAGCATCCTGCTTGGGATTGCCCTTGTAAGCGCTGTTCAGCTGAGCCTTGACGTTGTCCTTGGACAGGTCAGGTGCCTCGTGCCATACATTGTCCTCGGCAGGCGCGTCGATCTGCGACAGCTTCTCCTCAGAAGGTCGCACCTTCTGTGCGGCGTTCGAGGCGGCGTCGCCAGCCATATCCCGGAACAGGAGAACGGCATCGTTCAGGAGTTTGCGGAACTGGCCATTGGTGATGAGCAATGTGCCCAGAGTGCGGAGACCCTCGAGGGCCTTGTCGCCATGCTGCTTGGCCGTCTCCTTGTCGACGGGAGCATTGGGTGTGCTGACGCTGCTGGGGTTGAACTGGGTGGTCTGGTAGATGAAGTCTTGCAGCAAGTTGCCCTCGTTCTTGGAGAGCAACAGATTCTTCGCCTGCTTGACAACGTCCCGGAAATCATTCACCAGTGCGCGACCCTCGGGCGACAGCTTGTCTGAGGGTTTGGCGAGAGCTTTCGAAGCAAGGAAGCTGTTCAGGGCAATGTCGATTTGCTCGTTCTAGAGGAAATATTGTTAGCATTCGATTTTGCGCGCCCCAGCCATTGTCCAACAATCGGAATGACTTACCGATGGCACCTTGCCATTTTGGAATGCATTGATGATGCCGTAGATCTGGAGCTTGCGGTTGACATCGGCCTCCTTCTGCTTAACGTCTGTTGGCCTGTTGACGGTCGCCATGTTGGATATAGATGCAGTGGTTATAGTGGTGGTGTGTTAGGGGGTATTTGTGGTATTGGGTATTGGTTTTGAGGTGAATTAAGTATGTAGGTATTGCTGATTCGGCAAATACAAAGCAGAATTGGGGTATCACAAAGAAATCAGTGGTATATGATTACGTGAAAGATGAAAAGAGTAAACAGGCCAGCGAAGGTTGGGGAGGCGGAAGTGTTTATAGGAGCCGCTCAAGGGGGTCAGTGACGAGACGGCATGGAAGACGAACGGGCAGATGCAGCGCGTTGCCGGCTACCAAGGAGCAAATGCAATGTACGCCAAACCAAGAAAAGGCTGGTAGACGCAGTACAATCCACTGGTTCCCTTTGAGATTGGATCTGAAGCTTGATTCACAGGTTTGTGGTGACGTGAAACACCTTGTTGCAATACGTCATAAGCTCAACTCGGGCTATCGATCAGTGGAAAGTGACTTTGGACTGCGCGTAGGTACCGCCGAGCATTGATGAAAGCACCTGCCTGGGGACCCTACAGTACCTGCCTACCTACCTACCAACCTACGACGTTAGCGGACTGATTGTTTCGCTTGCCCCTTTGTCCGTTGCTTTATTTTACATTGTAGGCCTAGATGCTCGCCCGCCGAGTACCACTGGGCCAAGCCTGATGCAAGCCATGGTACGACATGGATGGTCTGGCGGCGGTTGGAAACTTGGATTGGCACGCGTCTTGGTGCGAATCGTCTTTTTTCATTCCAATTTCGGACCTGCCCCAAGCCAATGGCTAGTTCAGGCTGAGAGACGATGGTACCCCGATCTAGTTAGGTAATCGGCCATCTGCCATATTAGTTTGACGCCTTCGCTTGCGATCGCTCATTGGATTGCAGATTGCTTTGGGGATCGAATTGTGGCTCGCTATATGCGATTGACAGCTTGGATGGGGCTCCAGTCTCCAGTTCGATAGTGTGCTCTGTACACAGTAGTGTGCAGCGCAGGAATCGTCCAGGGCCAAGGGTATCGGAATAATTCATGGCCTGCCCAAATCACCACGGTACTCTGTCTTTTTCTTTCCCAGATGAAACCCTACTGCAGACGGGAAGGTAGGTAGGGATGACGCGATGTGCCGCTCATCCTTCCCTGGTTCTGAGATATTCTGCTGTTGTCCACCGTAACTCGTAGAGGTCACTCGCCAGAAAGAGTGAGCTGGCCATGCGGTGTAGCACCAGTGGAGAAGTGGGATTCTATAATTTGGGGCATCAGACCATGATCATACTGCTGTCAACGGTCTCGTCGTCGCACAGAGGTCGTCTAAGCCAGACACAGAGTTTACTACGCGGCCCGATCACTACAGTAACGTGGTAGGAGGCATAGGTGGTACTGGCAGACTGACGATAGTACCATCTGATATTAGTTTGAGAAACTGAACTTTCGCCGAGCCCAAGTACAGACAGACAACAAGAGGTGGTGTTTATTACAAGCTTGCTAGTACCTAGGGAAGCGTACCGGCAGCTTTAACCGTTGATCATGGTACGCGACGCGTAATGTGATCTTGCCATGCCTTTCCACCACCCACCCATGCTCGCAAGAATGGTTCCCTCCCGTCGATGAAGTCGGGCAATCGGCAAGGGATTGGCATGATTTACATGGTGGCTCAGCTCTCACGATGGAGCCGCAGGGACCCCTGCCAGTCCAGAAAAAAAAATTGATGACAACAAGAGGATTGACGAACGAAACATCTGTCGCCAGCAATGGGGCATCATCGCAAGCATCTGCATCAAAGCAGTTTTTATTTTTTTCAGCTCCATGGGGTACTATGATAACTCTAGTTTAGCTCCAATTTCCGCACCCACGAGCGGCCATAGCAGTTTTCCCCAGATTCGAGTGTCTATGACGTTCACATCGCCCGGGCCGCAGACGCCACCTGTCCTAGTGCAGCTCCTAGTCCCTCCAGCAGCCATACAGCACTCGCTGTTCGGTATGTTTCTGCGCTCTGGAACTGGGCTGCGAGGCCTAATAGACTGGAATCACGATCCAGGTCCATCATTTCTGGTTTTTGACTTTGATTGACAGCTGATTTCCCCCAGCGCCGTCGACGATGCGTCAGAACAACCCCTGGCACCAGTGGAGGGCTAGATCTGCTAACTCGGCATTGTCTTCTGTCTAGGCGGGCGATGTACCCTGGTAAAAAGCATGGGCTCTATCGGAGGATTGTCTCCTCCCCCAAGCACACACACGGATCCGGTATTATGGTTGCACTCAGGGTAGGATCTCATAGGTTAAATTTCCAGCGGCTACCTAGGCTGGAGACAAACAGACTGACAGCAGAAATGGGCGGTCATGTATGCTGTCCCTGCGTTGATGAGCAGTACCTACCGTACGCATGCCATATTGAAACGCGATCACAAATGCTGGTGGTACAATGAGCCGATCTACGCAGGGGCTGCCTCTTCATTGATTTAGTATTCAAGATAGGCTCAGGGACCCGCACTTTGGAGCTGTTCTATAAGTGCTTGGCAGAGAAGCCGGATGAGAGGGGCGGAGAAGAGTTCAAGAGAAAACAAGAGAAAACAAGAGAAAACAAGAATCGCAACCTATTTCTGCGTTGAGATCCCCTTCGGAGAGAGACGCGAGTGCGACAGATCATCAATGCCAAGTGCACGTTCAGATAATTGTCCAACCCCCCATAATGTAGGTCATATATGTAAGTGCTTCACACAAATGCCAGCTGGCTGGATGCACTTTGGTCTCCCAGTTGTAATTGACCTTGTGGTGCAACTACAAGATGCATACAGCAACGCGCCGAGTTCCGGCATTCTCTAGCACCATAAAACACATCAAATCCGGTCCCCACCAGCACGATGACCAAAATTGTGAGGAAGTTACATACGATGCCTGCTGGGAAGGTTGGGGCAGGTACGACGCAAACCATGCATTGCATGCATGTGGCACTCTCTCTCTGGGTTGGCAGCTGGTGCCAATCGAGATAATTAAGTTCTCCCTGCGTTTCGACAAAAGAAACAAAACTGCGTTGCTGAGACACACCAAGCATGCATTGCCTAGGCATGTAGCCGCCTTCCAACCCGGATTTTCCAACTGCAATCGGCATCGTTCCCGTATCATGCATGCACAAGCGGTCGTACAATACCGTCGCTACAGGAAACCGACGGCTGTACGATACCTAGACGATCTGACCAAATACTGGCCATCGACGGCGCGTCTCGGGTGCACTCCAACGAAGGCCAAATGACTGCTCACGATCACGCAAGTCTTCTCGAAAGGACTCATTTGAATATCTCAGGTAAAACTCGACAACAGACTGGTTCAATCCCAAATACTCTAGGTCACGTCATATCATCCCGTGAGGATAAGAAAGCAGAGAGACCCGACTAAGGATGGAAATAGCTGCAACCTCGACATTTGCTGATCTTTGAATAGAATCACAATAATAATTGAACGAAATCATGTCCATCATCGGTGGCGTCGCTCATACGATCGACCCCGTACTGGAGAAAACATAGGAGTAAAAGGATTCGTATGGGATTCTCGGCCCACGTTCATCGAGGGTGGCGCCGGGCGTCCTCCGATATAGTCGTCGGTCCTGTACCGGTGCCCCATAGAAGGTCGTTGTCGAATCTCGTGGACCTCGACACCCCGTGTACTGCTCATAAACTCGTCTTCATCACCGGCCGAATCATAATATGCGTTGTAGTCATGCCGGTCCGGGCGCGACGCTTCACGTCTCCGTGGTAGCGACTCACGGTATTCCCATTCATGGTCGTCCATGGATAGTCGATCCAGGCGCGGCAGATCATCGTCCATAAAGCTGCCAAGTCGTCGTTCTCGAAGACCCTCCCTGGCGAGGAAACGTGGGTCAACAGTACGAACGCCACGCCGAGGGACTTGGTAGACTCGCGTCACCCGCCTTGGTCTTGTTTCGATTTCCAATTCCTCGACAAAGTGCTCTTCGCGGGTTTTGGTGTCCTTGACTCCCGCTTTGTACGCATCGTCCCTAATACGCTCTATGTCGCTCGCGGATGTTCGAAATCCTGATGATCGTGACGGAGACTGTCTATCATATCTCTCGTCCACACGACCAGCTTGGTACGCGCTCCGAATCCTCTCCAAGTCATCAACCTGTACCTGGGGTACTTGTACCTGAGGCAGTATCTGAGGCATGATCGGTGGAGGGGGGATCGAGGGAATCTGTCTTCCTGGCTCCACAAAGTAATGCTTGTCGTGTCTTTTGTTATGCCGGGAATGTACTCCATTGTATCGGCTAGAGTCACGGGGCCGGCTCCGACTCCGATGACGATCTTGGATCCGTCTCCGCCCACGTTTGTTGAACAATGGCGATGACGGTGGGTCCGTCGTCATGGTTGTGCGACTTTGCTCAGAGTCGCTCGAGTTGTCGGAGTCATCAGAACTTGAGGAAGTATCTGAGCTGCTATCAGAAACGTGCTTGACTTTAGGGTGAGGTCCCTTTCCAGGGCCTGGTTTCATCGCCGAATGATGCCCCGGGGGTGGCGGCGGTGGTCCAACACCACCTGGACCAACTTTCATGACGGGTGGTGGCCCGCCTTTCACTTGACCGTGGCCACCGTGGGGATTACCTGCCATGGGATGGATTCCTGGGGGGTTCATCGCAATAGGATGCTGGGGACCGCCACCCTGCGCTGTCGCTAGAGCCCTCTTGCTCATGTCGTACAGAAGAGCAATGTTTGCTTGCGGGCGAGGAGAGCGCTTGAAGTATGCTGTAAGTGACACCCTCTCCCAGTACCTCTTCTGCTTCTTTGGAGCTGATGACGTCGAACATCTCTTCTTGCTTTTGTGAGCATGTTTCGCTACCCGAGGGGTCTTTGCCTTGATTTGCATGGCAATGTCCCGGTCAACTTCTTGGAGTTGTTGATCGATCTGTGCCAGAGTCCAGACAAAACTGCCCCTGTCAAGGTCGGTCTGGCTCAGCTTGTCTAGTTCGCAGTCCAGCTGGCGTAAGAGTGCTGGGGCCAATGTCGCCTTCTTCTGTGTGACGTCCTGAGTAGTTGCGTCTAGCCTGTGGATTACATCCAGAATATCCCTCTTGGACATTCCTTGGACGTTTGTCTTGATGGCCCTCTCCCAGCTAGTTTGGGCGCGTTCTCTATCGTCGTCATCGTACAGATCTTGGCTGGCGACTTTCTCAAACCGAACAGGCTTGTATTCAGTCAATCTGCGACGTTTATCGGACTCGGACAAGAACTGTTCTCTGAGGTCCATCTCTTCAATCACTGGGCGATTGTGACGAAGATCGATTGGAAGAGCCGCCCTGTTTGGAGGAGGCGGGAAGCTGGGCTGCATCGGGGGATGCTGAATAGGCCTGGGCGCTGTTCCGTGGTGGGGAGGCGGCGGCGGCGGCGGCGGGCCACGCGCCGGGCCACCAGCGTTCAGTCGAATGAAGGGTTCAGCCATCGTGATTATGGCAGCAGTGCCTTAGCCTAAGGATGTTGGTACTGCTGGGTGCCGAGGTGAACTGATAAACGTGTACTCAGGTATGTGTGTCCCGGCCAGCTGACTCTAGTGTCAAGTCACCATTGACTGGAAGAACATGGGTTTTCCTAATGAGAAACGAGAGGAAACTAAAGCATTCACTTTCTTCCTTTCTTCCAAAACAGCTGGAGACCCTCGATATAAAAATCACATCCGATCCGAGCGGGGTACAGAGAATCATGGTATTCGTCGAGAAAACGAACGGAGCTATCAAACCTATCAAACCAGGGTGTGGACGCCACAACGCCCGTCGTGCGTGGTTGGGACAGCACACACATCTATATCTCTACATCTCGTTGCACTGCATATTGGGTGAGTCAAATTTCGAGGCGATTTCACAACACGGAGCACTCGTAATGCTTTCATTTGTTGCCTGTACTTCTCGCGCATGCTGCCCAAGCTCATGGGTCGTTGTTGTCGATCCAGCTGCACGTATGCCACTGTATTACGTCCCATCGGATCTGATGGGAACGCCTACTTTCCTGCTCTGGAAGGCATACGGGTCGACCAGTACCCGAGATTTGGTTTTGCGCAATAGCCGACAGGTTTTGTCAACCGCAACTACAATTATATGGAACCGTCCGCCTGGTGTACCTCAACCAATTGAACACTGCCCCTGATATTCCTGATCAACCACAAGATCTCGTTACAATCAAGATAGATTCGCCAAGTCGGCAGCATCCATCTTGCTATCTACACCTCCCTGAAACTTTCGGGCTATCGGGGAGTGCCACGTCGCTTTTAGTCCATTTGAACCTGAAATAGTTGAAACTGGCAGAGCCTATGGTATATCCTCGCCCACTTACGGGAAGCCTGGTTCGTCCATTTATGGGTAGCGTGGTTCGCCAGAGGGTATCAGGTGAACATTGCCTTTGTGGTTGCCTTGAAACTATGCCAGGACTGGCTTGAGATGTCCTATCCAGCACTGCCGGGCGAGGTGAGAATGCCTTTTGGGCCCCGGCATAATGCAACCAAGCGGCACATACGACCCCTCCAATCAAGGACGGAAACAAGTGAGCGTGAATTGGTCCCGACTTATGGTCTACGCATCCATTACGGTACTTCTGGCCAATGCGAAATCATAATACCCTTTACCTCGGTCAGTCTACTCGGTGTCGCTTTCTGGTGTTTTGCTGGCCTCTTTGCGACAAAGAATTGGTCCCTTTGTTACGCTGAAATTTTCTTTCCACCCTCGCGCATTATGCGCACATGCAGCCTTCCGTGTGTTTATCGAGGCCCTCGAGCATGATCAGACAGGATCAACAAATGGCACCACTTTCAGACCGGAACGGGGCGACCTCGTCTTCTTCCGCCGGGCGACCCCATAACGTCAAGCAGTGTATAGGTGTGCCACCCATTATGGATCCGAGCACGACCAAAGCCTTGTCTCACTCCTCTTCACAGCAGAGAGCTGCTGTGGAGTGCGGCTCCGGGTGGAGTTCGTCATCTTCGGTGACGCCCGGCCAGCGCAATGCTTCCACCGGTCGCTTGTTTATCTGTAGCTATATTAACCGGGGACGGTCGCCAGCCAATCATACCATCCCCGAACAGTCCCCGAATTTATGCAGCAGCCTTGGTGGTTGTCTTTGTTCTTTACCGCTACTATGAAAATCTGCGAAGGCTATAATGGTCAATGTTCACATGGCGAGTTGAACGAAGTCAGGTTTCTGAACATGCATGACTCGGAAGTTTTCTTGCTTGGCTTGGGCTCCAATGCATGTCTTATTCTTGTGAACGGGCGCACTATGCAAGCCATTGAAGAACGCGAAAATATGCAGTGAGGTCCCTTTCCGTAGAGCAGATACCTCTGATCTTGATCTCCAAAAGTCAGCTACTACCTGACCCCCTTTCATGCGGTGCAGTCTCATGCAGGACGGAAAGAATGGAAAGGGGATCGGCCGATGTCCGCCGTAATACAGAGTGCTAGAGCCGGGTCCCTGGGAACATTCACTGCACTTGGCGGCGATCATACATGGCATTCACTAATGTACTTTTGCAACATTTATTATTTGTACTTCAATTCCAGTTAGGTCTGATGGTATAATTGTCTCGGTGCATCATAATGATTGCCTATCTAGTGTTATCAGTAGAGTATTAGTACGATTGCTTACCTAGTAGCGAGGTGGACCACTTCCTCAATTCCGTCAACTGCCACGGCCCTTTCGCTCCACGGTCCATAAGGCGCTGCTCGGCCGCCTGGTTCTTGTACCGGACGGCGTCGAGCAGGACAATATTGACCGAGGGGTTGAAGAAGTCGAAGCCCCCGATCTCGAGGCACCGGGGGTAGTGCTCCACGTACAGGTCCAGGATCCGCGCGAACACGCGCATGTCGAGACACCGCTTCACCGCGGCCTCGAGCGTCGACGACGACGTGTCGCGCTCCCTGTTCTGCTGGTTGATCCAGGCCAGGCCCATGTCCATGGGCTGTCGTCCGGCCCAGGACTTGGCGCACTGCGTGTGCACGAAGTCTGCGCCGATATAATGGTACGTCTGGCGGCAGCTGCTTACGAAGGCGCAGAGGGCGCGCGCGTCGTCGATGTTGACGGCAATCTGTTGAATGATTTCGACGGGGAGGCGGAGGATGGGAGACTCCATGGCTGTATTGGTTTCTCTGTTCATATTGAACTTATGTCCTGTGTCGGCCCTTATTCTCCTTGTTTGTGTTGAGTATTCCAGTATACTTTGACAAGGAGTTGGTATTGGTAAGGTCTAGAACCGATGTCTGGGCCTCCTTGTTCAGTACATATATAGTCCGAGACACCAAGACTTGCAAGATAAGAATGCTTTGATTGTCAAGTTACAATGTTCTTTGTCTTGGAGAGTATCCAAAAATGCCAAGGACTTTTGAACCCTGCCCGAATCAACACAATCCCTTTGTTATGCACATATACACGATCGCTGTCATGGCGCAAGCCAGGGGGCAAGAAGTTAGCAGTCAATTCTATAGCGTGTAAAGTTACCACGAATGCTAGAACATCAGTCAGTGTCCAGGAATAGTGCTCTTGGACAACACTCTTTTCCTACATTGAGATGCAGTCGTCCTCTGATCCTTGGTAGACTCTACTCAAATCAAAGACTCAGCCCCTAGTATCCTCATGCAGTGTAGTCTTTCGTGGAAAGACGGAATAAAAAGCGTCCCAGTGGAGGTTCTCGGTGAAACGGGGTGAAAGAGCCGCCGTGTTGTAATAGATCGTCCGTCGTGCTTGATCTCAAAGCCGGCTCAATATATGTTATTTGCAACTTACCCCAGCGGAAATATTCATTGTTTTGGGATGAGATATGCATTACTCGGGAGAGAGAGAAAAGAATCACAGTAGTCATTGTTGACATGAAGTCAGATCGATCCTACTTGGTGCATACCTGGTTATCAGTATAATCAGTACTCACCCTGGCAGTCGCGGGGGAATCTGGGGAATCTAACGAACATATCTTAATATTTCTCCAAGCGTACTTCTATCAATATCAGAGTTTCTCAGCGCCTATGTCCGGTGAATCTCTTCTGGTGACTCACCCCTTTCCTGCCAGCAGTGTCGCGCCTTTTGTCTTGTGGAGGCTTTTCAAGCCCAGTCGTCATCATCACCAGCGCCAGAGCCTGTCGTTGCTCGTCTCTCTTGGGGTCGATACCGCTGCTGAATTCTACCTTGTCAGGAACAAACTTGCCATCCCATGCGTCTAGGACGAGAGGGTGAATGTCTCCACCATTCGCAAACGTTTCCTTGTACATCTTGCGTATCGTATCCTTGGATCGCTTGTTCAGCAAGGACAGGTCTGCGCCGTAGTGGATGAGGCGGTAGACGACGATCCAAAGGCTTTGGGACACGGCAAAATCCAGAGGCGTCGTGATTGATTTCTTATCTTCATAACACCCGTCACACTCGAAAAAATCACAATCGCAATCGAAGTATATTGCTTCAGTGAGTGTTCCTGTGGCGTCGATGGCTTCCGTACTCATCCGGTCGAGCAGAGCATCCAGACGTGACAAGCTTGATTTGACGCTGCACTGCCTGTTTGCGAAGCGGGACTGGACACCGTCACTCTTGTGGCATCCATCGCATACCGGAATGCTTGGATGCCGGCCCTTTCGTGTAAGGCAGTGAGACGCTGATTTCCAGAGTTTATACAGCTCTGCAATTAGCATGTCAGTCGAGACTGTGCACCCATTCGCGAGAAGATAGCTGACCACCTCATGTGAGGGACTGCAATTCTGCAACACAGTGGACAATAGGAAGTCACATCCTTCGCGCAAATCTTCGTCTAAATCCCTGACATGGAGATGTTTGTATCGGAAGAGATATGGGGTGAATTCAGGATGGAATCCTTCCATGAATGTCATGTATGTTGCGTGGAATTCCGGGAACTTCCCGCGTTGGTCTTTGGAATAATGCCTGCATAATCGATGAATGATATCTCGTATCACTATGGGTTCGTGCAAATCTTTTTGTATTTGCTGCCTCAGCAAAGATACTGCGGTTTGCGGACACTTCGACGTCAGTGCAATACCAACAGGGGCCGAGTATGACAATTCATGGCTGCGATTCCTACGACGTGTGATTGTGTCGGTCTCTTCGATAGGCTTTCCTTTCTCAATCAAAAATTCGAGCATTCGTGTATCCTTGTCTTCACCATGGTTGAAGACCAGATCGAAAGGAATGCGATCCCAGAAGTCTTGCGCAATCAGTGCTGGGTCGTCGCGCACCGCCCAGCCCTGACCCCGGAGCTCTGCATGCGCTGCATGCGCTGCTTGTAGGGCATGCTCGCTCACTATCGCGGCGAGCCCCACGTTGTTTGAACCTACCGCTTGACAGACATGAGCGCGGTTAGTTAAATGACCTGCGGCGATGAGACTGCGGGCAACGTTGATCGATGAGGTCTCTATTGCAAGCCGAAGAGGACAAGTCAAAGCATTCCAACGTGGCTCGTGACCCGGCCTGAGAATCTCTGCTCCTCGGTCCAGAAGCAGTTGGAATACTTCGAAGTTCTTGTACTTGATTGCCGTGTTGAGGGGCCCGTGGTTGATTACAGCACCAGGACTGAGTTCCGACCAATGGTTGAGGCATTGATGGTAATGCGCAATGTAGATATCCAATATCCATGCGAAAATGTCTATATCAACACCCGCCTTGGCCGCGCAATCAAGTGTCGACTTCCATTCCTGGTGCTCATAGTCTCTGCGCAAGCTTGCAAGCAACTTTGCACCGGCCTTTGCACACTGCACATGGACAAGGTCCTTGCCCACATAGTAGTAGGTCTGTCTGCAGCTACTCACGAAGGCGCAAAGATCCGTCGAATCCTCGATGTACCCGGCTATCTCCTGGATAAGCTCTACGGGGAGACGTAGGAAGGCTGCTTCTATGGCCGGCTTGATGACTTGACTCATGGCTCTGATCTTGTGTTGGTATGATGATTTGTGGTTTGTGTGTTGACTTGTGGAAAATTTGTACCGATATATGGACCTCGACGTCCAGAATATATAGTCCGAGGCCGCGAAAATTAACGAGAAAAAAATACTATTCTTCTCAGAAACAATGCTCTTCATCTTGGGGCCGGGTATCTATCAAACCCTTTGGAAGTTTTGTCGGGTATCATTGTTATTACATTCAACTTTTACTTGGCAGAATGAAATGTCTTTGTTGCGTCGCCAGACATAGGCTTTATTTCCCGGTTCCCTTCCTTGTCACTTGCGCAGACCACAATCCGCATTCTAGTTCTCCCCCTTGTGAAGCTAATGAGTCATCCCGAAACCAAAGAAATGAGTACGAAAGAAAGCAAGTCGGGAATGCCAATTTCTATGGCTCCCAATTAGATCGCAGCGCGATGATATGTTGATAATGAGAAGCACTATAACGAATCATTCCCATAGCCTCATTTTACGGTTGCTTTGATTTAACAGTATGTAAAATTGATTTCTAAGTTGTGGCGTGTTGGCGAAGTCCCTTGAAACAGCCATTGGGATCATTCTACATGATATCTACTGATGCGAGATCTACTCGACCAGAATTGGAAAATCCGCAAAATATATTTCTTTACTTGAGAGAGAGATATGGTTTAGTCTAGCCATGTGATTTACTGCCTCGGCTCATCAATCATAATGATTACTTAGCATGCTTCGCACAATTTTACATGGAATATCAATTTGATTACTTACCTATGAGTAGATGCTGACCACAAGTCACCAGTGCCCTGAGTGCATTGTGTTTACCTGATCAAGTCTCACTCGGAAGCCCGATCGTCAGCATGACCAGTGCCAAAGTCTGGTTTTCTTCGTCGCCCTTCAGACCTCGAGTAAACACCTTTGTATCGGGCACGAACTTACCTGCCCTTGCGTCTACCACCAAGGGGTAAGAACTTCCAGGGAAAATCTTTCGATACAACTCGCGAACAGCTGCCTTGGCGTCCTCATCAAGCGATGAAAAGTCAGCGCCGTAATGGATCAGTGCAACGAAAAGCGGCGCGTCATACCTATTATCGTTTAGTTCTGACTCTATAGACAGTGTATCACGAGCAGAAACACACAGTAATATAATAATATCGGGTAATTCTTAGGCCAATTACCAGATGGAGGGTCGGAAGTTGTGATACGCCCACATATATCTCATGGTGTCCTATCCTACTCGTATATTTTATACTCTTTGTACCCGGCAAATCGTATTTTCCATCCCTCCAATCTTTGGCAGATCGAATGTGGACGAAATCTCTGCCCAGCAACGTCGAAATGGTTCGACAACAGCTTACAAAGGCCGCGACATGAGCGAGCTCCTCGATATTGTCGATAATTTGCAAGTAAATCTCTGCGGGAAGGCGTAAAATTGGTGTCACCCAGGTTGAATCTGTTTGCTGATCCATGATGAGCAACAGTATCGCCGAGTAACAAGGAAATTTAGTTGCTGGTTGCCCGGCCAAAGCAAAGACGGTGCATATGAATATCAGCTTGTCGATCGAGACGCTTGTCTCACGGTGCCCGATCGGACCTCTTTTTGTTCTCTGCAATAATGACACGAATGGTTGTTTCAGACATTATCATGATCTATGGACTTGATGAATTTCTTTGTCTTATACATATAACTTTCTTCCATTTCTGATTTCATCATCCGATTCGTACTAGCCCAGCCTGTCCTGATAGCAGGAGAGACCACACCAAGATACGAAAAACGACAGTAATGCGTCGTTGAACAACGAGATTAGAAGTCATACGGGTACATCATTGAACGATTGAACGCACTATCACAAATATGATCGAAGTGAGAACACCAATTTTCGCTTTCTTTACACATACATCATGACGTATCAAGCTACGAATTCATTGTCTGACTAGGTTAGATACCTATGTAGTATTGATCCGTTTACCACGCTATTCTCCGCCATCTTTGAGGTCTGGGAAAAGGTCCAAGACCTCAATGAGTACGAGGACAATTGTTCCCAGCCCTGTAATCACGGTGAAGGTGGCGAGTATCCAGAAGCGGCACCTCTCCGTCTTTTCCCTCTGCGCCTCCAAATCAAAGTCGCTCTGTCTGTACACATCCTGAGCTCCGACAGCTTCTGCTCCGCTCCCGTTGCGTACCGCCGCATCATACCCTGGTGGGCTCGGCGGCAACGCCTTCTCCAGATCAGATCTCTGACTGGCTACCTTGGCCAGTTCGTTGCCTTTGACCAGGCTGTACCGGCTCGAGTTGCCATTGGTCTGGAGCACGATCACCAGGGGTGCTTTTTTCTTGTGACGAAAACACTTACCAATCTTGGATACCCGACGCAGCGGGGCGCGATAGCTACCCTTATTAGCATCCGTGACCTCGACCGTAGAAGGTTCCTGGTCTTCGGTGTCTTCCTCCGTCACAGTGAACACCGAGGGCCTTCTTCCTTCTGGTGACAACACCTGCGGCGTGACACTCGGAGGCAGGTTTTCGGGTGACCAGAGCCGCGGTATGGCGTTCGGGGGCATGCTTCGGGATCTTGCGGCCATCAAAGCCATGCGGCTGTGACGGCGGTTTCCTGTCTCGAGAAGTGTATCCATTTTGAAATGAAAGTGATCTCAGATGCGATGAGGGTCCGGGAGTCGAGGCAGAAGAGTAATCAAGTGTCGTATATAGTGCCAACGAAAGATAGACGGCCCTGCCGTCAAAAAGCACTGTATCGAGAACTCGATGTGTGTACTAGCACTATCTCTTCAAACCGGAACCTGGAACGCGCTCGAAACAACTGCGAAAACAATAGAGTGTAAGGATATAACGTCTTGGCGAGAGAGCATCGGCAGGCGTTGATATACTTTAAGATCCCGGCGGTCCTTTGTCGTGGTCAGTAACTTTGCACTTTATTTGGCTCTGTGTAATTCTCACAATGCAATGGCTGTATCGCTCAAAGAGCACGTATAATGGCTTTTCTACCAGACGCCATTCATCAATCTCATTGTCGGGGTCCACGATACATTTCACTCTGCTGAACAGTTCCTACTCTTCCCGGCCATGATCTAAGAGAGTTCTCGGAGAACAAGTAGGGTGCTTCTGTACATGAATGGTTTTGTTGTATACTTTCTAATTGCGAAGTCTCGTGCCACGTGTGCATAGAGGCAGTGCAATGGCTATATGTGCTGGTTGGGAACGAAGAAATATAAAAGAGCTTCTCACAGCAGAACAATCAGCTTCTAGCACATGTTCACCTCCGTACCCTAACAACTCTACAGCTCTGCTCATACTTCCAAAATTCGACAAAATGCTCAATCTTCCATTGCCAAACCGCAAGGATGTGGCGAGAGCCGCGATTCGCAGCTGGCAAGAACGCGCCTTGGTGTGGCGCAATGTGCACAATGTCAAGATTCTCAAGGACTTTGACCTGGTCCACGTGCCGGGAACCATAGACTTCAGCGCAAGGGCCTTGTCCATGTTGGTCGAGAATCACTCGTACGCGAAAAGCGTGGAGGCGTCTCCCCACCTGCTGGCGAGCGCTCGGGAGCGATGGGCTCGCGGCCTCGAGGTGTCCTATGGCGATCAGGGCATGGCCGCGAGATACCATTCGTTCCTGGAAGACTACATGGCCGCGATCGACCACGACTTCTTCTCCGGGCTGATCACGCGGCCCGTATGCGTCGGCGACGGCACTATCATGGCCACCGATCACATCGTGAAGCTCGAGGTCGTCCACGGTGCCAGGCCCCTGACGTTCAAGCGCATGGGCTTGATCCCTCCACTGCCCGGGGCGCGATTCGACCGCCAGAGAAAAGTCATCACCGTATGGACCAAGCACTATGACCTACCGGAGAATTTGCGGCGGAGATTCTGGACAAAGGCCGCGTTCGAGGCCGCTGCCGTCAACTTTGACCAGTACATCGTGGACCGGGATGTCGACGCCGTCATCATGAGCCTGATCGAGGAGATGGTGCATGTCTTCCTGCGCATCGGGAGCTCTTACAAACAGAACTCGGAAATAGACTCAGAACTGCGCGAGAGGCAGCTCCTAGACCCCCACGGCCACGGGTTCGGCACCGCGCACTATGACACGCTCACGTTCATCGCCAAGCACCTCGACCAGTCCAAGACCTCGGCGGTGTTTGAATCGGCCGCCATTACGAGCGAACAGAACGCGGAACACTGGGAACAGCACTGGAGGCAATACGACGAGCTCAGATATATGGGCGCCGACGATATCCCAGATGACCCAGAGCCCGGCATGTACAAGAAGGCGTTGACAAGGGCACAGCCTGTCTTTTGGGCGGCCGCGATGCTCCTCAGCCTCGGTTTCTTGACCTACAATCTACTCTCGGACACGAACATATTTCATCTTGACTGGCATAATCTTGACTTGCACGTCGGTCTCGGACAGCTCAAAGGCAGCAGCTGGATCGACTTCCTGCGATTGCCTATCCCAAACGCGGCCATCTTCCTGTGGCTCTTTGAGCTGATTCTCGAGGTCTGCACGGACAGGGGGCGTAGTAGACCGTTCGTCATGTTCCAAGAACTCTTCCAGCAGTTCATGATGGCCTTCGCAGTCTGCGGCATGATGCAGAGCACTCTTTTGGGTCCGGTATCGTTCCACAATCTAAGCAGTCGCCAGACACACGCCTTTGCTGTACTCGCCGCAGGTCTTCACATATACAGATTCTACCGTTGCTAGGACTGAATCTGTGGAAACATCCTCGTCGACTTGGTGCCCTTGCTGGTGCGAGTCGCCGCCCGAAGAAGCAGCAGACCCCGGATGGATCGCCCCAAGTCAGTGCGGGTTGAGGTGAGTAAGCACTAAATCCTACATGCAATTTGCTTCTTTGTTTTCCATAGCAAAAAGATATTTTGAAACCTCATAATGATCACTCAAATATGAACATATCAACGTAAATATGATACAGTGGAGTAACTTATACAACGACCATGGCATATATATGAATAGTTTTCAAGACTGAACGATGTCCGATCAATCGTCAGCACCTTAAGGTTATTCATTAGTGACCCGCCCGTCCAACCGAACATCTTAGTGCAGTGAAAGCGACCAGGGGCAGAGCTGAAAATAGCAGCTGAGATGGGGCTTTTAGGCGTCGGTCCCGGACTCCTGGATTTCTGCCAGGGGTGAATCGATATTAAGATTCTCGTAGCGGCGATTTTTAGGCCTAGAAAAGAAAAGCAAATCAAGTCTATCTCTTAGTCTCCTCCCAAGTCCAGAGCCATGAGATCATGCAAAACTGCCCATGGAGCAAAAGGACTCATCGCAATTCGCTATAGTGCAAAAGAAGCTAACGGGCGATCACAATGAAGCGGACTGAGATGGTAAAATGTACTAAATATAGAGCCGGTTCCCTATTGACCTTTTCACAGAGATATCGTGTCTGATTTGTCTTGTATCTGTATCATGATCTAGCAGTCTAATTTGTCATTTCTATAGACTTAGGTTGTGAGGTATCAGGAAGAACCAGATGAGGCTCACAACGATTGCCGCGGCCCTCGCGGCGTCCGCGTCCGCGTCCTATGCCACAGACGGCCAACAGCAACAGCCCGAGGCGACCAGCAGCTTCTGGTATGCTAATCTCGACCACACCGGCCCGTATGGGGGCTACGCGCCCGGCCTTGGCGCCAACTCGTCGACGTACTCGGTGTACAAGGCCGTGGCGCCGGGCGCCTCGGCCGCCGAGATCCAGGCCGCCATCAACGACGACGACAGCGGCGGCGCCCGCCACTCCCAGTGGCTGGCCTCGCAGCCGCGGGTCGTGTACATCCCGCCCGGCACCTATGAGATCAACCAGACCATCTACTTCAACACGGACACGATCCTCATGGGCGACGCGACGGACCCGCCCGTCTTCAAGGCAGTCGCGGACGGGTTTGCTGATGATCAGACCCTCGTGTCCGGCCAGGATCCCGGGACGGGCGAGCAGGGAGAGCTGTCGTTCGCTGTCGGACTGAAGAATATCGTGCTCGATACTACGGCCATTGATGGAGGTGAGTAATTTACAATCATGGTACTTGTGTGTCAAAGCAAATACTAATTCGGGACAGGTACCTCCTTCACCGCACTCTGGTGGGGAGTCGCCCAGGGCGCTCAGCTGCAAAATGTCAAAATCACCATGGCATCTTCTGTCAATGGTCAAGGGCACAGTGGAATTCGTCTCGGGCGTGGTTCTACCCTCGGGCTGTCCGACGTCCGCATCGAGCGAGGCCAGGTAAGTTTAATCACCAGCGAATAAGCCTGATATTGAAATTGTGGTTACTCATACGAATCAATAGAACGGCATATGGCACAACGGCCACCAGCAGGCCTCGTACAAGAGCATCTACTTTTACGAGAACACGGTCGGCATGCTGATCGACGGCGGCTACACCATCAGTCTCTTGGCGCCGACGTTCGAGACCGTCGGCACCGCGGTGTCTTGCACCGGGGGCTACCCGTGGATCGCCATCGTCGATGGCAGGTCCATCAACTCGGGCGTCACCTTCAACACGACGTCGTACCCGTCCCTGCTGATCGAGAACCTGGTCAAGGACACGGACTCGGACATCGCCGTGGTCGCCGACGTCGGCACCGTGCTTGCCGCCGCCGCCCACGTCGACCAGTTCTCGTACGCCAACACCGTCGGCCGCGACCCCGTCTACGGCGCCGTGTCCTCGTCCAACGCCAGACCGGCCGCGCTCGCGCCCGGCGGCTACTATCCCGTGGTCCCGGCGCCCAACTACGCCGCGTACCCGGCGGCCGACTTCATCAACGTCAAGGACCCATCGCAGAACGGCGGGTACACGGTCCTGGGCGACGCCAGCGGCGACGACGCGGCCGCGCTCAACGCGGCGCTGCGGTACGCGGCGGCGCAGAACAAGATCGCCTACTTTCCGTTCGGCAAGTACCGCGTCGACGACACGCTGGTCGTCCCGGCGGGCTCGCGCGTCGTCGGCGAGGCCTGGGCGACCATCAGCGGCAGCGGCGCGGGCGGCAACTTCCTGGACGCGGCGAACCCGCAGGCCGTGGTGCGCGTCGGCAGCGCCGGCGACTTCGGTACCGTAGCGCAGATCCAGGACATGCGGTTCACGGTCGCGGACGTGCTGCCCGGCGCCATCGTGCTGCAGTTCGAGGCGGCGGGGCTGCAGCCCGGCGACGTCGGGCTGTGGAACTCGCTGGTGACGGTCGGCGGGACGCGCGGGTCGCTCGACGGCGCGGGCGACGAGTGCGCCGACGGCGCGGACCAGTGCCGCGCGGCCTTTCTGGGCATCCACCTGGCGCCTTCGTCGTCGGCATATATCGAGAACGTGTGGAACTGGGTGGCGGACCACGCGACCGAGGGCGAGCAGGGCGGCTCGCACATCGCGGGCAAGGGCGGCGTCCTCGTCCAGGCGACGCGCGGCACCTGGCTATACGCCCTGGGAAGCGAGCACTGGTGGCTTTACCAGCTGAACCTGTTCGGGGCGTCCAACGTGGCCGTGTCGCTGCTGCAGTCCGAGACCAACTACGACCAGGGCAGCAACGCCGAGCAGGTCGCCCCGGCTCCTTGGACGCCCGACGCCGCGGGCTGGGGAGACCCGGACTTTTCGTGGTGCGGGGGCATCAGTAATAAGACGGAAGCGGCGCGCTGCAGCATGGGCCTGGCCAACTATATCCAGGGCGGCGAGAACATATACACCTACGCCTCGGCGTCGTGGGCCTTCTTCAGCGGGCCCGGATACCAGGCGTGCGAGGGGAACTGCCAGGACGTCGTTCACTGGATTGCCGAGACGCCGGATAACTTGCAGGCATTCGGTCTGTGCAGCAAAGACACGTATGCTGGCCTCCGGCTGGCCAACGGTACCGAAATAGTGACCGAGGATGGGTTCACTGGCAGCTGGGGTGGTGACGTCGGACGCTATACACCTTGAATTCTGCCGGCCAGTTCCGAATCACGGACAAGATAGGAGCTAGACGTTTGTGATGTTACAATATCATTTCATTCTCATGACTCCAAGTGAATACCAGATGCATGCATGCTAACCCTTCGCCCGTGTCCCTTTATGTACCAAGGCTTTCAACGCCGGTTCTATCATACATTGCTCGCCGTAGTTTCATGAGATGGGAGATGTGGACTGTTCTCCAAAAAGAGAGACGGCGGGTGGATGCCGTCATTAACCCTCTTCGATTATAACACACGCGAAAGAGGTGGACGCGCAATATACAGGAAGCGTCGTGCCACATTCTTTCGACTTCTCAAGCAGCCATCTTTGAACTCGAATTCGACGTCGTGATGTGGTGGTATTGAGGAGATTACAATAGTAGTGTGTTGTAGTATACACGCCTCCGTCGGGAGCCCGAGGCGGGTGTCGACTTGGTCGACATTGGGAATATATGCCTCGGCAATATTTACAGGGCAGGCTTGGCCTCAGAGCCGAGCGCAGCACCAACCTGCTGAGCAGTAGCTGAGCCCTGAGCGCCAGGCTCGCCAGCGGTGAGAATCTGTGACATTTTCGTTAGCAATAAAGCGTCATCGTGTGGTCTTGGGCACGGAGCTCACCTCGCCGCCCATCTCACGCATCTTCATTTCCCTCTCCATATCCATGACCTGCTGCTCCTCGGCAAAGGCGAGGGCCCACGGCACACCCAGCAGCATAGCCGAGGTGGCAATGACCCAGAGCGTCTTGCCGCCGAAGGAGAGCACCGACTTGACGGCGTCGGTTGTGTTGTTGACGCCATTCGAGATGCTGGCGCGGGTCTGAGGGGGGATGATGTCGCGCAGCGCGTACAGGCGCTCGCCGAAACTCTCGTCGATAGGGTCGTAGTCGGACTCGTTGGAGATTTCGGAGTCTGTGTTGCCATCGAAGATATGATTAGCCCTTGCCCTCGCAGATGTAGGTGATATCGCATGACGCCATCGTCCGAAGATGTAGATTTGATGCGCAGCGCAGCCGTGATCAAGAAATGATGCCGGTGCTGATGCCGAACATGTCGACTGGAAGAGCGCGTCCACCAAGGACATGACGATGCAGATGCTTACCGGTATCAGAGTAGTCGTCGTCATCCTCCTCGGGGCCGACCTGACCCTCCTGGAAGTGCTCGTCGACAACCTCGGTGAGCTGAACCATTGTGAAATATTATGGCTGAAGAATTTCGCGTTGGGTGTCCTCGCGTACTGTATCGAGATTGTTTCTCGTGGCCGTCGAATAATCGGGGTACCTCGAGAGGAGTGATGTGATGCAATGGGGCGTTTGTTTGCTGTGAGGTGCCTGGGGCCGAGTTGCTAACAAAGAATTGCGCCGAAAGTCTGCTGGTTCAGAGAGCTTCAGAAATTTCCTGGGTGCTAACCATGATGACGGAGCTTAGGCAGGGATACTGCGGGTACCGAGGTTTGCCCGATCCGAGAGTCAGACAGTGCGGACATATTTGCTCAAGCATATTTTGCCCGGGTTGATGACTGATAAGCCCAGTGCTAACCTCGGTTCGAACAGTGTCTGTAATCTGTATGGCTTTCAATGGTTCATGGGCGTATGTGCAGGTACGAATTAGAATCGACTTGCAAGGCTCTGGACTGAAAACACGACATATGCAGGATTCGAACGTACAACAAAATTCGAACGGTAGGTCTGATGAACATTATTAATACTTTTACTTTGGTCATGAATGATCAAGACAGGTCAAAACAGGTCTGTATCCGATAACTTAATTTGAATTATAAAATCTTCGACATATGCTCATGCTGGTATCTCGTACTTTGAATCGTTTCCTCAAACTTCTTCGAGTTCCTGAATCTAAGAAAATCAAAAACGCCATTATTACCTGCAAAGTCCCAGAACTCGGTTCGATGCAAGTGCAACGACTGTTGGGCTGTCGTTATTCCAACAAATGCGACAGACAACAAATCACCCTCTATCTCTACTACGCCGTATTATTTCTATTTTTGTCCTCGTGCAGGAGCATCGGCGAATCTTATCCCACGTCTTGCCGGGGGCACGCGAGGTGTATCGTCGTCCTCGCTGTCGCTATCCGAAGCACCAGGACTACCCAAGCCCAAGGCGGCCTCGCGTCGTCGTCGCTCCGCAGGCGTTTCTTGTTCCCCACGCGGCTCCTCCTCTGCACGCATGCCAGACAAGGCAGCCAATCTACGGCGTCGTTCAACAGCCGTCTCGGGGGTGTCACTAGCTGCCTCTGACGACTTCTCCGGCACCGGCTTGGAAGTCGTGGTAGGTCGGCCCCTGGCAGGCTCACCCCGGTCCGGAGAGTTGCTGGCTCCGGGTGGCGTCATGGCACCAGCAATCTTGACTCCCTTATTTGCCGCCTTGCTCGAGGATGGTGTTCCTGTGCCAGAGCCCGGATTGGAGCCCGGGGCGGAGATGGTGATGTTTGGCGGTCCGCCTTGCTGCTTATTCGCAAGAGTTCGGATTGCCGCGGGTGCATCTGAGTTCTCGAGCACTTGGCGTTTGGTGCGTGCGTCCATCTTCCGTACCTCGTTGAGGAAGTCCTCCTTGTTCATCCTTCGGCCTTCGCCGCCGATGGTGAATCGGATCTTGTGGTCATCTTCCTCCTGTACGCGGCCTTCCTCCTCAGTATTAGCATTATTCTTCTTTTTACTACTTTCGCCAGGTGCTGATCTGTTAAAGGCAGCCCAGCTCGTCAAGGTAGATTGCCTGCCCGGCGGTTTCGGGCGATCTTCGCTTGGCCCGGCTTCTGGCTCGATTTTCTGCTCTTTATTCTTGGGCTTATCCTTCACCAGGCCGCCCATTCCCATGTATTTGAGACTGGTCGCCATGATGTCGTTGCCTCCTTGTCCCTCAGACTTTTGCGATGGCAGCTCGTAAGTCTTGACGACCTCTCCATCTTCGTCCTCAACAATGATCTGCAGCATATTAGTGGGTTTCTTAAACTCAAGCTAGAACGAATGCACTTACAGTATTTCCGAACTGATAAGCACGGGCCGGCTCGTGCTTCCGATCTGAGCTACTCTTTGCCTTTCTCTTCTGGACTTCTTCGTCACGGAAGTCTACCAGTCTCTTCTTCAAAGATTCATATGTCCAATTCGGCTTTGATATCTCGTGCTTGGCATTCTCCTTTAGGCCCTCGATGCTATGCATAACCTCGCCAGCTTCGTGGTGCTCTGTCTTTTGAGGCTCGACGGCGAGTACTTGTCCCTCCTGGTCTTCGACAACGATATGATCGCCCTCGTCGTAGATTTCGACCTCTGGCGCTGACTCGCGACGATGCTCATCTTCTGCAGATCCATCATCGGCCTTCTCGGGGTCCTTGTCAAATTCACGCGAGGACTGCGAATCTTTCTCGCGCATCTGGCTGTGAGCGGTCTCATCGTCTGTGAACATTCCTGAAGTATCCTGAGTGTCTGGCTCCGGGTGCCCACTGGGTGAGGTTGGTGACATGGGCTCCAAGGTTCCACTAGGGCTTCGTCGTTGGGGAAAGATGGCAGAGTCAGTGACGGGGCCGCCAGGACCGATACCTGCATCCCACTTCTTTCTTGTTCGTCGGCGTGAGGATGCACGACTGCCTGTTCGGCTATGTGTCCTGCTGGGGTTGTCTTCCTCCCTCTGCCGACGTAGAAACTGGCCAGGCATGCCCGTTGGAGGCAAAGTGCCGGGTGGATAATCAGGCATCTTGAGGTCGTCGAAATCAGAGTCAGTAGTGCGAGCCTGGGATCTTGACTGAGACGAGATTCTGGGCAAGCGATTCATCCAAGAAGGTCCATCCTCCGGGGCTGCAGTGTACGACATGGTGATGCTGAGAGTGTTGATGCGTTTTCCAAGGGTGAACACAGCGACAGACGATCCGTGCACGAGGATTGATGAAACCACCATGAAAGTCACAATGGGCCACACAAGCGCGATGAGATGGTAGTGCTCGGTACCTTCGGGTGGTAGTTCTGCCAAGGGTATCGTGGATTCCGTCTCCAATTCAGCACGTGCAAGAATGGCGACAAAGATGGCACCCACGCCAATGGGACCGAAGTGGCCCGCGAACACCGCTTCTCGCCACGTTTTGACGTCCGGTATCAACGGTTTGAGCGCCAACATGATGGGCATGCGTCGGAACAGGATGACGAAAATAGCGATGACAACCAGTCGCCATGCTGAAAGTCCCAAATCGGCATTATTGAACTGGTCCCAGGGAATAATCGTACCCAGGAAGACGAAATACGCCAAGTTGATGAGAAGATCGATGACGTTGGAAACGTGCGATTCCTCCGTCTTGGAAGAGAACCATCCGTCGTTTGAGAAACCAACACCGGCGGCAAAACCAACGAGCAAATCGTCGACGCCCAGAATACTGCCAGAACCGGCGCAGAACAGAGCCAAGGTAAAGTAGAAGACGAGGAAACTCTCTCGGTCGATCAGGTCGTGCTTCTCCGCATACTTGATTCCGTGTCGCGCAAAATAGCCAATCAGGAAACCATAAATGGCACCAAAGATACACTCGTACAAGACAGTGTAGACGAGCCAGTGGTACGTGGTCTGCTTGGCGTCGAGGTTCTCCTGAATGAGGTACAGAGAAAGGTAGATGAACGGGAATGCCATGCCGTCATTGCATCCCGATTCGGCGGAAAGCAAGTCTCGCAAGTGCTTCGGTACACGTTTCGCGAATTTTCCTTTACCGACGACGGACGAGGCCAAGACGGGATCGGTGGCCGTGACACAGGCCGCAACCGTGAGACTCTCGAGCCAACTCAGCGTGGGGACCATCCACCACACGAATAGGCTTGTAACCAGCCAACCATAGGTCATGACGGGCAGCAGAAGAAACACGACGGATTTCCAGTGCCTTTCCATGTAGAACTTGGGCAATTCGACACCGACGGCAAAACATTGCACGACAAGTACAATTCTCGAGAACTCGAGAGTCACCTCGTCCACATTGCCCCACGACTGGGGATCAATGAGGTTGGCCGCGTGAGGGCCAAAGATGAGTCCACATAGCGTAGCAACGGTAGCTTCACCAATGTACATGCGCTCCTTGATAATGGACGAGCATAACATGAAAAGTGAAGTGAAGCCACCGAGGATGATATACACCAAGTGTGACTTGGTGATAGAGAGATGATCCCACGCCATGATTCGTGCTGCTAATCGGGGGACCGATCACCTCTGAGGATAGTTTTTTGGTCGTGAAAAGTGAAGAGAGGGATGATGCAACCCCACGAAGGGTCTTTTTTCTGTCCTAATTCCCCCCACGGAGGTACCAAACTCTATTTAGTTTGGGCGTTGATCAGAGGCGGGCGTAAAAACCGAAGCGCATCCGGATCGAATAGATGGGCGTCGTGATTTTTGCGTGTTCCAGCTCGAGACCCCCCAATCAATGACGGCAACCCCTGATGGTTGGTGGCCTCGATGCATTCAGAGGAAGACTCGGTTGCCAATTCGCTGGCAAGTCTCGCTAGAATTAAATACAAGAGCCAGAAAGTTGAGGGAAAAACAACCAAGCTGCGACAGAGCTAGAAATTTTTCAGGCTTCTTGACGTTGGAAGTTCTTGGCTGGCTGGTGCGCAAGTGAGCGAGCTTGGTCTGGTACCGGGCGTTTTTCGTGTCTACCTCTGGTGGTACTCTCAAGCGACCGAGCTGCGAGAATGCTACGGCAGCTGAGGTGATCGTCTTGAGGTGAGAGAGAGTCCGTCAGCAGCTACCGACGTGCCGGAGTCGTTGATTCTGACAGAATGGGCACCGTCTGCGCGACGACGAGCAACGGCAGCATAACAATAACAACAACGGTTAAGTACAGAGTGGTTACGAAGCAGAACCCGGGATCACCTTTTGAGCTTTTCTCCCACAAGCTCCATCGATGATGAGGATTTGGGGCGCCATGACTGGGGCCGATGGTAGGGAGTGGGGACATGAGGCAGGGGTTCTAGTGCCTGCTAGGGCGGGGCGTCCTGGTGGTCTTGGTGCGGCAGGGCCGGGGACCCCCAGGGCGCCGAGCCTCGGATTGTCAGCGCATTGAGCTCTGTGATAGGCTCTGTAAGGTACTGGAGTGTGGGCGGCACAACCAAAAACCCACGGGGAGTTCTTGGGGGGCACGACAATCGTTGCCGCTTTTCCGATGCGATTGCAACGACGATGCTCCATTTCACTGGGCGGAGAGCCGGCGTGAGCGACTCAGCGATATCGACTCTCTGCAGATTTTCCATGCGATGTCATGTATCTACTGGAAAATAATTGCTAGACGGAAATGATTGTCCAGCTCGGGTTGTTCACGAGGCACGAGATTCAAGAGACCGCCAGTCGTCCGGAATGTTTGGTGCTCGATCATGACGTGGGGGTCCTTCAAAACAGTGCCAAACGGGTACAAAACAGCAAACCGTTGCCATTATTTGCAAAGACGAATAGATCACAGCACATATCACTCAAAGGCCCAGGTTTATGATTACCACAGTTGCAACTCATTACTCAGCCAGGTGACCTCTGGTACTTTATAGAGAACAGTATGACACTAAGGTACGTACGTAAGAATCATGTGCGAACGAAGTATATAACTTGGGAGAAGAATCAACATCCCGCTTCTGATCCACTACAGTCGCGGCGTTTCTTTTGCCATTTAGTACACCAAAAAGACGAGGAGAATCTTCAATTGATCACGTCTTGTGGATTATACTACTCTGCAGTTACGGTCTGTGTAATGGCGTACTTGCTAGGCGTAATATTGACTGACATGCAGTCCAATGTGTTACAAAGCTACACAAAGATGACTGCCCGGAAATACAACTGAGATTCAAAGTGCCAAGCAGTAAACAGATTCAATGACTATGCTGATCCTTGAAAACAACGCAGCTCGGTAATGAGATGCAGGTCATATTACTGCTGATTCCCATAGAAGACCCTGTCACCATGCTTGCCATGCTCGTCTGGTCACATTAAACATGTTGTATGGTCGTCTGATCGAAATGCAACAAGGTCAAAAAATCTGCAAATGGCGGGGCAAAACATACGAATGCCCAGGCAGTGCCCAGGCGCTGCTGGGCTTGGTGTTGCAAGAAAACCAAGTCCAGTTCGGCCCCTAGCTGCTTGGCGGCTCTGCTAAAAACGACTGCTGGGAACGCTTGTGATTTGCGTTATCGCTCAGAGCGGCTGCTGCTCCAGTGGTGGCTTAGTGGCTGGCCTGTGCCTTCATGTTTGGGGAATCGGAACGAACGTGCCAGACTCATTACTGTTTCTCGAGGCTACAGCCGGCCTACAGGCGTTCAGGCCAGCTCATCTCAAAGGCCAGAAGCCATACGCAGTAGGTATAGCCAGTGAGTGGATGGGTGGCTGTTGACCCACCTCGCCCAGGCCCATCTGATAGTGTGTACCACAGTACGGTGTACTCTGTATTCGTAGGTAAAAAGCCGACGCGTGTCGACGTCACAGCTTGCAGTACCAGCCCACATTGAATGCTTCCCCAGACTGCCAGAAGTGCTCACGTTGAAGGTTTGACTGGCTCGACTGGAGGAAGAAACACGATTGTGCATACAGAAACCCGCCGATCTGATGCAACGGTATCACGAAAGGCCTTATCGGGTTATGTTCTCCCCCAAATCCCCTCATTTTCCTCCATCTTATCTTTCTCGATGTTTCTAGGTTGGCTGCTGGAAGCTCGATCTGGTTAACCTCAACGGTCTTGCCCGTCACGTCAGTGCAAGTCAAGACTCAAAATGGTTGCTGCGGCCGTGCACACACGGCAACACACTAGTGACCCAGACCAAGACGCTGTGTCCAACTCGAGGAAGCTTGGTATGGATCTCGCAATCATATCACCGCCAAAACGCCGTCTTTCTATCTCCACCGCCACCGCCCAAGAGGAAGAAAAAATCGCTGATGGGCCGAGAACTACTACTGTCGGCTGCCGGCTATGCTGCCTTCCTGCCTACGGATTGACAGTGCCGGCGATAGAGAGCAGATCACTTCTCGCCAGGCAGACCAGGTCTCTCAAGTCTCTTTAGGTTTGCACTCTGTTTCCACCCCCCGAAAAGGAGAAGTGGACAGATCATCTCAACCCCAGTGAACTTGTCGCTCAGCCGGCAACATGCATTACAGCCAGACGCGTTGCCCAATGCTCAAGTCGTTGGTGTACGATACATGCTCCGTAGGTACGTGGACACACACGAGCAGCGACTGCCCCCCACTTGGTAGGATGCCCACAGCGGCTTGGGCTGATGACTGATACGCCTTGGAGCCTGGAGGCTAGCAATCCGCACTTCCGGCTCAGCTCCGATGTCTTTGCAACGCCGGGACCATCTTTCGACCGGTCGTCGGACGTCGCGGTCCTGCAAGCGCCGCGTTCCGGATGCAGCAGATATGCATCTCACTGCAACTTCGAGTCACGAGGCTGCAATGAATTATCCGACCCTGCAGTGCAAACAAGGTGCTGGCTGACTTTGTTGGCCAGCCTATCAATCATGACCGCAGAAATGTGGCTGGGCCACAATCCTACACACCCGAATCCAGTCTGGTGTCAGCGTCGCAATGCCTCCTTTGGGTGCTCCCCTCGAAAATCTTTCACCGGCACACAGGCCATTCCTTTCCGTCAGTTGTCTTTGAGGCAGCCTTACGACTTTCTTCTCATGATGAGCTAGCTGTCTCGTCGTCAATTCCTCAAAGAGACAGAGGATTCGATTCAAAACGGATTCGTTCTGATCATTCCTTGAACCAGTCCAAATACGGTTTTCGCTCCAAGTCTATGCGCAGATAGCCGCAGACTCACGATTTCCCGCATGTTCGGGGTTGGGCCCAATCTAATTATAGAACGATCCGTGTCACTTGCAGAACTTCCCGACCGCATAGTCATTCACGACCCTTAGAGCAGACTTTTGTCGCAAACCCCTTGCTCCTGTGCCACGTGGCTACACATGATGGTAAACAGCCATGAATTCCATGTCTTCACCGACTTCTGTAATCCCTACCTGAACCTTTTCTGACAATATCTAACGCAACGCTGAAGCTAGATTATACGTGAACGTCTCTCAGCAGCAGCCGAGTCGTGAGTAAGATCATGGGCTTGAGCACGTAGCTATCGCCAAATGATCGACATATACTATGCTCTGGCCATATCATGAACGAGTAAGCGTTTGACCTTTCAAGGGATTAGTATCAATGCAGACCACCAATGAGCAAGCTGTTTTCAAACCATCCCTACTCTCGGACTTGCTTTGCCATCACTATTCCGTCGACATAGGTTGCGCTGGTTGGCTCGTTTAGGGATCATCTCCCTCGCCTTACTTTCCGACAAACTGTCATGGTGATCATGTAGTTTCAAGTGGAAGCAGAGCAGTTGCTATATTTACATTCTGGACTTGCGGCTCAACATCGCCCTGTTCTACGTCTGAAGGGATTTCCATCCTGGCATCACCGACGACGGTGAAGTCATCGGGTGCGCACAGGCGACGGTCCCGAAGTCGTTATCGCGGCTCGCGGAAGCGGGCCAGCGCTCGCTATTACACATGTTTGTGAGGGTGAGGCGGCCGTCACAGAGCAGTGACTGGCCAGTAGGCATTCAAGCGCACGTGTTTGAATGGCAGCAGGAACCGTGGAAGGACGTTCCCGCTCAGCATGACTGCATTGCGCCCACGCGGTGAGCAGAACACCCTTGGTTGTTTCCTCGTTTCGCGTTTGCCTACCTGCTACATTTCATCTAGATCTCAAATGTCAGACTTGAGCAATTGGGCTCGCTTAAATAATAAGCTGCAGACTATAACGCAGCTGAATAGGCCCTCTTCCATCACCCCCGCACTTCTCAGACGAGAGACTCCAAGACCCCTGTGAGAATCAGTGAGAGTCGAGATGCAGTGTAACGGAGCATGTTCGCTTTCAGTTGCTGTGATGGGCCGGTCGACTTTGAGGTGTCTCTGATCGGTACAAATCCCTCCGCGAACATATGCAATGCCAGCAACTCCGATCCGCAATTGCATGACTGCATCAGGCTATGTTTCGTCAAGCCGGCTCTGTGTGGAGCCTTTGTGCTGACGGTCATCCCGCCGATCCCTTGCAGGCTGGCAGCCACCGTCCGTAGTCAGTGACACAACTTACTCAGCTGGATGCCCGACCTCTTTCCGTACACAAACTCCGCTTGGGAATTATCTTTTCTTTTACCGCTACACCACTTGAACTATGTTTCCTCGACGCAGTTCGTTGTCATGGAGAGACTGCGTCCTGGCGACGTGAGTCCGGCTGTATCATTGACGCCGGATGAGTACCGAGCAGCACATGATGTTTCGCCATTATCACCACTGACCGAGGATGGGCATACTTCCCCTCACCTTCGCCGCGATGCGAGTAGGCGGTGGCGGAGAGCGCTGGATGCCCACAACAATGTATCCCCGGTGTCGTCCTTTCGGCACCATCCATCTGTTCGCGGGCGCCAAGTGCGACCTATAGTCCCAGTGACGACTCAACTTTCTCCAATAGAGGACCATGACCAAGACCCGCCACCGCGCAGTCAGTCACCTTGGTCCGAACCACTAGAGTTTGGGCAGAATCCGCGGCTCGGACTGAATCAGACAGTACTGGAATCGCCAACCGAAGGAAGGAGATCGAGCGATGGATCTTTTCGAGGAATTCCCTTTGATGATGTTGTGCGGGCCAAGACGATTCATGGTCCCCCAGCCAAAGCCGGCAATCCGTTGACGAGTTCACGGGCTTATTGGAATCCAATCTGGCTTCGAGATTATCTGTTGATAGGTCTTGCTGTCAGTTTTGCGACAGTCGCGATCGTCATTTTCGCTATCTACTTGGTTTCTTCCAGGAATCACGGCTTGGGGTCTGATTTAGGCTCTCAAAACTTGGTTCACGTCTGGAAATATATTCCCAGCGCCGGTAATTTTCAACTCGATCTGAAGATCGTCTTTTCATTACTCACTAACTTGTCCTAGTCATCTTCCTCCTCTTTGCATTATGGAGTCGCGTTGATTTCACTGCCAGACTTCTTCAGCCGTGGGCTAACATGAAGAATGGTCCGGCATCTGCCGAGAGATCCGTGTTCCTGGATCTGGTAACGCCTATTTTGCCTGCCGCGTTTGTTAGATCATTCAAGACCGGAAGTTTGGTGCCAATTTTGACCATTTCGGGGGCCGCTATATTGAATGTCGTTGTAAGTGCCATGAAAACCAAGTCGATTCGAAGTATACACTGATGTTGATCTCTTTAGGTAATATTCTCGACTGGACTGCTGCAAGTCGAGAGAATCATTATCGTCAATGATGAGTTCAATCTTGTCAGGAGTGCGGCCATTGACGCCACATCTTGGGATCCCGGAGGACTTGATAACACAACAGCCGCCTTGTATGCCAACATTGCAACCGGAAGCCTGACATGGCCAGACTTTGCAACTGAAAATGCTGCTTTCGAGCATTTTGCACCGCAAAACGGTCATCTCTCCTCGAACATCTCAGGTTACTCGGGCATCGTCCGGGCCTTCTTCCCGACTCTGGATTGCGAGGAAGCAAGGGTAGAAAGAGCATACGGCAGCTCTGCCACTCGTTCGGTCAATTTTACCTTTGCTTCAGATTCCTGCCACATAGTGCTTCAACTACCACTGATCAACGACTCGAATGCGACTGCATCAAAGAATTATATGGGCACAAATCGAATAGTATCGTGCCCGGATGACACAAAACGGCTATTATCGGTAGTAACAATGGGCAGTGAAAAGATGGGCCTCCTTAATTCAAGGTATGTTTATCCGATTTAATAGCACTGGCCTAGATTCTAACATCGTATTCCAGTGCGCTGTTTTGCAACCCAAGCTATTTCATTCAGAACGTGGAAGTGACGTTGAGGTCGCCAAAATGGCAGCCTTCCATCGACGCGGACGCCGTCAACGCGGGTACAGACCAAATACAAGGACTCGATTCATTTGAGCTACTCGATCACATCTTGAGATCAACGTCGCTTGCGAAACTTTCAGCCTCAGCTGAACCTTCAAACAGCTCAGGCACGAACGATAATTTCATGCAACTAGCCTCGTTGACGACGGAAATACGCAGTACGGACTCTGACTATCTCGAGTCGTTTCTCGATACCAGTGTCTTTGCATCTCAACTTCAACGAGCATATTCCGGGATGGCTTCTTTGACTGCCAGCAAAAGTTTGATGAATAATAGTCAGGATGTAATCAGGGGAACTTCCACGACTTCGGAAGATCGAGTCCAAGTTTCCTTGGCAGCTACAGCTGTAGTCGTCACGCTGCTACTGGTATGTCTGGGCCTCTCGATCGCGGTACTGTTTCGTCGGCCGCAAGAAGTTGTACCGAGAGACCCGCGGAGTATCGGCGGCATCGCACTCCTGCTCCAATGCAACGGAGAGCTGAGCCATTACTTCCGGTCCAACCTGGCACATTTGCGGCACAGCTTGTACCATGAGCGCTTCTTCACCCTGACGCCCAAGACGTTCAGCTTTACCTTTGCCATCGTGCGCGAGGGCATGAACCCGGCGGCCCGGCCGGCGAGGACCATGTCGGCGGAAGACGGGTCGATGACGTGGTGGCAGCCCATGGCGCTCCGGGCTTGGTGTAGAATATCGGCCATGGTCCTGTCGCTGGCTCTCATTGGGTCGCTCGAGGGTGTGCAGCAGGTATCTGATCGGTCCAACGGTATCGCGACGACCAAGGCACCAGGCGCGGCGCAGTACGGCATGACCATTATCCCTGCCATGATCATGCTCGGAGTCGCATCTCTCTACTCTCTGATCAACTTCAGCACGGCTCTGATGGCACCGTACCACGCTCTTTCGAAAGGCGCCACGTCCGATCGCAGCCTCTTCAGCCACGACCTGGGCCGCCTGCCACTCGTGCAGCTGATCACATCCCTAAAGCGGCGGCAACTCGCCACGGCATGCTCGGCTCTCTCCGCCCTGCTCGGACCGTGGCTCGTCATCGTGGTCTCAGGGCTCTACTCGGCGTCCCCAGCCGGAGACAGCCCCAGCGAGGAGGCGAGGATCGTGCAGAACCGCGGCCCCAAGATTGCGCTGCAGGTCCTCCTGGGCTGCATGGCACTCTGCGCGGCCGCGTCCTGGCTGGCGATGCTGGGCGCGGGCGGCCTGCTGCCGCACAGCCCAGCGAGCATCGCGGGCGCCGCGGCGCTGCTGGCCGGCGGCGAGCTGTGGAAGGCGCAGGAAGAAGACCGCCGGCGGGCGCTGCTCGTCCCGGACGGCGCCGAGTGGATTGGTGATGTCGAGCTCGCGCGCCTGGGCGTCTGGGAGAATTTGGTCTTTGGGCTGGGATGGTGGCCCGACGGGCGCTATGGGATTGATGCTGGGGGCCGGATCGATCAGGAGAAACGGGGTTAGGTAGGTTCAGCGATTTTGATTTTTGGGGTTATTTTGATTTTTTTTATAGCGGGTAGATTATTCGGTTTATATCACTTTGTTGACGACAAGGCTCAAGGCTCATGGACAGACGGTGCGCTTTGCCGACTTGTGTGTGCTATTTGTAAGGTAAGATACTGTGACTCTTATAGTGGATGTTTCGAGTTTGTATTGCATGCTGGCGTTTTACTTGGAACAACAAGAATATATGGCAACATGTTGACTTGATATATGCCGTTGTCTAAAGATCAGTAGAATTAAGCAACGATACTTTGAATTTTGAATTTGTGATATAATAAAATATTTATGTTTGTTAGGGGAAATAGCGAGGAACAAAGTTATACCATGTTTTCAGAAACCATTCCAACAAAGCAATAAACTTTGATTTACCAGCACACAAGATGCGTATATACTTTTCTCCCGTATTGTTGCCCAGCCCCAGGTGGAGGGATTAAAAAGGACGTGTAGTAAAATTTATTATACCTAATTGATAAAAATACAACAGCAAAGTGTTTATTTTTATTTTCTAACGATTATTATTTGTACCCAACACACGACAAATAAGTCACACCCGATCTACCTATTGTCACCAACGGTCAACCCATAAGTACACTCGACACCCACCTCTCTACCTCGTCCCTATACCACACACTCGACCACCCATCCTGGCACAGAATCTTAGAAAGGTGATGAGTACGCCGATAAGCGGCCAGGAATTTAACAATTCACTTGCTCGGCTAGCTCAGTTGGTTAGAGCGTCGTACTAATATCTTCCCGCAAGGAAAATATCAAGTTATGCGAAGGTCCTCAGTTCAATCCTGTGGCTGAGCAACTTTTTGCATTTTTCTACCTTTGATTTTCCTTTTTTTATTTCTTAATATGGAAGTCACAGAAACAAACCTCTGATCAAGTAGATATTTATTTTATTTGGTCAACTTTCTTTTTGCCAGAGACAAATCATTTGTGGTTTTGCAGTATACAGATATTATAGTATATAATCGATTTGGATATCATTTGGTGAGTTTTATGCGCCAATTGCGCAACCGAGTTTCTACTGATCATATGCTCCTGACTTACTGTTGCTATCGCTGATCAAAGGGACCGACTTGAGACATGCGAATGCCGTGCTATGGATGCCGGAGTCATGACATATGAGAACAGCTCGCTGCGAGCATATGCGTAACGTTACAGCACCAGAATGGGAGCACTGCCCGCTGCCCGGCAGAATCATCGTCTCCATAGCGGCTTCTCGTGGCTGAATGTCTCGTTCAAACAGGTTGAGATCCAGGTATAGCCTTGCAACATGGCATGTGACATATGGCATGTCCTTCTCGTCCTGCAGCATCTACACAGATTGACATACTCTGCATGATACAGGCAGATCTTGTGTGCTATGTGACACAGATGGGCAGTGTACGTATAGTAATTGCCAGCTGGCGCCATGAGCTTGCCTCCTCATATGCATCGACGCTAGCATCATGCCGAATCGCTCGTCATAAATGGGTATCATCTACACCATTGCCAGAAGAACACACATCTGCGATTGCTCGGATATTATGGGGATTTGGAGGGCTTCGCACATAGTACTCGCTCCGTCTTTGGTCGGCCGTTGGGCAGCATCGGGATAGGTTTGCTCGTCGGCAAGAGGCGGAGGTAATCGAAACGTTCGGGGAGAAGATCTAGAGGAGTGAGCACAACACGGGCGGTTCCATGAGCTATTCGATCACATAATTGCTGCTCGAGGGACTGGGCAGTCTTGCTGCGGCAGCAACTACGCAAGTCTGGCTCGACAGGTAAAAAGATTTGTCCACGGCGTGGCGACCTTGCCAGAGAGAAGAACAGGTCGACGTCGTACTTACCAAAGCAGCGCGTCGAGATAGTTGCGCGAGCTGAAATGACCTACCTTTGCGGCCCGCTCACAGCTTGCAGGTCTACATGTGTATGTAGCTTGAATAGACCCTTGTCGGGCTGCAAGGGTAGCTGCTGCGCAGACGACAACCGAGGAAGAGAGGAATAAAATCTTCTCGACGTTGCATTGCATGACATTGGCATTGGCGTGAGCGTTGCGTGCGTTGTCTGGACAGTATGCGCATTGCATCGCAGCAGCAAGCAGGCAGCAGGCAGGGAAGACGCAACGCTCACAAGCAGGTCGAGTATCTTGATCAAGAACGCCACATGATGTTCGTATATCGGCAATCGTTGACAGCGACCTGAAGGAGGTAGACGAAGTCGGAATTCGTCGTCGAGAAGTCGAGTTGGCACGAGTACCCTTCTTGAATCGGATCGATTTGGGGAAAGGCCGGGGGCTATTTCCTGTCGTTCCCGTCATTCGCTCAGGTTGCAGCAGAGGATTTGGTAATCTTTTTTCATGCCGGGCCCGGCGCAAAGGGGGTACCGGAAGGAGCCAAGCCCCAACCAAGCCAGAATAAGACACCATCTTGCGCACCAAATGCGCAGCGCCAGGGGACGCCAATGCAGTTGAAGTCGCATATTCGGTCGAAGCCGTTTCTTTTGGCGACTTTTTGCTGCAAGGAACCAAGCAGGTAATCAAGTAACCGACAGAAAATATTTCGATCCAGCTCAGCGCGGGCTCGAGTGCATTTTCATGGCACCCTGGGCCTCGAGTACGAGGTAGTAAGACCTTCGTATGCGCCAACGTGACTCGGGTTTTTGGAAGCTCGGAGAGGTAAAGATCCCGACTCGAATAAGATCAAATTTGGAAGTGGTTGAGGGCGGGATAAAAAAAAACAGAGACGGCTCGGTGGTCGATTTGCCATGGTTGAGAGCACAGCAAGGTGCAATATGACAGCTCGTCAAAAAGTTTGAGTGAGAGTGTTGTGTATGACGGGCCTTGGATAAGGTAGGCGATAGGTGACTGTTGCTTCTCTGTCGGGTTACACAGCATGCTTGGACTGCTGTGCGCCCGCCAATTTGGGTCTTTGAGGCTCTAAAAGAGGAGACTCCCAGCTCCTATCCGACCTGCCGGCATTAGCGATGACGTTCCTATTGGCCGAAAACTCTTCTAGAGCCGACCCGCTTTCATTTCCTCTCTGTCTTTTGGGTTTTGGGGTAACGTCGAGAGAGGGAATCGAGCCTGGCTGGGAGATCCCCTATCTTTAATTCTCTCATCACTCGACTCGAATATACCCAGATCTATCCGTCAGTGGTATCTTCCGGGACTTGGTTGTTGACTTGTCTATACTGCCCCGTGCGCTGCACAGTGTGGACTCTCCACAAGGCTGCTCAGTGCTAGTCGAGATTCACGTTTTGAATGGTTCCAACATCAACATGCCTGGTTATGTATTGAATGTCACGTCGCGCCTTGGACGAAAGCCTTGCCTTGCCTGGCTGCTCAGAGGCCTGCCATACTGCCGTCGTACTGAGAAGCTTATCGACGCCGGAGCAAAAGTTTTTTCTTGTTGCCCAAATCCTACCGGTCCGAGTAAGCTGACTTCAGCATCCAGCAACGAGATTGGATGGTTTGGTAGTGGTCGAGTCCTGTGAGAGACTTTGACCAAGTCGTCCTTCAGCCTTTCCTTGAGTTCTTTCCTCAAATCACTCATCGATCCCGTGCCTCCGTTTCCGAGTGCTTTCGTTTCCGAGTGCTTTCCAAGTTGCAACTTGCCTGGTTAACGTACAGCAAACGGCGCAACCCATTATCTAGCGACGACCACAACCAGCCGCCAAGTGGGGGCACTCTTGTGGGGGTCGACTATTGCCTTTCTGTCTATTCTTCTTCCGTTTCTTGATTCATGTCGCCGTGAAGTTTGGCAAACTCAATTTGTTCAAGTAGGTGCAGACCAGAAGAACTCAATGCAAGCTGTAATGGATGGTAGCATAGTTTCTCCATTGTGCACGTTGGAAAGACACAAGAGCCCATTACCCGGGTAGTCATGAATCAAGTAGTGTGCCACACCTACCTAGATACATACCGTCAGCAGAAAGACGAAAAAAAGGCCTCAGACTTTCCAGTTGAATGTCGAAACGGACGGGGTCGTCGAATAGGTAGAGAGCACAGTGAACAATGGCAGAGAGCCCGTGGCCCACCCGACATGACCCGAGCCACCCTGTCACCTTGCGCAACCACCAAAATGCCCGGCCGCCCTTGTCTCTTTTGGGTAGCTCCAGCAAATTTTCTCACGAGCTTTGATCTTCTTTTGATCCACACAGTAGTCGACGCCATCGTTTGTTCACCCATCTCCTGGTTGATCCAACCTCTGATTGTCCGTCTGCCCAGCTGCAAGCACTCGCACTGCACCCAGAACCGGCTGTCTCCCGTGTCCACCTGTCCCTTCGTTTTTCCGAGCTCTCCCTTCCCTACCTACTTTCCAAGCTCTTTTCCCCAGATCACACAGCTTTTCTGACTTCCCATCCATCAATCTCAAAGCCAATTCCATCCACACCTCTCCCCTCAAACCATCCACAACCATCACAATGGCCGCCGTCCGCGTTGCTGCTTCCCGCCTGGCCTCGTCCATGGCCACCAAGGCTGCCCGCCCTGCCATGCGCGTCCAGGCTCCCGTTGTCGCCAAGCGCACCATCACCAGTATGTGAAAACCCGCTCACCGATCTCGAAAAACTTTTCTCTACCATCGGAACTCAATGGATTCCATCGAGACCTGAATGAATCTCAATGGCCCCCGACAATGGCTAATCGAATCTCTCTGCAGGCAACGCTTTCCAGACCGTCAAGCGCCAGCAGGCTTCCCAGATCGTCAACGCCACCACCCGCCAGGCTTTCCAGAAGCGTGCCTACTCCTCTGAGATCGCTCAGGCCATGGTCGAGGTCTCCAAGAACTTGGGTATGGGTACCGCCGCCGTCGGTCTGACTGGTGCCGGTATCGGTATCGGTCTCGTCTTCTCTGCCCTCCTGACCTCGGTTGCCCGCAACCCTGCCCTCCGTGGACAGCTGTTCTCTTACGCCATTCTGGGTTTCGCTTTCGTCGAGGCCATCGGTCTTTTCGACCTCATGGTTGCCCTCATGGCCAAGTTCGTACGTGACTCCCGAAATAAGAAAAATACCGCACTTTTTGATAAGAGACTCAATTCTAACCGGATAAACAGACCTAAGCGGCTTACTCCCCACTTGCGGAGGCTGGGCTCACACAACGCTCTCGACTGTGTGAAACGCGACCGAGTCGCCATGGATCGTGGCCCGACGTCGCGGTTCGTCCTGTGTCCAATTGGGATTCCAGCATAGACGATAGAGGTATAGATTGGGGATGCAGGGGCTTTAGATGGAAGGCTTGCATAGCAATGGATCTTTGTAGACAAGTACCGGAGGTGGACACTTGCCAAAAGTCTTTCGGGACCTGTAAAATATAAACCATCATCTTCCCAGTTTCGTCCTTCTGGATTCGGACTCCAATGGATATGGAAATTCCCTTTGTTGCTTGAACAAGATATCTCCACTCGAGCTGCTTGACTTGTGACTGATGACTTCATCTGACTTGCGTCGCCTGAATATGCCCAATTGACTTCAATTGGCCAGTCACATTTGATATCCATCGATCAACCGACTTGGCCAGTGCTCGCGAGGCCTTGCCAGCTGAGCTACCATCCGTATCGCGACTTCACGATCTCGCGTTTGCTGCAAGGCCCAGCAAGAGGCTGGATGAGGGCTTTTTTTCTCGCTCGGACCCACTTCTGTCCAAATACCCTCGGCGACTGCCCAGTGTTGTCCGCATTCCCGTTCACAGTGTCCACTCATCGCTCAAACCCCCACTAGTCTTGTTGTGACCCCATCGTGTCGTCTCTTGTTCCAATCAGAGCGCCCGCTTGGAAGCTCATGGAGTTGAGACAGTCATGATACTAAACCTGAAAAAGAAAGATGGGTCATGAAGAGATAAAGCCCCAGATACCTAACTGTTCCTGGCAATGGTGTCGTGCTAGCTGGAAGAATGAGATCCACGGGCAAGATAGTATTTGACCCAGGTCTTCCCCGGATGTTCTCCAGGCCTGGTTGGACTCTTATTCCGACTCCTTTGGATCTTTCCCGGTCCCGCGAGATTGTTGACCACGATGCTCGACCAAGGTTTGTCGCGCTCGAATTCGATATACAATTACCGATGATTGGAAACTAGCGTCACTGAAAATTCGGATTCGTGCGTGGTCCCCCAGGCATGGGAGACAGAGTGGCCGTATCGATCGAGACCACCACAATACAATGTCTCGGGCATGAGGATTGCCTTGTGGTGTCACTCAACCATACGGCGGGCCATAGTCCCGTACAGCCTCAGTTGCTGTGTTGCGAGAAACGCATCTCAGACGATCGGCACGGCAGACCACGCGAGATCCCGGGTTCAGATGACGAGTCCATTCGAAATTGCGCCATACATCGAGACGTTTCTCGGATATGTCCCTTGACAGGCGTCCGCGTCGTCAGTCATGTACCGCAGAAGATCGTGGACTCGTCGACACATCCTAATTGCAGCCTCTCGTGGCCAATGGCACCCGAGTGTTCGTCCAATGCGGTAGTATGCCAATCGAGTATACGCCGTAGTATCAGCAAGTGCTGTCGCCTGGCAGACCATTTTCAGTCCGCCAGTACGAGGACGAAGATCATGTCGTGTGCCATGACGGCGTTTCCCGAGTACTAGCAATGTCTTGCTATTTGGACGGCTGAAGGTGAAACGATGATGATGGCAACGGTATGGGTATACTGTTGGTTGGTTCCCTATACTCTGCGAATGGAATGAGGCACGAGTCATGGTAGAGGGTTTCTGGTGTACTGGGGGCGACCTAGTAGGTTTCTCGGTGCCCAGCTTCGTGGTCGACCCGTCGTCAATCGGCAAATCGAAAGTTTACTGGCTTCAGCAGTGGTGTCCATGATGATGGCATCTCTCGTCAGAGCTGGCAGAACACGAGGTCAGGGAGGGAGAAGAAGAGGATTAAAGTGCGGAGGTGAGGTGAAGTCAAAATAAAGCTGGGGGGAGGGGGAATTGGGGGGAATCATAAGGGTTGTGGGCAGCACTGCCCATATACAGCAGCCCTTTATTTAGTAAGGTGACAGAAGGAGAGATGCAAGGCAAGGGAGCGAGCAGGAGAAAGCGGGCGGGCGTTGGAGTAATCAAGGGTTGTGCGGCCTGGGAGCATCACCCAGTTGATTTGCCAATTGGATGGTTTCCCCTCCCTCTTGGACATGTCTCTGCATCTGCTGTTTATTCCATCTGGGCACTGAACAAGGTTGGGATTGGCATTGCATCGAGGGTTGGACCTGCCGTCGCATCCAGACCCGGGAACGGTGGCTGTTTCCCCTCACGCTCACGCAGGTCGAAATGAGCATCAGGTGATTCGCGTACGACCTTGGGTGCGTGCGTGTGCCTTTGCCTGCATATCTGCAACGATGTTTGCGTTTCTCTGCCTTGTACACGCAAGCCCAGGCCTGCATTCCATCTTGTTCAATCCCAGCAGACATTCCTAATGCGTTACGTGCGTCGCCTTGTTCTGTGAATTCCCCCGATTCCCCCTACCTCGAAACCGCTGAACCCTCTTTTCCTTCCCCAGAACCCCCGGATTTGCAGGCTTTTCCCCACAAAATTCGACATGGCTCCCGTCGTCCCGCCCTCTGGCCTCCACCCACCTTTGCTCTTTTCGTCCCCTTGCAGCTATTGTCTTACGACACAATAAAGCGCCATTACAAAACAAGGTTTCCACCTTCTCTCTTCAGATCAACAAATATTGGACGACCTTGTTAACACGAAGCTGAGATCATATCGTTCTTTTATAGGAGAATCGCCACATCTGTTCGTCCGATCATGTACTTTTTCAGATTGAAATAGGTTTCGCTGCTATGATGCTTGTCATATCTTTGGCGCAGTCTGGACTGCAGAACTGATACTGCTTAATAGACCGAGAGATTAACAGCAATATCCTTCGAATCGTGGGATGCGACTCTACACGTATTTGACGAAACGAAAACCATAGCTTCATCACGACCGACGTGTGTCGAAACGTATATCCAACCAATACGAAACGATTGCTTGACATATAGAATGGTCATTGCCTATGGGTAAAAGCAAATATTTCAAGTCCAATCAATGTCACTCGATTTCAACCACAGATCGGCCCGTCTGTCTACCACTTCTCTCCATCATGGCCACTGGATTTCATCTGCCAACAACTGCCCAGATCAGTTCATCTGGTTGGCACTTTGGGATCAAACACTCCCATCCTAACACCGACTTCTCCTAGTGAACTGCACGAGCATCCACATGCTCTACTCGCACGACCAACGTCGCTTCCGAACGCTTGAAACCCGTCGCCGAAGACTCGATATGAACCGTACGAGGGTCTAGTTCCTCCTCCCGCGCGACCAATGTTGGCTCGGAACGCTTGAAGCCTGTCACAGAGGACTCGAAGTGAACGGTGCGCGGGTCTAGCTCCTCTTCCAGCCGTACGACCAGCGTCGCCTCTGAGCGCTTGAAGCCCGTTGCCGAAGATTCGATATGAACTGTGCGAGGGTCGAGTTCGTCATCCCGCAGGATCAGTGTTGCCTCCGGCTCAGCAGCTGGTGCTGCCAGTACACCATGGCTCACAGCGGCGAGGACAGTCAGAAGAGAGATAAAATTTGAACGATACATTGTGCTCGTCTTTGGCGCCGTATTGCTCCAAACTGGTAATGTATCAAAATGTTGTGATGTAATATCGAGTGGGTGGTCTTTGAGGATTGATGTTCTCAGACCGATACGACGCCGGCCCGTCAGTGTCTTATATGCTTTCCAGAGTATTTTGTACTTCTAAAGGACTTTTCACCACTCGGGCGACTTGCCCAAGATGCCAAAAAATCCCACCTAATCCCTGATGCTGTAGTCTTCGTCCAGTCGAGATGAACCAAGGCGGGACTTCATGCTTGCCTGATAGGCTTATCAGCTGAAGGCTATACGAAAAGCGCAGAATACCTAGGAAGCACTCCCGCACCAGTCACAGCAAATAGACCATGCAGAACGCGGCCGCTGATCGGATGACGCGGAGAAATACAAAGTCTTGAATTTGGTCATTATTGGAGACTCCGATGATGTACTTGGACCACATGAGTATAAGGCTCTGCAGAGTTCGCGTGAGGATTGAAGCCACCGATCCTACGGGAGACTCAAATCAGCTTCGCCCATGCTGTTGCTTACCATTGTTGGAGAAAGTTCTAGACATCAGAGTTTCCTCCTAGAGCACGTGAGCCAAGGAAATGTCGGTGACAGGCCCTTGGACCGGCCTTTGTATATGGCCACAAATGTGTACCATCTCGTGCTTCAGTATAATACCAAGTCCATGATCAAAAGTGGATGAACTTGATATTCTTCAGGTATGGGAAATGGCCAGCATCTTGATCCAATAAAAATGATGTGACTTGGGTAGTGCGAGGTGGAAATACTATGCCTGAATGTCTATATGCGATACTCATACGGGTATCTGCTGGCCGTCCAAGGCATCGAGAGCAGCCATGTCATCTTCTGGTATCTCAAAGCCAAACACATCCGCGTTCTCCTTGACGCGCTCCTCCCTTTCGCTCCTGGGCAGCGGGACCCAGCCTTTCTGTAAGCAATACCGGATAAGGATTTGCGCAGGGGACTTGTTAAGCTTCTCCGCGATTTCCGAAATAGTAGGATCATCCCATCTTGCTCCCCTGGCCAGCGGTGTATGGGCCTCGAGCACGATGCCGTGCTCGTTGCAGTAGTCAGCTGTCTGCCTCTGCTGTGTCCAAGGATGGAGCTGCGAAACCCATGAGCATATTTCCGCGCGCCCCGCTGACAAGGCGAACGGAGTTTCGGGGTACCTACCAAGATCTGGTTCACGGCCGGCGGCCACACGGAGGCGTACGCCCTCATCTCCTCGAGGTGCTCGGGCGCAAAGTTGCTGACGCCAATGGCCCGGGCCCGGCCCTCCTCGTGCAGCCTCTCGAGCGCCAGCCACATCTCCCTGCGGTCCTTGGCGCCGATGCCGTACGGCGTGTGCACCAAGAACAAGTCGACATACCCCCCCCCGGGCCCGGGTCGATCTTCTCGACGCTCTGCAGCGCCCGCTGGTACGTCTTGCCCCGGCCGAGCCGCGGGTAGCGGATCTTGGTCGTGACGAAGACGTCGGCGCGCGCAAGGCCGGATTGCTGCAGTGCGGCGCCCACCTCGGCCTCGTTCTGGTACAGCTGTGCCGTGTCGATGTGCCGGTAGCCCGCCGCGAGCGCGCGCAGGCACGCCGCCGTGCTGTCCGCCCGGTCGATCTGGTATACCCCGAAGCCGAGAACCGGTAGCCTGCCGTCCGAGTCGCGCAGCGCGACGGTGGACGTCAGGCTTGACTTTTCTGCTTCTGTCGTCATACTAAAAATATTTATGAACGAGAGAAGGTCAAAAGGTCGACTCCTTGATAATTTCCCTCGGTCCAGGTATTGATAGCCGCTGCGGCACGGGATCTTGGCGTGCTCGAAACCAAGCCCGCAATGGCAGGCAAGCGATCTTTACTAACCGATAACAGGCTAATTCAAGTAAGCATACAGATCATATTCGAAGATGAAACACACAGAAGCCTTTCAACTTATAAAAAGTAAGCGAGAGAAATAATTTCAATTCCATGTATGCTTAGGAGTTGTGGTAGCAGAGTCGTTTCCCACCGAATCATGGTCCAGTATAGTTGGAATAGATATCCTGGCCGTACGTAGAATTCAGGCTGACACTTCCCACGACAGTCCCCGTCTCTAGACGCACCCAGGTGTCCAGTTCCATGTTGTCCAGGCCCTTCTTGGTGACGAGAATCTGCCGGGCACCGCGCACCCAAGATCCGTACCCGCCATATCCAGAATGCTGACCGAAGCAGAGGTTCAGCCCGTTACCGGCCACAGTCATGCCAGGCAGGAGGGTATCCCACTTGTAGCACCAGGTATCCCCATGGTCGTGGCCGGAGAAGACGGCCAGGAGGCCCTGGGTGGAGACGAGCGCCTCCATGAACGGGATATCCTGGCCTCCGTACGAGCATGCCGCGGTGTTGTTGCCATCCGCGCACCACCCCTGGGCCTGCTGGGCCAGGGGTACATCGTCGTTGAGGCCGGGCTCCTTGCGGGGATCGACGCCCTTTTCTTGGAGGGCGAGGGAGGCGTTTGTCGGGATGTGCACGAACGCCAGCGATGGGATGGTCTTGCCGTGGCGGCTAACCAGCGCCGAGCTCGTGGTGCGGAACCAGTCGACGACGCTCTCGTCGACCCAGTCCGGCTGGCCGATCTTGTTGCCCGCGTCGTCCTTGGTCTGGTAGTACCACCCACCCCGCGAGTCGAAGAACCAGAGCAGCAGCGCCGGTGCGCAGTCCGGAGTCTGGCATGCCGGATCGTAGACTGGCAAGTAGTAGTTTGAGGTGCCTGACGCGGGACCGTTGACCATGTTGTCGGTGCGCGAGTTGGGGAAGGTCTTCTCCCGCTCCAGGATGGTCGAGCCCGTTACGTTGTAGTCGTAGTCATGGTTTCCGTAGGTCGAGGCCCAAGTCAGATTCCTCTCCACCAAGGGCCCGACGATTTGGTCGACGTAGTGGGTGCTGTTCTCCAAGTAGGTGTTCTCGCCCGTGATGAGGTCACCGTTGAGGACGACCAAGCCGGGGTGCTCAGCATTCAGGATTGCGTTCAATACACTTATCGAGTTTATGTCCTGCTGTGGACCGAAACTATATTCATCTTTGTCACTTTAGAAACAAGATCAGAAAAGAAGAATTAATAGTCTGCTTACTCTCTCCAAAATGAAGGTCTTCGAAAACGGAGATCTGGAAGGAGCCCTGTTCTGAGAGCACCAGCGGCGCAAGAGCAGTGGTATCACGGTTGTTTTGCGCAGTGGAAAGCACGCCCTGAAGGCAGAGCCCGGCCAGGCACAGAGCCTGGACTATGCGGTTGATCATTTTGTCAAGAGAATCTTGCAGTAAGGCGGGTAGGAGAGTCGTAGATGGCGAATGCTCAAGAATTGATGAGTCCTCCAGTTGAGATGTTTTGAAGCTTGTGAGGGCAGTCTGCAAGGATGAATACACCGTGTCGAGCCCAGAGCTGCCCGGATCAAGGCTGGTATTTATTAAATCCATGATTGCCGCCACGGACGCCATGGTCGACGGAGAAACCAGATGACCGCAATGTGTTTTGGCGATGAATTGCCATTGAACAGGTCGTGGCTGGTCTGGAAAGCCAAAGTTTTGAGGTCCCTGAAGGGGCGTGCTGTGTCGGAGAAAGCTTAGTGGCTGAACAAGGTGCCGACTAGAAAGGCGCACTCAGAATATGTATGCGTGACCCCCATTTTCATTGCAACCATACCAAAGAGTCAGTTCCATCCTAAATACACAGTAGTATTCGTGTTATTGATGATGGTGTTCTGGTCATCTGCATGTGACTGCCGAACCGCTTCTTCAGGTCGCGCAAGCCTACAAGTGCCGCTTGCAAACTAACACTGACCGCTAGACAAAAGATACTGTACCACCCAAGACATCCTTGTTTGGAAATATTTATATTGGTGGTTTGGACTATAAGTTTTATTACAAAAGAAAAGGTTAATCTTAAAAGTCTTCAAATTATTGTCCAATCATACTGACACTATCAGTGCCTCTTGAACAAGAAAATATCCGTCAATCAACATTCCCCGGAAAGAATGCTTCTGGGTGCGCTTTGGCCCAGTCAGCGTCGTGCGCCAGTATGATCTCGAAGTCGTAACCGCACTGCCGCGCTTCCCTTAGCCATCGCCGCAGCGTCTCCAGCGTTTTCGTCGCCTCTGCCTTGTCAGAATGAATGCAACAGATCCGACCAGACGTATCCTCCCATTCCGCAATTTCTCTCTCGCCGGAGAGAATTCGCGCATCGTGACAGGCGTCGCCGGCCAGCAGCACCCATCTCTGGGGCCCGGTATGGACGAGAAGTCCCGTATGACCGCTCAAATGACCAGGAAGGTCTATCACGTAAACTGAGCCATTACTTCCGTTCAGCTCCAACATAGATAGGCCCCCGACGATGGTCCAACAATCTGCATTGCTTCCTGTTGAACTTCCCTGGGCCGCCGACAGGGACGGAAGCTCCTGTACGTCTAGGCTGTTGAACAGGTCACTCTGAAAATGAGAATGCGACATGTGAGAGTTCAACCCCGTTTTTAGCAACGATAGGGACCCTGCACCGACCAAGAATCGAGCCTTTGGGAAATCCAGAGGTGTGCCCATATGATCCCAATGAATATGGCTCAAGATGATGCGGTCGATATCGTCAGGTCCGAGCCCGGCCTTGGCCAGACTCTCTCGCACATCTGGAGACAGGGCCACGGGCTGGCGGGTCTTGAGATGATCCTGTATCGGTTTCTCGAGGGCGTCGATGTTTTGGCGTAGTCCCAAGTCGAACAGTATATGCTTGGGACCTCTGTGGTCGTCGTCGTAAGTTATGATGAATGATAGAGACGGCACGAGACTTCTTTCGTCTTCAGCAGCACCTGCAACGAAGAATTTCAACGGCAGAGTGAACCAACCACCTTCCAGGGCAGATACCTGTGCGTGTTTCTGCGCCCGCGAGTCAAGGTGGGCAAGTCCTTGTGAAACCACATGGTGATGATCCGCCATGAGGTTGGAGATGCGATGGAGTTTATTGTATGAATTGTTTGAGGAGATCTTTTCGAGGCCTCGAAAGCGTTCCAAGCTTCCGTATTGAGGCGAAACTCGTCGTTGAGGGGTCATTTAATGCTACCGGACGAGTTCTATCACACCAATAATCAATCCGTAAAATCTGCATTCCCCTCACCCGCTCGCTGGACCCTCATTTCGTCTCGACAAAGGAAACTCTTCTGCTTACAACGCTGACCTATACTCCAATGCGGGGTGCCTATATTCGCCCAATCGCAACATTGGAATGTCGTTGAAATGACGTCGCCGTGTCTTGACAAATCATAGATTTAAACTCCCTTAGCTCTGGGCTCAGGATGAACGACTAGACTCCCAGGCCATCGAACCCAGAGTAGACATTTGATCCTACTATTCCTTCATCAATACTGTACCAAGGGCCAAGTGGTTCAACTAGTGGAAAATTTCAAGACAAAGTCGGTCCAGATACAAAATGCCACTTCCCAAGGCTCTCGGCTTCATTGGTCTGGGAACAATGGGCTTGCCCATGGCCAAGACGCTCCTGAAGAAGTGTACCGGATCATATCTTTATGTATATGATGTCAATAGCGAAGCGATGGAGTCCTTCGCCGCAGAAAATTTCGAAAGTGTCACAGCTTGTCCGAATCCTCGCGCTGTAGCGGACAGGGCTGTAAGCTGCACACGATATTTTTCTCACCCCATTTTCGCAAGAACAGCGTTGACTTTTAACACAGGATGTGTTGATCTCCATGGTGCCTGCAGGGCCTCAAGTCATCGCCGTCTATCTAGACCCAGATGATGGCATCCTTGCTGCAAATGTCGGGGGCAAGTTGCTGGTGGACTGCTCGACCATCGATATAGAAAGCTTTGGAAAAGTTCGTGCAAAAGTCAGCGGATCGCACCCCGACACTCACTTCTACGATGCGCCGGTCTCGGGAGGCTCCCTCGGCGCAGAGGCAGGCACCCTCACGTTCATGGTCGGGTGCTCGGAAACGGATCCTCTCTGGGACACCCTGCGCAGTCTCCTCGAGTGCATGGGCACTGCCATCTTTGCATGCGGTGGGCAATCGCTGGGCCTGACCGCAAAGCTGTGCAACAACTACTGCTCGGGGCTCATCGCCATCGCTACGTCCGAGGCCATGAACATTGGCATGCGGTCGGGCATGGATCCCGCCGTGCTGGCCAACATATTCGCCACCTCTACGGCACAGAGTCGGATCTGCGACAAGTGGAATCCCGTGCCGGGCATCTGTCCGGAGGCGCCCTCCAGCCACGACTATCGTGGAGGGTTCAAGGTGGAGCTGATGAAGAAAGACTTCGGCCTTGCCGTCGAAGCGGCGAAGCAGGTCGGGGCTCGTCTGTGTCTGGGAGAGGCAGGCCTGAAAACATATGAAGAAGCAGCCGAGGACTCAAATTGCGCTGGTCGCGATTCTCGGGTCGTGTTTCGATACATTGGCGGGAAAGAGGACTGGAATAAAACCGGTGAGAAGTAGGTGCAGCAAGTCCAGGCAATCTGATTATAGCAAATGTCATCATTACACTCGTCGCGCCTCTCCTGCTACAATTTCCAATACCGAATCGAGATGTACTACCAATTATCCGAATGAAAACCTTAAGGAAGCCTTTCCCCGATCCTTCTCTGCGTGCATTTGCAAAAGCGTGACCGTCTAAGGTTTGTCGATGGTGTAGGTTATAGCTTAATGCCCGGCCGTGAGCCACTCTCACACGGGCATCCAGCGATGACTGTGTTTTTCTCACCTACAAAGCCGGGAGCGACAAGCTTCGGTCTTCATTGATTCAACGTTTCTGGGAACTCGTCTGATCGATCTTGACGACAACCTGCCGGCCAGCAACATAACCTACCCCGGACCACGAACAGCGACCACATCCACACCCAACTATAAAAGCCATCGGACCTGCGGATTATGGAATCAGATCCAGTCTGTTACTTCCTCACATCAGCCAATCCGACTCGCCGGAGAGAATGTCGCCTGATAAACGGACGCGTCAATGAAGAGGCTCTTTTTTCAAAATTTAAATATTCCAATATGGAAGACTTCTATTCCCAGCCGCCGTCGAGCAATGACCCGGTCCCTTGGTGACGCAGTACTTGGGGCTCGGCGCGATATCAGAACTCATCGTCGTTACTGACATTGTAGGCGATGCTCGACATGCATCGTTGCGCGACGATCTGCAGGTGGCGCCAGAAGTGCTCTCCTTTGCTACTGTCCTATTAAAGATGGTATCCATGATCGGTGATGTGTATTCAATGCATCGACACACAAGGTCACGCTATAGCACCAGAATAACTCCAAAGTTATACGCCACATACCACCTGGGTGACCGATCGCTGGCATTCTATTTGCTTGTATATGAGGCGCTTGATCATGTCGTAATAGCATTGATAATGCATGTGCCCCAAAGCAGAAGGCGAGGCTGTGCTCGAGATGCCATCACGGCGTGTTCTCTTGATCCAAGCCATAGCATGCAAAACAGAGAGGAAGCGCATTTCCCATACCTCATGAATTGCATCATGCTACATACCTCTCAGCACTCGTTTCGTGCTGCATCTCGCTGGTGCCGTCGCCCAAGATGGACGAGACCTTTTTACTCTTCATGATACGGTTTGCAACTACTGTGAGAGTGCTCAAAGTGTACCTAAAGATAATACAGTCCGATAAATAGTAGTTCTGTCGGATGTTGAGATCTGTGTTCTACGGGACAGCCATGGGCCGCTTCTGAGTATCATTGTACTATAGTAGCAGTGATTTGTAGCTATTTTAGTAGGCATTGTATCACGTTCCCAAAAGCAATACGTTGCAGCCGGTGAACTCTCTTAAACTCTCGTTTATTTTTCGCCTATGTACAGCGGCCCGAGCCTTTCGCAAATCGATTTTTTATGAATATGTTGTGTACTCGAACTTGAGCATACCCCGCACCCGTGAAGAAGGGTCGCATAGCAGTGTTCATGTTATGCTAGTTCGTGTTGTGCTCCCGAGGATCTTGGAGTTTTGAAGAATGGTGGCGTTCGTTCGTATGATTGGTGATGGCAAGATGCGTTTTGCCACATCTCTTCAGAACAATGATGCACTGCATTAAGATCACCAGATGCGTTGTCGCCTGGGAGAGGTAGGCGGAGGGGAGGAGGCGGAGTTCCAACAGCGTTTTTGATTCACACATCATGGTCATTGTTATAAACCCCGTTGCAGTTCGTTTTGATAAATGGGTTTTCGGAAATGAAACTTCCTCAAGTCTTCAAGCATCTCTTTCTCCCTAATCTCGACCGAAACCGTTCTCTACAGAAATGGGGCTGCTTAAAGACACAGCGTCTTCTGTCCTCGGCAATACTGCAGATGTTCTTGATGACACTGCAAAAGTCATAGAGGGCGACAAGGTGTCACAACCATCGACTGCCGCTCCTGCTGCTGGTGATGCTGCTACCAAGGAGATGTGACAAACTCTACTGCAGATACTACCGCAGATGGCGAGACAGTCGCCTCAGGTACCCCATCTGGTATGCTACTCCTATATGCTGTAGTAATGAAGCGAGCTCTGATATGGAATGTACTAATTATCTCCAGAGGTATCTGCGCGCGTCAGCTTGACAGACGGCAAGCATTTTCGCGAAGCATTCTACATGAAGATACCGGCAGGATTCCGTGACACTGAGACACTGTCAGCTCTGAGACTTCTCATTTGTGGTTCAACTGATCAGAAAGAATTGTGAGAGATTCTGTCTATACTCCGGCGGCTTCTATCTGATCAACTGAAATATGCTTTTGAAAATGACAAATTACTGAATCATGGAAGGGCGTGCAAAGGTATAACAGCGTCCCAAGCTATCAGGGTAGCTCCCCAAGCAATGTAGTCTCGGCTGCAGCTTCGAATGTAATGAACAGCCATGAGACTTACAAGAGCGTCTACTGTAGTTACAGTGGCTTACATTGATTGTTGTGTTTGAAACATGTATACAAACTAACATTAATACCCTCCAGAATAGCCTCTGCACTCCTGCATCACAGAACTCTTCCAACCGTTACATCGTTCAGACAAATTCCATAACTAGACATTACACATTACTCGTCGCTGTAGACGTACTAGGAACAGATCGTGGACCCGCTGACGTCCATGACATCGCCGACGGTGACGTTGGGGCGGAGCTTGCTGGCGTACAGGACGTGGTTGAGCGTGGTAGTGTTGCCGCCGCAGTCGCCAAAGTAGTCGGTCCACTCGGCCGTGGGTTCTGGGAGATTACCCTGCTCGATGTAGCTCTCCCGGGGAACGTTGCCGCCCGCCCATATCGGTCAGGCGGTTGTCGAGGTCGGCCGACTGCCACTTCCACCACTGTGCGTCGAGCCAGGTGCTGGCGGGGAAATGGGGGAAGCAAGACCGTCTTGATGGAAATCTAAAGTTATAAAACGAGAGTGACTTACTGGTGAAGGTAGAACATGAGGTCGCAGGGGGAGAGCACCACATCTACCATGATGCCGCCGGTACCTCCGTGGCCTGCATTGTGCGGGCTGCTGTGCCAGTACTCCCACGCCGAGGTGTAGTTGTCAATGGCCATGCACTCGTCCAGGTACGTCTGGCCCGCCTGCTGCAGCTGGCTCAGGTTGATGGAGCGCGAGATGCAGTAGTCCTCGGGGTCGTTGCCTAGGCGCTTGAGGTGCAGGGTGGTGTTGACAAACGGCCCCGTGGTGATGCAGCCGTCGTCGCCGTCGCCGTCGCCCCCGAAGGCGTCGGCCTGGAACACGTCTGCCGTCGTCAGATCGCTCAGCTCCGAGTCGGCCGTCTCGTCCCAGTACGGGATCGAGCCGTTGTAGCCGCACTCGTCGCGCAGCAGCTCGGCGTGCACCGTGACGTAGTAGCGGTGCCACGGGAGGAACTGACTCACGTCGTGGACGACTTGGGTCTGGACGATGTGATTGTGTTGCAAATCGTCCCAGCGCGAGACGGCACCGTCAATGTCCAGCTGCGCGAGCGCTGATATTAGACATAGCTCCGCGTCCAGTTGGAGAAGAGCTGGCCTCGTCTTTGCTTCACCTGAGCATTTCTCAGGTAAAAAATAAAAAAGAAATAAAAAAAATAAAAAAAAAATGAGCTGTTATTCTTGCATATACTCGGACCCACACTTTCCGGTATCACTGATCAGGGACCCCGACCAAGATACTGGCCCTTCGGGCGAGGGAAGTAACATGAAAGTCTCTTGTATGCTTCACCAAAACAGACAAAAGTACGTGCAAGTGGGTAGGTAGGTATACTGTTTCGTTTCTTCGAAAGATCCGCAGATCGAACGAACATCGCGACGCTAAAAAGATCTACAGACTAAGCATTCGAACTCCTTGAGCCTTGACAGTCAGGCACGAAGTGCCAAGACTCACTCCATACTGAGTGTCTGGTAGCAATGCCAATGTTACAGAGTATCGGGGTTTCAATCAAGCTTGAAAGCCCCATACTGTGACCCGTGAGGTTACGGCCCGCCAAGGGTTGCCGATCCTAGATGAGCCGCGCGTCTCTGCCGTGCCAAGTCTCTGCGGCTCCTGCATACTAGATAGAGCACGGGGATGAATCAGCAGCTTGGCAGATGATTCAGCAGAGGAAATACGCGTCAAGTCGGACCTCTGACTGACCAACTCGATACACCTTGTTTCTCTCTATGCAACATGGGAAAAGTCCGCGGGCAACCTCCGTCTACCGTATAGGGAAATCCCGGCACGTGCTGGGATCGGTTCCGGTGGATTTCGGCAGGCTCTTGGGTTGGTTACCGTATCCTTATACCACTCCAACGATGCCCGTACCCGCGACTACCTACCTCATCCAGTCGGAGAATTCCACAATGCTAAGCCGCTCATGTTCGCCGCATTTGCGGAATACTCACAAAAACGATAGCTATCCGAAGAAAAAATCGAGTAGATATCTTGGCATGTGGATCTGTCTCTCGGGGATGGATTATGGGTGATCAGCCGGTTTCGGTTAGAGTCAGTACACTTGTATCTCGTAATAATATCAGCCCTACATGCCATTGAACAAGGGAGATTTACCCAGTTGCTCGATCATATATCAAGGGCGCAAGCAATTCCGTGAAATTATAGAAAAGAACAGCTCCGTGGCAGGCAGTTGGCTGCAACATGACCCGGCCGGTTGCGATCCTTCTCGGCTCCGGATGCTTGGTCCATCTACCACCATCTCGCGGCTACCACACGCATGCCTATGGTCATCTCTCCTTTAATCTGCGCTCAGATATGCGATGTTTATCAATAATCCGTCTCAACAGATTTATTGAAACGTCGAATATGTGGTTTGCCGACCACATATTGTCTTATAGACGTACATGATGTGCAAGCGATAAGCAGGGCTTGGTAAGGTTTCTCATTGCCTTTGTCAGCATTTAGGAGGCTCGGAAGATCCCCGTTGAGGGGAGACCCCTACCAGGTGGACGAAGGATGTCGGTCAAAGGGTCCGGATCCGCGGGCGGAGGCTGGTTCCGATCATATGAAATGTTCATCTAGATTTCGTTTCCCCTGCTTCTTGCTTCTTGATCACTTCTTATGTCGCGCGTTTATACTTTTGTTCTTGCATGGAGTCACAACGTGACGCGTTCCATTGAATCTGATTTGCACGGAGCTTGGCCGATTCGCCAAACCAGGAACGTCGTCGACTTTGTTCAATCTACTCTTTCCCATTGCAGTATGATCTGTCGCTGGTTTTACTGAAAACGCAATACGTTGGAAACATGGACGGAAAACATTGTCCAACAGTGGCAAGGAAGCTAATCGTCAGTTTGGTTGACTCGCGGAAAACAACAACGTCACGAAATAGAGAACGCGGTCTTGATGCTTGATTGAACAAGTTCGCGATTGCTCCAGCTCGGAAAGATGAGTTTCTGGCTCAGAACACTGCCGGTGGCCTCTAGCCTTCTCGCACTCGCAGCAGCCGAGTGCACAGAAATCAGCCAACGACGTGCCTGGTAAGTGACGAAAGTGACAAGAATCGCGCGCAGGAAGGAGAATACTGATTCCCAAGTGCTCAGGTACACATTCACCGACGAAGAGAAACTGGAATCTCTGAACGCGGAGCTCTGCATCATGAGCATTCCCGCGACGCTCGGCCTCCCCGGCTGCAACACTCTCTTCGACGAGCTGCAAGCAAACCATCAGATCCAGGCAGCATCAGTTCACGGAGTCGGTGCCTTTCTTCCCTACCACCGACTACTGATGCACACGCACGAGTATTTAACGAAGAACTCGTGCAACTACACCGGAGCTCAACCGTAAGTCGTCTTTTGAGCCCCACAACAAGGCAGAAGCTCATCATAAAATCCAGATATTGGGACGAGCCAAAGGAGGCCGGAAACTTTTCGAAGTCCATAATCCTCGACTCCGTGTACGGCTTCGGCGGCGACGGGCGGGACGAGGACGGCTGCATCACCGACGGGCCGTTTGCCAACTACACAAACTCCCTCGGTCCGGGCTACGCGATCCACGACCACTGCATCGACCGCAACATCAGCGATCAGCAGATTCTCGGCTCGGCCCAGGCCAATGTCGACGCCTGCTAGGATAACAACGACTTCCTCTCGGTTTGGCCCTGCCTCGAGAATGCGCCCCATTCGGGAGGGCACGGCGGAGTGGGCCTGGAGGTGAGATTCTAACTCCCCCTAAAAAGATGACCGTATCGTTATAAGCTGAGAGATTTCCTAGATGTCGAACCCAATCTCTTCACCCGGCGACCCCATCTTCTACTTGCACCACACCTGGCTCGACAAGGTCTGGTGGGACTGGCAGGCGCTCAACCTGACGTCGCGGCTGACGGACATCTCGGGGGCCAACAAGCAGGACTCGAGCGTCGGGTCCCCGGAGGACCCGGGCAACGACACGACGTCGTGCAGCGGCTTCCCGTGCACGACCATCCCCGTCGTCGGAGATACTCAGCCGGGCGACCGGGGCGACACGATGACCCTGACGCACGTCTTGAGCACTCTGGGCCTGCTGCCCAACATTACCATTGCGGATGTCATGGATATCCAGGGCGGCTATCTGTGTTATGAGTACGTCGACGCTTGAGACGACGACATTGCAGAAGAGGACGATGTGGAGAATATTGAAATATTTCTTGGTGCGCCATAGGAGTTTCTGGATATATTCTAGTCTTGGCACGGGCGCCTCCTGGTGAGGTTCATATATTTGAGTGAGCAAGAGTTGCTGTTATCCAAATGCGATCTATCATTTTTATCAATAAAGTGATGGGCTCAGCCATTTCTGAAATATAATATTACGACTCAGAATCGTTATAATCCGTCGAGCTAGATCGAGCGATATTCCTTCCTGCCACAACCTTCAATGACTCTTCGAGATCAGTCGACTCGAGGATATCAACAGTATCTAAGATCATGGCCACACGTACCCAGTGGGTTTTGCAATCCGCGATCCCTCTAGAGACTCGGACAGGCTGACTGGCAAAACATCCATACATTCCATCATCATCTCGAGCCTTCTACGAGCAGAGCGCTACCGGATGGGTGCCACCGAGTCAATGCGCATGGTATGAATACTCCGTATAGGCCACCTTGTTAGTCATCAGGTCCCAAATCATGCATGTCTTGACCTTGAAGCATAAAGCTGATGCGGCGGGATCCCTTGCATCAAGGAATCTTAAGATGAGCGCTCAGTCAGTCTGTTATGCATGATCGACGTCGAGGCGGATGCAGTTCGTTGAGATCTCCCTCCTGATCTACGTTGAATCAGAAGAGAACTCTAACTGAGGTCACACTGCAGCCAAGTAGAGGTGTTCAAGGCTGCGCAGAAAGGAAAAGTCGTTGGGTCATGTGCCTAATGAGCTTAATCGTACTGCAATAATAAAATATAGAATCCCGTATGCCACAGACTTGAAAGATATCAATTGCATTGTGACAATCTGGGGCTGTCATTAGCCTGTCCAATGCTGGGTGAGTGTAGCAGGGACCTTGGAACTTGGGAAACCAGGGCGCCGGTCCAGGGGGTTCTAGTCCCGTCCCGAGGTATAATAGGGCCTGTTATTATTATTATTGACTTTCCAGGTCCCGTGTAACGAGCATGATGTCAACAATTACGAGGTACGTACAGTACATGCGGTAGCGCGACAGCAACTAAATATTTAGTAGCTGTCGCTTTCCAGCAAAAAACAGATACCATGAGGCAAACTTCAGGCTTTCGAGGAACAAACCGGCGCGGTGAAATGCAGGTCCAAGGCCAATGAACTGACCGCTAATAGGGATCCACGAATCAATCACGCTCCAAGGGGACCCTTTCCTCAGCAGTTTTAGTGGCCACGAGGACCCCCAATTAACGTGTTCAGTGTTCACCTAGCAACCAGTTGAGCTTAGCTCCCTTTCCGCGAGCCGGGATCAGTCGACATTTTTTCCCCCGAGTTTTGTTCGACGCGCCATATTCCGAAGATAAACGGACAACCACAGGGAAACATTCGAGAGCTTTCCCATGTGACCGACCATTCGACGACCCCATCAGCATCATCGTCTGGCTCTCGGTCTCTTATTTTCTTCTCTCTATCCCCCAACCCAAACATCCATTATCCGAAACATTTCTGAGCCCGGTTCTCCCGACTCTTGTTTCCGCCCCGGGCTTGTTCATTCCTGTCACGGAGCTCCATACCAAGCAACTCGCAGCTGCTTGCTCGCTCCTCTGCCCTCTTGTACCCTGCATAGACCCCTAATCGAAGCTGAAATCACGGTCCCGCCAAATTTTATGCGAACATGTCTGGCACAATGAGAGGCACGTCCAGTCGCAGTGGGCAACGCGGCCCAATCCCCTTCAACTCCAACAGCCCTGCTGGCGGCTCGAATATCCCCAGGCCCGTCCTGGGCGAGACCCATGGGGCAGGAGGTCACAGCCAGCCCGTCCCCAACGATGCCCAGTCCTCCATCAGTGTCAGTGCCAGCAGGCAAAAACAGAGCAAGCGAGACGAGGTATGATAGTTCCCATTGCCCCTCGTCCCATCCTATACTATACACACGTACGCATTATCTCTTGCATGGTGGTTTCGTGATACGTTCAGAGAGAGTGTGAAAGCGGAAGACATCACAGGAGTAAAAGACCGCCCACCATGGTCACCTACAAACAATTAAAGGCACTGGAAGCTCATACACATCGCCAGGCTATTCGTCGCAAGCTCGAAAATGATCTCAACAAGAAGAAGCACCTCCCCAACCGGGCTCGCACGTCGCGAAAGGCTCCCCCCGGGACCGTCCTCGCCCTCAAGCCCAGCGCCGCCCTCCAGATCAAGCCCAGCACCACCGTCGCCGAGGCCGCACAGTTGATGGCCGCCAAGAGGGAGGACTGTGTTCTGGTTACAGACGACGATGACCGCATCGCTGGTATCTTTACCGCCAAGGATCTGGCTTTCCGAGTCGTCGGCGATGGCCAAAAGGCCGTCAATGTTACCATTGCCGAGATCATGACCAAGAACCCCCTTTGTGCCCGCACCGACACCAGCGCAACCGATGCCCTCGAGCTCATGGTCAGGAAGGGTTTCCGACACTTGCCCGTCATGGACGAGAACCAAGATATTGTGGGTATCCTGGATATCACAAAGTGCTTCTACGATGCCATGGAGAAGCTGGAGCGCGCATATTCTTCCTCGACCAAGCTGTACGCTGCTCTGGAGGGTGTCCAGTCCGAACTTGGCTCCAGCCAGCCTCAACAAATTATTCAGTACGTCGAGGCTCTGAGGTCAAAGATGTCTGGACCCACGCTCGAGTCCGTCCTCAACGGCATGCCCCCTACCACCGTCAGCGTCAGGACTTCGGTCAAGGAGGCTGCGGCGCTCATGAAGGAGAACCACACGACTGCCGTGCTGGTGCAGGACCAAGGATCCATTACTGGTATCTTCACGAGCAAGGATGTTGTTCTCCGTGTCATTGCCCCTGGCTTGGACCCAGCAAACTGCAGCGTTGTGCGGGTCATGACACCTCACCCCGACTTTGCTCCCATGGACATGTCGATCCAGGCCGCTCTCCGCAAGATGCACGGTAAGTCATGACTGGAACATGTGCTCTCGGAACACTGTTGCTGATATACTCTAGATGGTCACTACCTGAACCTGCCGGTCATGAACGACCAGGGCGAGATTGTAGGAATGGTCGATGTGCTGAAGCTGACCTACGCCACCCTGGAACAAATCAACACCATGTCGACTGGCGACAACGAGGGCCCCGCCTGGAACAAGTTCTGGTTGTCGTTCGACAACGAAACCGAGTCCATGGTGTCTGGTGAGGGCTCGCACCATCCCACCCACCACACTCGATCCGTCATGTCGCCTGACCACGCCCGCGACCGTCTTAACGAGTCTGTTGCGCCTGGCGACTCGGCATCGCACATTGGCATTGACTCGCCTGCGCAGTCCCACACTGGTGGATTGGAGCCGCCCCCGGCCGATATTCCCTTTGCATTCAAGTTCAAGGCTCCCAGCGGCCGTGTACACCGATTGCAAGTGATCGCAGCGCAAGGTATTGAGACTTTGGTCACCAACGTCATTGCCAAGCTCGGAAACGAGGTCGAGGCGATTGGCGGTGCGCCTGTTGTCGAAGACGGCAAGGTTGGAGCCAGCGGCTTTGCGCTCTCCTACCTCGATGACGAGGGCGACTCCGTCTCTATCACCACCGACCAGGACCTCCTCGAGGCCATCCTCCTGGCCCGCCAGAGCCACCGCGAGAAGGTCGACCTTTTCGTCCACGACCCATCCCAGCCCCCCATCACCGTCGCCGCACCTCAACCCCTCCCAGAGCTCCCGACGCCGCCGGCCAGCTCCGCAGTTACCAGCGAACCCCGCAGACGCCGCGCACACATTGAGGAGGAAGAGGACGAGAGCGAGGATGAGGAATACGCATCTACAGTCCGCCGACGCAAGAACAGAAACAGCGGTAGCCCGCATGCCGAGAAGGAGGTCTTCGCTGGCGTGCCGAATGAGCTGCTTCTGCCAGGTGCTATCGTTACGTTGGCTGTTGTCATCATTGGTGTCTTTGCCATTTCGAGAGCCACTAGCAGGTAAAGAAAAGATTTAGCAGCATGGGAGGAGCATTTTGTATTGGGGGTCTACATTGAATGCGTGCCCAATTCTCGTCAATGGCACTGCTTCAGTGAAGGCATCCGACTTGTTTCTAGTGGTTTTTGATATCCCTCGGGGTTTCCTGGCAATGGGCTGTAGATATATTGACGCGGACACACGACTTAGAATAATGATCAGTTCTATAATGCTGTTTTCTGTATATCGAAATGAGCTGCCTAATCTTTAATGTTGTTTTGCATGTTTAAGATTCCTGCCGATATCGGCCCTGGCCCAGGTAGAAGGACACAAATGAACCACAATTGCAAACTCATCCAATATCACTCAGTCCCTCCAATTGAAATAGTCGATCGTGTGACTGGTGAAGTCTGTATAATAAGTCGCTGCGTTGACGTGATCCGGCCCAGTCGAATCAAAAAACTGCTATTCGTCACAAATAATATCTTTGGGTTAATGTAACACACGCCGGACTCTTCAAGCTGGGATTTCATGTGAAAGGATTGACATATCGAGTGCCAATTGAAGGAGAAATTTTCTCCGATGCTCTTCATAGTCTGGCCCTGACATCCTCTTCCCACAATGGTTTCAACGATTCCTCCAACGGACTCTGTTTATTCGTGATCCTCTCTTTGGTCGTCTTGAAAATGCTCGGCAGTCCAGACTTCTCAAATGGGACGTCATCTCGGACCATGGCCGCCACGCCTTTGCTCGAAAGCAATATCTCGGGCATCCCATGTCCGGAGAACCCGGCAATAATGTATTGCCCTGCCTTGCCGGGGACTTGGCCTAGGTGAGGCATGAAGTCGGAGCTATAGCCCATGACTACAAAGTTTTACACGATTAGCAATCTTATTCCAGCGTTATTAGTATTTAGCTTTGAGATGTTTGAAAACTCACTCCCCGTCCAGACCAGATCCGTCTTGGCGCCGCTGTCCTCCCACCCGCGAAAGTGCCGCTGCATATACCCGTCAAAATACGCCGCGGCGTCCCGGACAACTTCGTCGTCGCGCACGTTGTCGAACCAGCTGTCCTTGACGTGCCAGAACTTCTGCCGCGCCCCGCCCACCACGATGCTGCCGTCCGCCCGCGGGATCAGGTAGTCGTTGTTGCGCGCGTCGAACCGGATGCCGTACGTGTTGACCAGGTGCGGCGTGTCCGTGCCCTTCTTGGGCGAGGCGATCCGGCTGCATACGCCGCGCACCGGCACGATGCGGCCGGTGTACTCGGGTAGTACGGACGCTGTGTATCCGTTGGTCGCGTAGACGACCTTGCGGGCCGCGATGGTCCCGCGGGCGGTCTGGACGGACCATGTACCGTCGTCCCTGGGCGAAGGGAGGACGGACTCCACGGGCGTGTGGGCCTGCACGTTGAGGCCGTGGTTGTCTATTAGTCTGCGCAGGAGCTGCTGCGCCATCTTGAGCGGGTACAGGTGCGCCGCCGTGAAGGAGAAGCAGCACTGCGCGCCCTTGACGCCCGAGACCTGGTGGGAGCATCATGTTAGTCCCTCTCCTACCGCATCCGGAAGAGAATCATGAGAGAAGAAGAGGAAACTCACCCGCTCGGCATCCCTCCGCGGCGTAAACGCCACGTCGCGCACGTCCACGACGCCGCCCCGGACGAGCTCCCGGTACGCGGCCTCGGTGTCCCGTGCGCGTGCCGGGTCAAGGTAGACGTCGACGGCGCGGGTGAGGTGGAAGTCGCAGTCGAGGCCCTCGCGCTCGACCAGGTCCTTGACGGCGTAGACGTTGGCGGCCTCGAACGCGGCCAGCTCGGCCGCGGCGGCGGCGCCGTGCAGGGATGCGTACCTGGGCACGTTGAAGTACGTGTCGGGCTTGACGTGGCCGCCGTTGCGGCCCGTCGCGCCGCCGCAGACCGTGCGCGCCTCGAGCAGGACGATGGACGGGGGTGAAGGGTTGTCCTTGAGGATGTGGTACGCCGTGGCGACGCCGGCGAAGCCCCCGCCGATGATGACCACGTCGCTCGTGCCCGGCAGCTCGGGCGTGCTGCGGTGGTTGTCGAGCTCGCCCGGCGTCGAGGTCCAGAACGACGGGACCGGGTTTGGGACGGGGCTTCTGGTTTTCCCCTGTGATGAAGTGGAGGAGGCCATTTTAAGAATTTAACTGATCTTGGAACAAGTAGAGGACCTCCCAAGGAAGCCTTCACGAGGGTTTGCCGAGATATGCAAACAACTACTTCTTTGGAAAGCAGGAATCATTTAATCTAGTGGCCTCTAAGTGACCTGCCTCGCACTACGCAGTCAAGACGACATTGAATTCCAACCAATCTCTATAGAATCGGTGTATCATATGACTATTAGACGTCTTTCAAGTGATTGTGTATTAGTCCAGGCCGCGACCGGCGCCTGGATAAGTGATCGGGCAGATCGAATAGATAGGCCAGCACCGTCTATGATCGCCGAAATGGCCCCACCTCCGCTCGAGTATACAACCCGTTTTGTATACCTAAACACCGGCCAATTGACCAGCACATCACGCATTGTTGCAACTTGAATTAGCAAGTCTTAAATAAATACAGTGCATCTAAGCGTTCGTGAGTACTGCCAAGAGATACTCGATCATAGTTCAATGGATGGTAAATGTATATCCGTATTTCCCAGCTTTGCATGTGCTCCGTATTTTGACCTAGGAGGCTCCGGACTTGGACGCCTCCACTATCTTTCGGGCCATGTCCGGGAAGCTGTCGGCCATGACGTCCATCTCGCCGAAGAGCGCCGTGCAGGGTTCTTTCTCCCAGACGGTGCAGTAGGCGCCCTTGAAGCTGTTATCATGGGATCGTCGTTAGCAGCCAGGAATCAGATTGGGCAGAAAGAAGAACGCACCCAGTGCTCTTGGCAGCCGACACGTCCCACATGTGGGCGGCGGCGAACCACGACTCCTCGGCGCCAAACTGCCTGAGCAGGACCTGGTACGCGTCGGGCGCCGGCTTGCCGATCTCGAGGCTGTCGCACGACAGAAAGTTCTCCTCGGGCATGTCGATGCCGTTGCGGACAAAGTAGCCGGCGACGCGCTTGACGTCGCCGGCGGTGAACGCCCAGCACGTAAAACCATTCTCGCGCAGGATCCGGAAGCACTCGGCGACGCCCGGGCGCGCGTCGAGCTCCATGAAGCGGCCGAGGATGTAGGCCAGGTCGTCGTCGGTCGCGAACGCCCGCGGCTCCTCGATCCCGGCCATCCAGAGCATGCGGTAGAAGAGCGCGGCGAAGACGTCGTAGAACCGCCTGTAGCGCCCCGACATGCTCAGGTACGTGTACTCGCGCTCGGCGGCCTCGAACCACGTGTAGCCCAGCAGCTTGGGCTTGATGCACTCGGCGCGCAGCCGGTCGCCGAGGCGGGCGTCGATGGCGTCGAAGATGGCGTCGTAAGAGACGCAGGTGCCGACCACGTCGAAGACGACGTGTTTCTTTGGTGGAGTCATGGCGTGTGATATGCTTCTGACCTCGGGTTGAAACAGGTGCGATGTCTGAGAAAAGGCAATACTGTGTATGTAAATATAAGGATCTGATTACTCGCAAGATGAGCACCTCCACAGAGGAGTATAAGTACAGTCACCTGTGTAATCGGCCATAGCTGTAGGTATACTCCCGATCTCTCGTGTAAGTGAACCCCTGTAGCGTCGCCGTTGCACCGATTGCGACCTCGGGATCGGCGGAGGTGGTTCAGGGAGCCGGACACCTCTTTTAGCGCCTCTGCACGCTGAAGATCCAGTCCCCCGTTGGAACCTTTGAGGGTCCGAAGACGCTCGAGACACGTTTGCATGTTTGGGTTGCCATATGATTTATGATATTTTTTTCTTATCAAATCGAATAAAAAGCGTATCGCTACTTGAGATCGTTTCTACGCGCCCATATGCATCAATGTATGTAATGTAGACCACGGTCTTGGTCCTCTGCCTGCCCCAGCTCTATATACCGTGGACCATCTTCTGGTCCGGATGGCCGAAGCAGGTTTTCCATCTGGTATGGAGAGATGCAAAACACATGACAAGCGCGCGATGTAAGGCGCCGCCTCTTGTGTCCGCTGATGCTTTGCTTTCTCTCCATCATCCCCTCTTGTTCAGTCCTACCACTGGTAAAGTGGTGACTTGACAAGTACACGCGGCTCGGCAGGCATTGTCCGTGGTCCGCCGCAATGCCCTAGAAGCCGACCGACCTCCCTCTGCGCTTCTCTGGCTGCAGTTTCGTCATTTAGAACGAGCCGAGAACGGTGTCGAAGGCGCTGATGAGAGGGGCAATGTGCTGCTCCTCGAAGATGAGCATGGGTCGGAGCCGGACGGTCTGGGCGCCGCAGGTGCCGGTGAGGACGCCGAGCTGCTTCATGGACTTGACGAGGGTGGCGGCGTCGGTGGTGTCAAAGGCGATGTAGGTGCCCTGGCCCTTTCCGCGCAGGTTCTTGATCTGCTCGGGGTGCTTTTGGGCGAGCTTCTCCATCTCGGCGTACAGGGCATCTCCGACGCGGGCCTGGTCATTCATGTCAGTGGGTTGTTCTTATGAAGGACATAACTGCCGCTTGGTGGAATACTCACGGTCTGGGAGACGAGGTCCTTGGCCAGGATCTCCTCAATGATGGCCTTGCTCATGATGACGCGGGCGGCGTCGCCGATCCAGGTGTTGAACTGGCGGTAGGCCTTGTCGGGGATCAGGGCGCGGTCGCCGAAGAAGTAGCCGGCAGTCTGGGCCTTCTTGGAGAAGGTGACCAGGTCCGGGGGCGAGGTCAGGTTCCAGTGCTCGTGGCCCCAGAACTTGCCGGTGGCGCCAAAGCCCGTCTGGACCTCGTCGACGATCATCATGACGCCGTGCTTCTTGGTCAGGTCGCGCAGGCCCTGGAAGAAGGCGGGCGAGGCGTGGTTGTCACCACCCTCGCTCTGGATGGGCTCGACGATCAGAGCGGCGACGGGGCAGTGCCTATTTCATGTTAGTTGCGCGTTCCAAGATTTCGGGAGAGACGTTTCGGTCGCATACCAAGATGTGACGAGCTTCTCGACGCCCTCGAGGCATCGCTTCTCCTCGGCGGCGTTCTCCTCCTTGTGGGCCTCGAGCGTGTACTTGAGGGCCGGGAACTCGGCCTGGGGCCAGTTGAAGGCGGGGATGTCGAGCTTGTGGACGGCCTTGGACCGGGTGGTGGACAGACTGCCGAAGCCACGGCCGTGGAACGAGTTGGCGAAGCTGAGGACGGCGAGCTCGGGGGAGCCGGGCTTGGAGTTGTTAAGGCAGGACTTGATCTCCTCGTCGGACCACTCAACGCCCTCGCCGCGCTCACGGCGGCGGTAGAGCATGAAGGAGGCCTTGTAGGCCAGCTCGTTGGCCTCGGAGCCCGATTGGGCGGTAAAGATCTGGTTCAGGCCCTTGGGGGCGACCTTGAGCAGGCCGTTCTGCAGAATGTCTCCCCACTGCTTGGAGGGGAAGTTTCCAATGGCTGGGCGGTTGACCAGTGCCGAGATCATCTCGGGAGACTGTGCGGCCGCCACCGTTGCCGGGTGGTTGTACCCGATGGGGATAGAGGCGATCTGGGAGTAGACATCGAGGTACTTGTTACCGTCAACGTCGACGATGCTGGAAACAAAGAGTCAGCCATCTCCTTTTTACCACCCTGATCACGAGGTGAACCTACTATGTGCCCTCGCTCTTGTCGTAATCGACGACAAAGTGCACAGCGCGAGCGTCGAAGAAGGCATCCAGCTTCTTGGCGCTAGCCTGGGACACCGGTCCCGGCACCTGAATGGCGCCCGTGTTTCCAACGACTCCAGGCATTGTGATGGTTTGTGGAGGGAGGGTGTGAGTTGGAGAAGGACCTAGCAATGATGAAGGACGAGAGATGAATGAGGAAGAAGCAAAAAACTCAAATGTATCACAGTTCTCCTGCTGGGAGATGTCCTTATATCTATATATCTGGCCGTGGCATAGAAAAAGCTGCCAACCATAGGAATCGCATGTACTTTCCTAATCGGGAATGCGCACTAAAGTTATGTAACTCTTGGGGGGGCCGATAATGGGTAATGCTGATAAGTGGTGACATGGAATCGTGACAATCGAGCTTCAAGCTCTTTCTCTTTGAATGGGTCTCCGGCTCCGGGCAGTTCTTTCATTTCCATTACATCGAGGGTATTTCTAATTGTTGACTGTCTCGTCGCCCGAGATGATATATTCCGTACTACGTAGGTAATGCAAACTCCATTGAACCGGGACTATACTCTGTGCCACGTGCACCTCCCCCCAAACAAGCCGAGTTACACAGAGTATATCCTGGCTTGTGCCGTACAAATGGGAGCTCTTTTGAACCGAGCATAGCCGGTGGAATTGATCCACTGTTGAAACACCACCGATGCATCGCGACAGCTGTCGTCGCCTCAAAGGTGGACGTTCAAGCTCGTGGAGATGAACGGCGGGCAGCCTCTGCCACTAGAAAGCCTACATCAGTGACTGCGCTACAGTGGTGCAACCCCTCGACACGCTCGCGCCAAAAAGATTCTCAGCGCCTATCTTGGCCTGGGTTTTCTCAGGTGTCGTCTCATGAGAACCAAGAATTCTTGTTATTCTTGTGATGAACTGCGACGACTGTCAAGTTACACTCTATCCATAATGGCCAGACTTGTCATTTCGCGTCAATCATATGCAAGTAACAACACTAATCCCGCACAGGAATACAAGTCCTGTCCAACGGTCACATCCGGACTGTTATAACAAACTCGGGATCTCCGCTGGCCCATCTGCAACACAGAGGGCTACACTGCATCAAGGGGTAAATAATATCACGTTCTCAAGGAGAGCTATTGCCACGGCTACGATGGAGTTCTCTAGACCGGTAGTGCCGGGCCCCGCGTGGCAATCAACGTTATCTCTTCCACTCTCCAGCCTCACTTGGACGGGGTAGTTGCAGACACTTGCAACAGGCAATAGTTCTAGGTTGCACCAAAAACGATCATGTGCACCCGGGCACTATAGTCCATCTCGCATCGAGGGACTGTACCCGGTATAGTCAATCTGCATTTCGTTCCCGTTCTAGGTCGATCGGCTGGGGGAGCATATCGCGGTTTTGTCAGAGGCCTCGCACAATCCGCGACACCACATCGGGCTCGTCTAGCCGGTTCCCGCCAGGGTTCGTGCTGCTAGTCGGCAGTGCCTACCTAAAGCCTAGAAAAGGTCGCCTTCTTCATGACTCTAGTCTGGCGCGCTGATGGACAACTCTAGCGCCTGTCATTTGATACGGGCAACACTCACGCATAAATTCTTCCGTAGAAAAGCCTGCCAAGGCGTAGATAAGAAGAGACACTAAAAAGGCATCGAATCTAAATGATTTATTAATACGCATGCAGTAATAGTGCCCACTGGCCATACTATAGTCTGTCATCAGGACAATCAATTTGCACACTATTGTCAATTCCTATCAAAACAGTCTAATCTATATAAAAATTAGAAACCAAACAGACCAAAGGGTATATACAAAGACACTCCAGCTATATCTACACAGTAAGTAATCAAACAGGCGACTGCCCCCTCTTGACCTCGTACGACTTGGAGGTCATGATGATGTCGTCCTTGTGCTCGCCCTCGAGCCCGCTGCTCGAGACCTCGTTGCGGTTGATGGACTCGCCGATGATCCACGACCGCGTGCACTCGCGCGCCAGGTGCCCGCCCTTCTCGTCGTCGAGGTCCCGGCTGCTGCTGCTGTGGTGGCCGCCGCGGGCCTCGGCGTCGTCTTTGCCGTGGTCCATGATGGCCTGCTCGCTCTGCCCGTCGCCCGTGGGGTCGTCGCCGCCCGGCGCCCGGCTCTTTGTTGTCGTCGGCACCGTCGCCCGCGAGAATACACCCGTCGATGGCGCCAGCCGCGAGAAGAGGTCCGACACAATGTCCCTGCGCCTCCGGTGGCCTCCTCCTCCGGCCGCGCCGGGCTGCATGGGGCTGCCGCCAAAGGTGTGCAGCCCGATGGGCACGGGCCCGTCGTTGTTGTTCTGATCGTGGGACGGCGACTTGGACCGCTTGCTGCCGCGCGACGTCGAGATCTTCTTCATGATCTGGCCCAGCAGCGGCCGACAGACGGGGATGCCGACGCACACGAGGGTCACGGCCGTCTCGACCATGGACCAGATGATGACGCCCGGGGGCACGTCGCGGACGCCCTTGACGTCCAGGATGCGTTTCGCGCCGGCCACGGCAGCGCTGAAGAGAGGGACATGTCAGTCGTGTTGTGGAACAGAGGCGGCGATAGGTAAGATGTGATGAAAGGGTCATGACTTACAAGATGCCCAAGCTCAAACTGCCGGCGATAACGATCTTTTCTCGACGTGGTGCATTCAATTTCCAGATGAATATCCAGGGCAGGACGGCAAAGAAGATGTCAACTCCAATGGTCCCCACTGAGGTAAATGCGAGCATTAGCCATTTCGACTCGTTCGAGGGGGGTATGTACTTTCAAAGCTTACTGGCAAGAATGTAAGACAAGGGGACCGTGTTGAGACAAGTGCCGCCTTCGATCCTGTCGTCCCAGGTATATGCAAAGGGCCGACACGCCACCCAGGTGAAGATCGTGGCCACTGTGTGCGGGAGAGCAATGTCAGCATGCTGGTCATTCTGAAAAGGAGCGGTTGATACTCACGTGTCGCGGTTGTCATCATGAAGAAGACGAGGGTGTAGACGGCGATCCGCTGCCACCGGACGACGGTGAGGCGCAGCAGGAACAGCCCGACGGACACCTTGGACGCGCCCGTGGCCATGAGGGAGAAGGTCTGGCCGATGGTCCGCCAGTAGTTGGCCGTCGTCTTGGCGTCGGGGCTCAGGTCGTCCTGCCCGTAGCCGTGCTCGGCGGCCACCTGCATGATCGAGCTATACGCCACGATCAAGACCTAAGGGGGAGATGGTTGATGAGCCTTTGGACCAAAGCTTTCGGGGGAGGAGGGGGAAAACTCACGCATGTCAGAGCGTAGAAGTGGTCGTCGATGCCGTAGGAGGCGACGCAGACGATGCGCGTGTACGCTCGCAGCACGAGGAACACGAGCACAATGGCCGTCAGACTCCAGAGGACCGCCACCATCTGGGCTCCCTCGCTGTTCATAGCCATGGCGGGCAATTCGTACTAGTCGTGAGTCTCTCTTGTGTGTGCTTGACGATGTTAATGGGCAGATCATGCAAGAAGAAGCATCAACCTGGTTGTCGAGAAGTCCGAATGTGCTTTTCGGTTGGACTTGGACAAGCTTTTAGACATTCTCTGGAGGACCACAAAACCAGCAAGATATATGATATCCCCACGTCTTATTTCAGGCGCTCTGACCGTTTCTTGGGCCACCCGATGTGCGCTCGCAAGCGTCCTTGAAAGAGTTGAGAAGAAAAAAGAACCACAACACCAAGGAAGCAGAAGTGACAGGTCGGCCCTGCGGCAGAAGCAAAATCGATTCCGGACCACATTCCGAGACAGCCACTGGGCCCTTCCCCGGACTCCGGGAGTGGCAAGGGGTGGGCCTCGAAGCCTTGATCAATCTCTATTTATACCCAAGGCAAGGAAAAATCACTGTGCAAAGTAGAAATCTCCAGGACATTGTGCTGATCGCCTTCTACTTTGTAGAAACTGTACATACGGACAGAGCTCGTTCCGTGTCATCAGAGCGACTCGAATATGATCAAACACCTTTGCGATCAGAAACTATTTTATGATAAAAAGTGAGCTCGAGGCTTTTTCTTTTGTCGAGCCGCATATCAGGTATCACAATGATTGCAGTTGCATATGCTCTTTGCAATGCAGTGCTCGCGTTGTTGAACCGAACACGCAAAAGCATCGGCAGAGCTGAATAGGTTACTGTTTCCAGAACGAGCGAGCCAGGTCAGTGCTACCTAAGCGATGGCCGTTTGCCAATACGATTCGTTGCTTTCTAGACACGTACTTCTGATGTTTCAATTCGCATCAAACAGAGAGACGTTCAGCTGCTGTCAAATCTGTTCACTTTTTGGGCCGTCGCAAGGTAGGCCATCCCATGGAGACTCTATATGCAATGTGCTGTGGAGGCTGGGCATGTCGGCTTGGAGAGAAGGCAAAAAAAAAAAAAAAAAAAAAAAAAAAAAAAAAAAAAAAAAAAAAAACTACTTTGAAGTTTGTACTTTGTGGGAAGGCTTTTCAGCCCGCCGCCCCCGCCTAGAGAGAGGCGCTACACGACGTTGAGGATGTGAGATCTCAAGGTTGTCTACCTGATATTATACGACACGCAACCAGATCATCATACCTAACCTTAGTCTCTTATCAGAAGAGTTATGACTTGCCGTTTTCTATTTGCTGCAAAGGCTTTCGTTGATATCGGGGTTGCTTAAGTCTCTGGGTTCGCGAATTGATACTACAGCTCTGCATTTGCAGTCCTGTCCTGTGTAGCGCTACAGAAGATCGAGATCGAATCTGGCCTATGGATCCTGACAAGTCTGCATCTGCTCCTGCTTTCTCACAAATGATAGCAAAAGACGGCATGAGCAGGCGAATTTTCCGTACAAAAGAATTTGACGTGCCCATGAACTCGGGACCAAGCAGCCGTCGGTTCCAAGAACGGAGCAATGCAGAGGACTGAATTGAGGGCACCAGGACCTTTGATATTATAAGAAAAAGCAAGTTCGGTGTGGAGTCAATAAGTATAATACGACCCACCGTGATTGGATGATCGGCCGGGGGATGTCACACAATCACACCGTGCTCTGACCGAGTATTTGCTTTTTTCTTCAACGCCCGCAACGCCCACGATAACAAGGGTGAGGATGTGCGCCCCAGCCGAGGTAGGATACTTCTCTTGGTGCGATGATGTATCATAAATTGAAGAAAATTATACGTCGACCACGAGCAGTGCATAACAGGGGCGCCGGCAGTGGCTTGCGCTGGCATGTGCAGTGTGGGCAATTATACTGTTTCGTACTAGCTCTAGGGATGCTGGGAAGCGAAGAGGCAACCGCCCCCTGTTTATGAAAAGGCAGAGATAGGCGCGACTGAGGGGTCACCGGTGATATTGGTTTTCGAGACCCAGCATGAATTCCCAGAAGGAGAGAAGTCGGGAGCTGATCAACAAAGAAATGCAAAGTGGTCATTTTTTCGTGTCGCAAGTACGTCTGGGGCCCCGGGTGGACTGGGCTGGATGTCGAATGTAAGTATCACAGCATTTCTTGTTTCTCTTTTCATATTTGCCCTTTTTTTCTCTTCCACACCCTTCCTGCCTCCTACATGCGTACATATGCAACGAATTGGGGAACATTGACAACAAATCAAAAGAGGAGGACGCACGACATTATTATCCCATTTACTTTTATTCTGTGATTTTTCTTCTTTCCATCCCCTCCTCTCGCCTTTTCTCATCACACTCCCCGCGGGTATCATGTACGTGCTGCCCAGGGCGGCGGTGGAAGTGATCACACTGTCAAACACTATAGCCGCGGCGCTGCTTTGCTTTTTGCTCAACCGTTTGTGGACCTGGCACCGCCTCCGCCACGTCCCCGGCCCGCTGCAGAACTCCATCTCGTCCCTCTTCCTGCTGCGGACGCAGCTCGGGGGGAATGTGCACGCGGACCTGAACGGCTTGCTTCGCAGGCACGACTCCCCCCTCGTGCGCATCGGCCCCAACAAGCTGCTCACCAATGATGCGAGGCTGGTTCAGCGCATGGAGGCGCCGAGGTCTCCATATGTGAAGAGTCCGTGGTAGTAAGTTTAGCTGCTGTTGCTGTTGCTGTTGATCACGTTTTATTGCTTTTGATATCTCATGTGCATCCTTCCTTCCTTCGGCCTTATGGCCCCTGGCTGGCTTGTGTATCCCCAAGCGTAGAGGATCAGAGATCCTGTGCCACAACATGATACAGATGTCCGCGGCTGTGCTGTACTGTACTGTGCTGTGCTGATGCTGATGAATCATGAACGCAGTGGCACATTTCGCTTCATGAAGGGAACGGACCACTCGTTCAGTCTCAATGACGAAAAAAAGCATTCCGAGCTGAGGACAAAGATCGGGCCGGGATATTCCAGCACTTTCCTCGCGGTATGTATCTGTACCCAATCTGGAGCCTGGTGGAAACTGTGCGCAGTAGTGAGGCATGCAAATGTTATGGAGACAGTCCATTGCATCTTGTCTTACAAACACGGCCACCGAGTACTTGGGTGTCTCTATACATGGCTACATGTACTTGTATAGACCCCAATGCTGACCATGACACCAGGAGCAAAGCATCGACCGGCAGCTGCAGCGCTTCGTCGGCCTGATCGAGCGCAAGTTCCTGTCCGACGAGAATGCCCACGCCTACCGGCCGGTCGACTTCGCCCTCATCTCCCACCTGTACAGCATGGACGTGGTGGGGGACTGGACGTTCGGCCGGCCGTTCGGCTTCCTCGAGGACGGCGTCGACATCTACGGCTACATTGCCTGGAACGAGGACTTCTTCCCCTTTGTCACCATGGCCTCGACCTTTCCCTTCCTGTCAAAGGTCCTGCAGACCTGGCCCTTTTCCGAGCTGCTGCCCAAGCCGACCGACATTGTGGGACTGGGCCGGTTCATGAAGTGAGTGTTCTTCCAGGTTTGGGTTGGGAAAAACATTTTCCGAGCATGAGGGCTGATCCATGTCAAAGGGTTGCACAGGAGGCGGTCGATGAGCGTCGGATGGACGAGGCAGGTGATCGCAAGGACCTGATGGGCATTTTCTTGCAGCACGGCCTGACCAAAGCCGAAGCCGTGAACGAGGCGCTCGTTCAAGTGTAAGCGATACAAGCAAAAGAAGCCCTAGACCCGACTAACATCTCCAATAGCGTCGCCGGCACGGACTCGGTCGCCGTGGCCATCCGCATGGCGCTGCTGTACATCCTGAACAACCCGCGCGTGTACGCCAAGCTGATGGCGGAGCTGGACGGTGCGGCGCCCCACGTCACGCGGCCCATCATCCGGGACGCCGAGGCGCGGCGCATGCCGTACCTGCAGGCCGTGATCCGGGAGTCGCTGCGCATCTTCCCGACCGTGACGCCGCTCATGTTCAAGTCGGTGCCCGCGGGCGGCGACCTCGCCTGCGGCTACCAGCTGCCCGCCGGCACCGAGGTCGGCGTCGACCAGTTCGGCATCCTCAGGAGCCGCGAGTACTGGGGCGACGACGCCGACATCTTCATCCCCGAGCGCTGGATCGACGTCGACAAGGAGAGGGCCGACGAGATGGCCGAGTACCTCGAGGTGGGTTCCCTCATGATGAGGGAGACATGATGTGGCGAGTGCTAATCAGAGAGGATAGGCTTCGTTCGGATACGGCAAGTATAAATGTCTCGGCCGGTCCATTGCCTTTGTCGAGATCAACAAGACTTTATTCGAGGTATGATTCCGGTCCTACCCATATGCATCATTTATTGTCCTGGCCCGGATGACTGACGAAACATTGTAGCTACTGAGTAGATACAAGTTTACCGTCGTAAATCCTACCTCGCCTCTCAAGATGTTTGCCGCGTCGTTTTGGGTCATGAAGGAGTTCTGGATGTTGATTGCACCGAGGGAATCGATACCAACTGCAAATGCAGAAACAAAGACACAATAACAGAAGAAAGCATGGGTAATAACGTCTGGCGCGGTCTCTTCGGATCAAGCAGGATCACGTCATTGAGGCAAAAGTAAAACCAATGGCACCATGTATATATGCAAATACAATATAAATAACAAGGAAAGTCGTGAATCTTTAAACTAGAAACTAAACTGTAGTGGGTATCGAGTTCATCAGACGAGGACGCCTACTCCTTCGGAGCCCCAGGTCATCATGTACACTTCTCATCATTATGCGAGGCGAAATCCCCTCCGGCAATGCAGATCATTCAGTCATGTGCGACATTTATGCCTCCACCTCCTTCGGTGCTGCCTCGGCCTCCACGGGGGCGGCGGCAGCCTTCTCCTTGATGGCCTCCAGCTCCTCCTCGAGGGCCTTGACCTTCTCCTCCAGGCTGCTGGCCTTGGCAGCAGCCTCCTTCTTGTCGTTGACGGCGTTGGACACGATGGTCGAGAGCTTCTTCTGGAGCTCGCTGGTCTTCTCATCGGCCTCCTTTTGGCTGCTCTCGGCAGCGGACAGGCGGCTCTCAGCCTCAGCAAGCTTGGCGCTGACATCTGACTTCTCCTTCTCGGCCTGCTCAGCAGTCGACTCGAGGGCAGCCAGCTTCTGCTCGAGCTCGCTGGCCTTCTCGGCGGACTCCTTGGCGGCGGCGGCCTCGGCCTCGGACTTCTCCAGCTTGGCCTTCAGGTCAGAGTGCTCCTGGTTGGCACTCTCGACACCAGCCTCGACAGTAGACAGCTTCTCCTTGAGAGCAGCGACCTCCTCGGCCAAGCTACCGTTCTTGGCGTCGGCCTCCGACTTGCCACTCTCAGCATCAGCGAGGCTGGCTTGGATCTCCTCAAGCTGAGACTTGAGGTCAGAGTGGTCCTTTGTGGCCTTCTCGGCAGCGGACTGGTGCTCGGCAACCTTGGCGTTAAGGCCATCCTTATCCTATGGTGTGTCAGTATATGCAGCGTAAAATATTCATGCTAGTGAACGACTTACCGATTGGGCAGCCTTGAGGTCTTCCTCGGCCTGACTGACCTTGGACTGAGCCTCCTCAATCTGCTTCTCAAGCGCGGACAGCTTGGTGGACTGCTCCTCATGCGACTGCTTCAGAGCATCGCGCTCGGCAGCGGCAGCCTGAGCCTGGGACTCCAGGGAAGAGGCACCCGACTTGGCGGTCTCAAGCTCGGAGGCGTGGCTCTCCTTGAGCTTGGAGTGCGACTCCTCTGCAGATGCGAGCTGCTGCTTGACGGCCTCAATCTCGGATGAAAGGCTGTCGTGGGACGACTGAAGGGAGCCGTGCTTCTCTTGCCATTCGGCAGCCTCCTTCTTGGCGGCGGCAACCTGCTCGGACGACTCTCCAGTGAGGGTGTCGTGCTCCTTCTGCAGAGCCTCGAGCTTCTGCTGGGCCTCAGCCAGGTCCTTCTGGGCAGCGGAGACCTCAGCGCCAGAGCTGCTCTTGTGCGACTCGCTGTCCTTCTCGAGAGTAGCGTACTTCTCCTTCAGCTCGGAAAGCTCGGCCTTCAACGACTCAAGCTCGGAAGCCGACGATGATTCCAAAGCATTGTACTTTTCGGTCGTCTCGGCGAGTTCCTTCTTGGCAGCCTCAACATCCTCGGCCAACTTGTCGTGCGTCGATTGCAGGGCGCCGTGCTTCTCGGTCCACGATGCGTCGGCAGAGGCAGACGACTCCTTGTGCGAGTTGAAGGACTCCTCCAGAGATGCGTTGGACGACTTCAATTGGCTGTTGGACTCCTCCAGCTGGCTGATGGTCTCCTGCAGCTTGGCAATGGTAGCCTCCAGCTCGGCCTTTGATTGTGTAAGCTCAGAGTGCTTGCTGTCTGCGTCGGTAACCTTGCTCTTCAGCGACGAGAGCTCTTCTTGCAGAGCGGACTCGGAGGCCGACTGTTGCTCCTTGATCTCGCTGAGCTGCTGCTTGGTAGCCTCGAGCTCGCTCTTCAGGGCGGCCTCGACGGAAGCGTGCTGGTCCTTGATCTCGGTAAGCTCGGTCTTGGCGGCTGTGAGCTCGCTCTCGAGCTTCTCCTTGTCCTCCTCCAGGGTCTTCAGCTTTGCCTCGAGAATGCTGAGGCCGGACTTGGCGGCCTCGAGTTCTTGGCTACGGGCCGTGGCGGTCTCCTCGGCGGAGCGAACCTGCTGTGCGGACTTGTCGTTGACATCCTTGAGCTCGGCCTGGAGGCGGGTCAGGTGTGCTTGGTTCTCGTTCCGCGAGGCGGTGAACTGGGCGTCTAGGTCGGAGACCTTTTGGCGGAGGGAGTCGGCATCCTTGGTGAGGCTGGTGTGCTCCTTCTCCTTCTTAGAAAGGTCCTCCTCGAGGACTGCGATAGTCTCCTCGCGGTCAGCGAGCTTCTTCTCGAGTTGCGCCTTCTCCACCTTGGTGAATCCGCTGTCGTGGGAAAAGACGGAGAGGACGTTGCCCATATCGACGACTGGTGATTGTGTTTTGGCTGAGAAGTAAAAAAGTGAAGACGGAAGACTGTAAGGGTGGGAGGAGGGGTGTTATAATATGGCTGCTCTCCGGAAAGTGGGATGTGGCAGTGAGGCAGCGACCAGTTATTGGCTTTCAGGTGTAGATGGTTTTTGGGTAACGAGATATTACTGGACGTAGAGGTCGCAGAGATGCGGGCAGTGGGCGAGTGAGAGGTTTTCTACTGAAGGGAAACAGTTTTCGAGCTCCATTCAGGTCGGTCGCCTCGGTGATAAAATGAGAGCCTGGACCGTGCCCAGCCGCACGAGTGGACAAAAATGGGTGGGAATCAATCGGGATCACCACCGCAAGTAATCAATCGCGTGATGTGTGGTACGCGGTGAATCTCGCCGTTGTTACTTTGCTTTACTACAGCTAGGTTGTTAGTGCACGGCCAAGACCGAGTATAAACCTTTGCATGAACGCACGTGGCGTCAAATTTGTCTTTCTCTATTTATTATTACTGTATTAACCTCCAAGCTTGTCCTTGGTTTGGGATCTTGCTTGTCCTTCCCGTTGTTTGTCTTGGAAGGATCTCACATACAAGAGCTCCGGCACAACAGTCCATGTAAACAAGAGGCTGTCAGAAAAACTTTTTTTTTTCGTCCCTCCCTTGCGAAAAGGCGCTAGAGAGCGGGGACCAACAGCTTGGGTAGGGGTCTTTGCTTCTAGCGCTAATGGGCCCATTAGTGAATGCATAATACTGGACAGGATCCCCTGTACCCTGGCGATTTAGTCTGGGTTGTCGGTATCCTTTGGTGCCGACGTCTGCAAATGCCAAGCGCCATTGATGCTCGGGCAGGGCATTCATACCGTTGCATACACTTACGCAAACAGCTGCACAGTCGCTGTCAGTTATTGCCATCCGGTCCGTGCTGGTGTCACCATTTACACACAGACAATCTGAAATCTCGGCCAGTGGTGGGCAGGTGAGGTCATGTTCGGGATTGCCTCAAGGGTGTGCACAGATGCCACGGGCAAGGCTTGAAACATTGACCATGGTGCGAACAGCGAACACGACTCCCGGAGGCAATCTTTCTGATATCTGCGGCGCGGTGCTGCAGCCCAGCAATCGAAACCGCTGTGGTTGGCTGGCTTGGTTGGTGACTGATGAATGCCTCACTGCCGAGGGCGCTGCACGTTGGGCTTCTAGTGGATGATCACAGCTCTTTTCTGCACAATTGACGCAGCCAGTTGGCCCGCTAGCTGAGCACTATCCCCAAACAGCAGTCGGGTACAGGGCATAGCGCGGTCTAGTCATGGGATGGAAACGGTGAAGCAGTCAATAATAGGAATCACCAAACGCGCCCCGAAAACAATAGTGAGCAACTATTATCGTGTTTCCCGGTGTTTACTCTCGAGGTTTACAACTGGCGGTCACAAATGGCAGAGAGGTGACCGAAGCGCCCAGCAGTCTGGATGCAACAGTGATACCCAATCATCCCAACCACCATTCCCGCCTGCGAAACGTCCTGTAATCTGTATACCACCAAAACGTACGAGGTACGGTGTGTGTAATAACGTACAACTATCTGTACACTCCGTACTCATCGTGGGCTGTCGGCAAACTGCGGAGGTGGAAATCAGTCCCGTTGACTCCCCGCTGGCCCACGACTTGTTGTATTCTGGTCCTTCGGGGAGTGGATAGAGACTCATCAAAGGCTCCAGATTTCGATATGATGGTGATTTAAGTCTGGCAATTCCTTCTCCAGTCATTCTCAATCGACGTCATTGTTATGCATTCGACTGTCCGACCTGGAGTCGGTCAAATGGTTCGCGTGGCATCTCATTTGAACGCTGCTCGCCTATCTCGCTTCCATGCCTATCCTATGTACTTTATATGCATGACATTGTATCGCGGGTTTCCAGTGACCAGAAAAGTTTTTCATAGCTTTTGTGAGGGGCCAAAATCCCACGATGGTTCCATGGGTATGCTGTTGGATGAGCAAACGACAGCAGAGCAGCGGAGTACCACGTCAGACTTGCAGTGTCTTTGAGGAGGAGAAGATGCAGATGATCCCAGCATGTACGTAGGCGTAGATCGTACGGAGTATGTACAATGCTAGACACCCATGCGAACACGTCGGCACGGGCGAAAAAGCTGAAAGAAGGCAAATCCACTGACCGTGCTGCGTGCGGCTTGTCATTCTCTTATTCGATGTTCCAAAACGCTCCAGTTCCAAGGACTTGGCTTGCCGGGGCTGCCAGCCAAGAGCCAACTGGCAGTCCCGACACCCATCTGCCAGAAGCTTATCTTGCTTCCTTCCCCTCTTTTTCCTTCCAACGTCGCAACATCATCCGAGCCTCGGACTGGAAACTTCGCAGAGAACTTCTCCTCACCGGGGCACAGTTCAACACCCATACGAACATTTCAGAACAGTTCAGCAAAGCATCCGAGCACCTACCGTACCTAGAAACCTACATTAGGTACCTAGCCAGGGGTCCAAACCATCAACACAAACCTGCCCGTACCGTACCTGCATGACTTATTCTGCCGTGACACTCGGCTGTCATCGGATTGGTTGAGAAACAGCCAGTCGGTGGCAGCAGTCTGCTGTAGTGCCGTTGGCGCTCGTCTCCTGGGCGCCAAATTCCACCGGGTAAGACACATTATTTACTATATACTACTAGTATAACAAAATCGTTCCGTTCTCGGCGATAGCAGTCGGCAGATCGGGTGCCGTTGCGGCGCCCTATTGTCATCCGGCCAAATGTCATGACCATGTAGTCTCTATTCTCACGTACCTATATATACTAATAGTGATCAAGGCAGCTCGTCGGCTCGTTCTTCTTGTCTGTTCCATCCCATAGTTTCCTCCAACTTCAGCACAATGCCAGCCATCATGGATGACCCATCAACCCCGACCATCTACCGTGTGTCGGGGCCGGCGCCGTACCCGGAGCCGGGAAAGCCGGGCTTTCCTCCGAGCATCAGACCACGCCAGGTCACTCTTCGGGATCGGCAAACGATCGCAACAGTGCTGCCATTCGCCTCGAGCTCTCAAGTACCGCCGTCTTTACTCAAGTACCTGTCGGACCAGTTGGCCAAGGAAATTGAAGGCGGCGACACCTACCCAATGGTGGAACCCATGTCTCTGGAACAGTACTCCAAGTACTGGTTCCAGAACTTTGCAGCCATTATGCTCCTTGGCACGATTGATAGTCCCGACCAGGTTGTCGAGGGAAAAGACTGGTCGAAAGAGTGTCTCGGTAGTTTCTACATCAAGCCAAACTACCCCGGTCGTAGCAGCCATGTTTGCAATGCTGGGTTCATTGTCACCGAAGCTGCGCGAAACCGTGGTGTAGGCAGGCAGATGGGCGAAAGCTACCTTGACTGGGCACCCAAGCTCGGTTACTCCTACTCGGTGTTCAATCTGGTCTATGAGACCAACGTGGCATCTTGCAAAATCTGGGACGGCCTTGGCTTCAAGCGCATTGGTCGGGTCAAGGGTTGTGGCAACCTCAAGTCCTACCCGGACCGCCTTGTCGACGCCATCATTTATGGACGAGACCTCGGAGAAGCCGCCGGAGACGGCGCTGACGGGCCGGTGAGTGAAGAAAGATTCGACAAGATCAAGTTTTATCTCAAATACGGAAAGTACCCGAACGGATCTGACAGAGCCGAGAAAAGTAGGCTACGCAGCGCAGCGACTCATTACAAGTTGCTTGAGAACGATGTCCTCATGCTCAAAGACAAAGAGGTCATTAGCGACCCAGCCCGCCAGATGGACATCGCCAAGCAGGTTCACGAGGTTGGGAGCCACGCAGGCATCAACAAGACTACGGCCACCATTGCCGAGCGCTACCACTGGAGTCGCATCAAGGAGACAGTCTCGGATGTAATTAGGTTATGCTCTGAATGCAAGGAATTGGGCAAGGTGCCTCTGCCGAACACTACCACCCGAAAGGTTCACTCACAAAATGACGCTGCTCCCCAGCTTGCCGAGACTTGCACGCCCCCAGCTGCCGCTGACGCTCAACCTCAAGACATGGAAAGCGCCGACAGATTCCTGGATCTGAGAAATCCACCAAGATCGGCACCCGCATTGGGCGATCTGAACATACGGCCATATGATCATCAAAGTGACCTTGCGTCTTTGCTCAACCCGGAGCCACTCTCGCCGGGCAATCTCTTTGTGGCTGATTCCATGCCAATGTCATCACATGAGCATCGCGAGCTCCTCGATGCCACATCAAACCTGTCCGTGATACCTTACGACCCAGTCAACATTTTTGCTCAAATAGATCCTCAAATCATCGCGCAGTCGGGACACCACGATGCAAATGACCATTTTAGCGCCTTCAACGAATTGCCCCAACCTGCGGATCAGTATATGCACTCGCCATACGATGTACACATGCAGACGCCACACCCCCCGCCCGACGATCATGACACCTACCTCAAACTACAGGCGTTGCTCAACGAGGAGCCAGACGATATCTCACATGACTTTGAGCGGAGAAGCACGAGGGATGACGACAATCTGCTTTCGTCCCGTGCGTCGCAATATCAGCAGGACGACGACGCAGATCGAGGTCTTGACCTGCTCATAGACCACGACGACGATCTTGATCAAGGAGATCTGGACGGGGCGGATGGCGCAGATGCTTCACTCGAGGCCAGAAACCAAGGTACTGGGCTGGGCTCTGGATCAGAGAAGCGGGATAGACGAAGTACTATGCTTGAGGACGCCCGATCACCGAAGCGGCGGAACTGGGATCATGTGGTCTTTGATGCGTCTTGAACTGCGATCCACTGACGACCTAAATTTCCCAGCAGCGAAGCCGCGCAATGGCTGTCTCTTGGTATGCAGCTTTATCACCACGAGCAGCGCATATTTCAGTAAAGCAGAATTCAGCTAATATGTGCTTAGATTGATGGAAACGACAAGTTGTCTCAAGCCGCGTAGCTTTTTCGAGTATTGGTACACTGATATGACGGTCCACCCGGCTATTTCTCCATGATCCCACATCAAGACTCTGATCTAGCCAGTGATGGTGTACTTGGAGCTTCCACCGGCACTTCCCCAGCCCTCGGTAGCCAGGACCTGATAGTCGTGGGTTCCCAAGTTCAAGCCAAGCTTGGCCCACGCGTCGAAGTGGTTCTTGGTAGTAACAGTTCCACTGCCGGGTCGGGCAGTCCGGCGGTTGGAGATGTACTGAGTGAAAGTGGTGGTGCCGACAATGGACGGCTGGTTGACCTGCGTGTGCTTCCAGATGTCGTACGTCGACCCGTCACTCTCGACCGTGCCCACCTGGGTTCCCTGGGCCGAGCCCTTGCCGTCAGAAGTGTACTCCTGGATGTAGTACTCGACCAGCGGGTTCTTGGTCCAGCCGTATACGGACACGAGGACAGTACCAGCCGAGTGCGTGGTGTTGCCGTCAAAGGCAATGTTCCTAGAATGCGCAACGGATCATGAGTACTCGAGTCAAGGGAGAAAAGGATCAAGTGATGTGGGTGTCCTGGTGTCCACATACCTTGTGGTGCCTGTGCTCCAGCCCTTTCCGACGACAAAGTCTCCGGCGCCAGAGAAGCTGACCGAGTACCCATTACTAGCGGGCGAGAAGTTGACGTTGCCACCCGTCTTGTAGTTCTGGTTGTAGTCCTGGCGGGCCACGAGGTTGTCGCCGCCGAGCATAAAGTCGGGCAGATCTGGGCCAGCAGTGGGCGCCGCAAAGGCTCCCGTGACAGCCGAGATGGCGAGGGCGAAGGGGACGAGGGACAGCATCTTGAGAGAATGTATTCTTCGATTTGCAAGTGACAGAAGAGAAGTTCAACGTAAAGAGAGCGACACTTATGCGGCAGAAGTGAGTTTTCTCCCCTTCTTGACGACGAACTGGACTTTTATACACTACGAGTGCCGTCCGACCGGCTCAATTCAGACTCGTCGCCTTACCATTCTCGAACAAGTGAAACATTTTCATATGGAAGATATCGTTGACTAAAGTGACGGCACTGGGCTCGTATTACCGTCCATATTGTATAGCGAATCAGACGCCAAGGCTTGGCTTTTGCCGTGCCGCTAGCTTGGCGGGGTAGGCTATAGGATCTGGTTTTGTTCTCTGATTCCCAGCCAACGTTACCTGGCTGCCCTCTGCTTAAAAGGGGATCGTCCCATGGTCGTGTTTGTGTCCATGCCGGATCTGGACGGATGCGGAGGGACTTCGAGAGCTATCCATGACGTCTCATTTCCACGCATCCGGGTAGACTGTTCCAAAAAGATTTGGTAAAAGATTTGGTCTGGCTCTTCCTTCGGGCACGGTGTAGCTCGGACCAGGTCAGGCGCCTCGGATCAACGGCCGGCATTGAACGAGATAGATTAAGCCTCAGGGGTGCAAAAGTAGGACAGGAACAAACCCACGAGATTCGATATGAGGGGTGCGAGGAATACGAGGACAGGAATTTCCTCCTTTACAACAACATCTTGCAAGATCGCGGGCCTTCTGCTACCGATAACGCATCCTAGACCCTTACGAGATTTCCCACTCGTTTCGAATTTCCCATCATCTACTTGTCCTCCTCCCTCTGCGCCTTTCGCTCCTCGGCCTCCGCAATGATATCCTTAAGCGGCCCCTCCTCGACCTCTGTCTTGGCCCACAGCGTCCCGTCCTCGTCCCTCTTGAGCTGTCCCTGCTCGAGCTTCTTGTCGCGCACCGCCAGCATCTGGTCGCCGGTCCACCGCCGCACGTCGGCCGGGGCGTCGGCAATGTCCTTGTCGAACTCCTTGAGCTGCCGGATCTCTAGGCTGAAGCCCTTGGTGTGCAGGGGGCACGACTGCGCCCACGCGACGACCTTGTCGGCCGTGGCGAACTCGGTCGTGTAGTACCCCAGCACGTCCTTGGAGACGGAGTGCCGACCGCCGCGGGTCACGGTGCACTTTGGCGGCGGCGGCGAATTGACCCCGTCAGTCTCTTGAGTTGCCTTATCCTCGGAATTCTCATCACCTCCTGACGTCTTCTCCTCCCCCGCGTCCTCGTAGGCCTCGGGATTGTCCTCGAACTCGACCCTGATGCTGGTCTCCTCGGACGACGCGTGCAGAAAGTCGCCCCCCTTCAGGCGGTCGGCCTTGACTTCCGCCTCCCCCCATGCGAGGAAGTCGCGGACGGACCTTTGGTATACCGGGTCGTCACGGAGATCCCGGCTTTCGGTCACCTCCTCGAGCGCGAGGAGGTCCTCGTAGACGACGAAGACGGCGTACTTAGGCATCGTGGAGGTATGGTATTAGTTGGGGGGTTTGATAGAACGAGCCCACAAGGAGTGGAGAGTAAGTCTCGAGCTATAGGGCTTGAGGGCTCTGGTAATATAAGTAAAATCTTACTCTTTTCTAACGGCGGTATACGGCCACAAAGCTTGGCGTGGCGTTGGTAGCCCATTAGATACTTTCGTTATAATTTTTCGAAAACAATAATTCTAGTTCGTACCGGTATAGTGTCATTAGCTTTTGTTCGATTATAAATGCATTTAAAATATAATATCGTATAATAATTATTTTGAATTTCCTTTCTATTTGGTTCCGATCGAGTTTATATTTGTGTTTATATTTGATTTTTTACCCGAGCGGTGACTTCGGACCCAAAACGCTACATCACTTTAATAAGACCAGATTCTAGACCAAACTGCCAAAAGGACGGATTCTTTGACTGCCAAACGGACGGGATCCTTCACTTTCTAAAGCTACGGGATTTTGATAGCTTTTTCCGGGGAAATACGGACTTTTTGACTACCAAAGGGACGGATCTTTTGACTGCCAAAGGGACGGTATCCTGCAAGCGGAGGTAGTTGCGCGCGTTGCGCGCAACTGCCGTCAGCTTGTGCCTTCGTCTAGGACTTTGGAAAAAGCACGACGTCATGCGCCATGCAATTCATGGTTTGTGAAGCAGGCTGTGTACTATAGAACAACGAATGAACAGCCGCGATAATATGCAGAGGATGGTAAAATCAAGATATGTGCACGAGCTGCGTAGATATTATAAGCGAGTTCGGTGTCTGCATGCGACAGCCTTACCATATGCGTATCTGGGGAATCCTAGTTGGCCAAGAGGGGAGGGCGAAAAGGCCTGGGCCATTCCATACAGGGCAGGTCATACACACCACCAAGCGACGTGGCACTCGCGTGTAGGAACATGAAAACATAGGATGAAGGAAGCACCATTGGGTACTTGAAGTTTCAATGCAATAAGATTGAAAAGATTTGAAAGACAAAACAAGCAATAAACTGAGGTAGCGCCTTGTGACTACGGAGGTCGCGCACAAAAGTCATGGGCGAATCCACTGTGTAGTCGCCCATAGCTGGGTCGCCCATAACTTTTGGTAGCGCCATGTACATAGGTCTCGCAGTGCAGGAACCGGCTCGTATACCTAGATGTATAGACTCAGTGTCTCGGCCTGTAATTGTGGAACTCGCATCATGAGTGAACCCATGTAAAAACATTCTCTACCTAGATATTTGAGCGTTCTCAATCGTGTCTGGCTTGCAACTGGCTCCAATTATTTCTCCATGCCTGTGATGCTTCTGTTTTGTTCACGAATCGATGTATTCCAGTGTCCTTTCCTCTCTCAAGACTTTACACGCACGGCGGTGACGTGCCATGTTACTTCTGCTGCCTATCTCCATGTCACAATGCTGACAACGACCGCTCGGGAGAGGAATCTGGTTGAGTTTGGCCCATCTTCTGTGGCGGGAATAGTAATGCTTATAAAGCTCCCTCGGATATGCCGTTGTGAAGGTGCATGGCTCCCTTGGGTACGCCGGTGCGCCGATGTAGATTTCCTCCGCCTCGCATGCCAACGGCTTCTCATGGTGGACCTTTTGATGCCTGCTAAAAGTCATCGTGTTAGCTCAGACAAATACGATGTCGCATGTTGTGAGAATGACAAGAGCTGGCGATACGTGAGCCGTGCAACATCTATTGCACTTGGTGCAGCTTCTCCCGCGTGGATTTGTCTTCTCGGCTAAAAACAGACAGGACTATAATAAAGCAGTTTTGAAATAACGAAGTAGGAAAGCTCCCCAATCAAGTAGGGCTTTTGTAGAAATGAACTTACTTGTAATCTCTCCACTTCTTGTGCCACTTCCCGCAGCACCACAGGTAGTCTTCATTTGTTCCGCCTGGATGGACCGCGAGGAGCTTATTAGTTATCTAACCACAAAGTGTCTAGAAAAGGAGTATGCACCTTGATAATACACGATCGACGCCATGACTTGTCCATTTCCCTCTTCACTCCCACAATCCATCCCGTCGCTGTCCTCGTTCAGTCTCGCACGGAACACAGCCGGTTCACTGACGTGAACATCGATACCATGTACACGTGACGATGTCCCCGCCTATAGCATTGGACCGAGAGTGATTGAAGATCGGCTGGGAGCGGCATTGTCAATTGGCGTTTGGTGAAATTGACTCGTTGAAAGTGCTTCGACCACTTGCTGATCATATGATGGCTGAAGTATTGTATGTGGCATCACATCGGGTTGAATGGAGGTATCGTTGGGGACTTGAAGCATTAGAATCGGATCTATACACGTGTAGCCCATGGCTGGCAAGGGACCCTGAGCGTTAGACGGGGACGAATCAAAGTTTTGAGGCGACAGTTCTAGATCAAATTCCGTGTAGATTGGCAACACCGGTATTGGTGGGTAAGTAGACTGGAATTGCATCCCGGACTCTTCATTGGCTGAAACAGATGTCGTTGACTGAGCCAAATTGAATGCGGCATCATGGAGGATCGCCTGCCAATCATTGTCATCAAAGTCGAACCATTCGTCTTCAGGAGAAGATTCCGCCATGACCAGTGCAAACACGGATAGCCGAGAAGGATTGCAGGACACAAAGAAAGAAGAAGAAGAAAAAAGTCAGGTAGATTGTTGATCTTGCCAATAGATCTCAAATGAACTGTCCTCGGAGAATGCACGAAATCAAGGTGGCCGCAAAAGATTGTCTTGGGAATTTTGGATTGTTTAAATTCTTTCATGAAAGTTTTGTTGCGTCTCCCATTGATTCGTATCTCTCACGTTGGGCCGCGAAGAGTCCAGCCTTGCGACTTATCGAACAGATTGATCTTAACGTTCATGACTGGCCCCGAGATTATGCAGGACGGCCCAGCAAACTTTAAGCATGCAAAGGAACAAACGGTGAGTGATGTCCATAGACTTTTATCTGGCTACCGGGCATCTTCTCGTCAGATGACAAAGCAACGGGCCGCGATCATTGGCACCACAACCGTCTTGGCGGTCGGCCTCTTCGGTCGGCCTCTCATGCAGGCTGCGGTCGGCATCTTGCAGGAGCTCTCTTGGTGGGGTGCAACGCATTCTCTATGGACATGGCACACATGTATGAGGATTCAATGCATCGTGCAGAGAACTTACAAGATGCTTGTAGAATGTGGCGCTATCGGAAGTGTCGTTGTTCTTCTTCTACTCCCCAATGACATCATCGAAAGAACATCTTTGAGCGCAGCACCTACTTCTGTGCCGGTATATCAACGACTATAGAAGAAAGAACGTCAGGGCGCATCATTGTGATCTGTCCGCCATTCAGCTTCGACACATTTGCTGAGCTGATTTTCCAACATGTCCTCACCAGCCGAGAGTCGTGAGCGAATACCCATAACGGCACATTTCTTCGTGGTTTCGCTGACACTTCGCCTTAGCCGCGGTCCCCATCCAGTGGACGAACAAGGTGTATTTCAAGTTCTACGAACCTGTCGTTCTTCTGGAAGCACTGAACACCGCAGCAAGAGAGACTGCTGTTTCAACAACGACGAACGAATCCAACAGAACTAATGACCCGGTGGATCTTTACCATGCTTTTGTGTACAAGCTGGCCCACGTATGCGACAATGCCCCTGGAGGAGAGACAATAACGTCCGTCATGATACTCCGCACTGGTTCTACTGGATTTTGCTACTACTTTGGATCCAACCAAAGATCTGAGCAACAGTTGGACGACACAAAAGAATATGTCGGCAGCTTGTTGCAGCTTGTCAGAGATTCCCCTTCAAGATCTTCTGAACCAAGCTTAGAGCATGACCCAGTCCTTAGGTCGGTACTTCTGTTCAATCAAGAGAGACTCACCGGTTACCTGTCAAGACTGGAGCTCTACGCAAGAGAGTGTCTAGCAAACCCTTCCGCTCTGAACTTGGATGAGAGTATGTGATCTACCAGTTTTGGTGCAATTTTTTACTGCCGCTAACAATGGAATTGCACAGAAGAAGTAATCACTAGTAGCATCCAAGATTTCGTGGAGTCTTCTCGACTTGAAGCCCCATTACCAACCACAGACACTGAGTGTAAGAAGTCAATGCTATGTCACGGCCACATATTATGGATTTGTTCTACTGACAAACACATGTAAAGTCACTGACAGATGTGAAGAGTTGCTACGCTTTATTTCAACCTTCTCCCAATCCCCAGCTGGTGCGATGATTCAGGCACAGGCACGTCAAGGACGGATGCTTGGTTACAAAAGTCAGGAGTGTTGGTCAGAATTTCAGCACAATCTGAGCCGCATCCTGGCATATGCAGATTCTGTCAGTATCTTACGGAAAGCCCAGAAGAAATGGCTCATGCTATTTTACAATCTCGAGATCCAGGCTATTCCTTCGAGTCAGCCAATTTCAAGAAGTATCCGACAAAAGAGCCAAAAGGCAAGCGAAATCGTTGGGCGCATGACAAGAAAACAGCCAATAATAGACAAATTTCGAGAGTACGCGGAATCGCTGCAAAACTTTGACCTGGACGCAAGAATCAAACAGGAGTGGAGCAAGGACAGCTTTCGGCCCATCGTTCACGCCGAAGTCTTGTTACTGGACTGGCTGGAACGGAACGGCGGCACGGTGGATCACCGGTTCTTCAACGACTGGAAGTACATCGGCAGCAGCAAACCCACTTGCAAGCTCTGTCACTACTACTTTGAGTCCCATGGCTCCATGATCCCACACAGACCAAGTCACGGGAACCTGTACATCAGCTGGCGCGTCCCGGATATCTACACGACACAGGGCGAGCATGTCGCAGCGGCCAGGCAGGTCATTGTTGATAAAGTGTTGGACAAGATTCGAAAAGATGCCTTCGATCTGGTCGAACAGAGAGTGCCGCCAAGCTACAAAGATCACGACTCGAATACCTTTTCCGCCAGGGTCACGTTGCAGGATCTGCTTACAATAGATGACAGAAGCACACATGGTATGGATAATGTTGCGCGTTTGATGCAGGGAATGACCTTGGGAAATGCTTAGGAAGGTATCTTAGGTTATCAGTCAGCAATGCAACAAGGTCTCCATCTAGAATACCGACTATCTCAATGATGATACTGATTGTGCATGACAAGATGTCGACATTCGATCGACGTTCGGATCCCGGCCGAGAATGATACTGATTGGATGTTAACCCCGAGACTGTTGGAGCATGGAGATTGGCCATATACGTGATAACGAGGCATTTACCTATTTTCGTCGACTGAATATAGTCGCCACCGACCATCACGTGGGCAGTTTTGGTTGCAATCCTGCTATCAGAAGAGCGAGGACTGACATCAGAAAGCCCAGGCTCGAGGACTGGCCGCGTCTCGATTTTATCGCTTCCTCGTGGGCGTTGTAGCGAGAGATACCACATTTCATTTCGAGAAGCTTGGTAATCGCACGTGAAGGCAGCACTTTTCATTAACTTGCCATCTATCGATACGAACAATCAACAGGAACAAGCAGTCGGCCGGGCCAGGGGGCGAATGAGAGCGCGGCGATACCCTCGGAGATGGTCTGCTGGCACGTTCGGACGAAACCCTCTCACCGTTGTTGTCGCCGGAACGGGAAGGCGGATCGGTCGAGCAGCCGAAGAGGGACGTTATGGGCGCCAGGGTCGGGGACCAGATTCGGCTGGTGCCGATCCACCAGCGTTGCAACGGCTATTTACATACTACAGGGCGAGACTTAGCACTGGGACTGTGGCATGTGGTCAATGGTAACGCATCGAATTTATATACCTGGTTTTGTCTTGGCACGATGTTGTGCTCAAAAGTTCAAATGATTTCACTCTCTATAACCACACACTCGTTTTTTTCTTCTCTTCTATTGAGCTAAGCTGTGCTACCCGAGAGGGCATTTCCAGGTGTCCCGCCAAGAAGTTTCTTGTTCCGGACTCCGAACAACCCGCCCGCGGCCATGGCTTGCTTCCGTGCCGGGCGCCTTGGGCTCGCGGTGGCGGCCATCGTCGGGTTCGCCCTCCAGTGCGCGCAGGCCTCCCCGTATCCCCTTTCCGGCCACGGCTTCAGCGGTGCCGAGCTCAGAAAGGCCGAGCCGCACCCCTGCGCCCAGGCCGCCCCTCCGCAGACGCAGCTGGACCTGAATTCGACGGTCCTCAGCGTGCAGAGCCGGCCGTGGGGCATGGTCTACCTGGACGAGACCACTGCCTTTGCCGCCATCAACTTCTCCGTCGGCGTCCTCGACACGTCCGAGTTCACACCCAAGCTCAAGTACATGCTGCCCTTGCCGCCTTCCGCCCTGATCGGCAACACGGACCCCGATGCGGACGGCTATGGGCTTCGCGAGATGGCCTTGACGCACGACAAGGAAAACCTCTACGTCGCCACGGGGTTCGGTGCCGTCATTCTCGATGTCCCACGTGCACTGCTCGGGAGGAACGATTCGTTCGTGGGGGTGCTCAGCAACAACGGATTAGCTGGGCAAAGCGCGATTGAAGTGTCCATTACCGCCGACGACGAGTTTGCGTTCGTCAGTCAGGAGTTCGGAAGCAATGTCACGCATGACCTCGGAGGCATCGAGGCTTATAGCATTGTCCGCAACGAGAACCGAACCGTCACGGCCGCGTACAGGGGCTTCATCGGCCTGGGATTCCGGACCATTGGCCAGCAGTTCTCGCTGGACCACAGCCGACTGTTCGTCACGAGCGAGATCAACGGCACGGCGCGGTCGCTCAACGAGACGGGCGGCCTGATCAGCGTGCTCGACGTGGCGACGCTGCGGGCCGCGCCGAACAAGTCGCTGGTCAAGAACGTGCCGGGCGGGTGCCACCCGGTGCGGTCGACCATGTCGGTGGACGGCAAGCAGCTGTGGGTGACGACGCGCGAGTCGAACCAGGTGCTCGCGTTCGACGCGAACATGCTGGCGCAGAACGCGACCAACGACCCGCTGCTGGCCACGCTCGGGACCGGCACGTCGCCGCTCGGCATCACGGCCATCAAGGACTACATCTTTGTCGCCGACTCCAACCGGTTCCTGTATAGCGGGACGACGACGGGCATTTCTGTTTTCAATATTAAAGATGCGCTGCAGAAGGGTTCGGTCAATTTCCCCCAAATACCGACGGGGGCTTTTCCGCGCTCGCTCACGACTAGTCCTAGCGGGAACACGCTGCTTGTGTCGGAATTCAATGCCTCGAGCATTCGTGCGGTGGACATTAGCCAGTTAAATGCCGTATAACGTACAATTATTGTAGATAAAAATTCAAGGCAGCCAATCATTCAAAGTCCGCCAGGATCATTTTACCTAATTGTTCATCATTGACTTTGAAAGGCTCGATTTTCGTGAGTTCTAAAGCTGACTGAACGATTGTACTCTGTATCCTCGCTAGAGCTACGTAGTACACGCACACTGGGTCTTGCGAAACGTGCAGTACCTCGTACAGTGTGTAAGTATACAAACAGCCCTCGGCTCAGGAAAGATGCTAAATTCTCAGGGGCAAGAGATTATCCAAAAGTTATACTGCTGCTCGGTAATCACTCGAATTTCAGCCCAGAATGCCCGGAACCGAACCAAGGTTACCTAGTTATAGATTATTGGTCAGAAGTTTACGAAGTGCACCTGGCGGACTATGGAAATCCTGAGAATAAGGCGCTAACAATGCACGTTATTCTTTATTTTTCTCATTTTTCACTGCAATTTTAATCCACACAGAGAGGATGTAGTACTCTGTAATACAGGCTCCAGCCTCCGCCCCCCAAGAAGCCTGTGATCATAGTCGCAGCAGTCACTCACAGTCCTAGCGGGAATACACTGCTTGTGTTGGAGTTTAATGCTTCGAGCATTCGCGCGGCGGAGATTAGCCATTTGGGCGCAGTATGCCGAAGGACATTGTCAAAAAAAATTTAATGAACATTCATTTGAGGAGGAGTTTCGTCAGTCGACCTGTTGTGGCAGTGAAGTAGGCGTGTTGTATGCCATGATGTAGTATTGTGCACAGACTTTGTAATCTGTAGGCACCTGTGTATGTTCCATGCGAGTGGCGCTGATCGCGATCGCCGAGCCGGTTCGCAGGCATATTGCACTGCAATTTTAACCCATACAAAGAGGCATTGCCACACAGGCTAAAGTCTTGGACCCCAAGACGTGCAAGACACCTGTGAATATAGTATAGTCTCAGCAGTGTGGGCTGCTAGGTTATACCCCC
>JACVEI010000825.1:7025-41429 GCA_018115615.1 Pestalotiopsis sp. DP-2020a | reverse complement strand
ATGGCACGAAATGGACATGCAAATTATCCACTGCCATTTTCGGATCTACCACCGAAGAAATCTCAGAAATGGAGAATATTCATATATAAGTCGATAAGCTTGATTTTCGCAATTCCTGCACTTGGTACAAGGCCACCAATCAGAATTGGGAACTGTTGAGCGTCATAAATGGAACCAGATATAGTGGACATGTGAGATTGCGGACATGTTACGGTACTAATCAGACTCACAAAATATCTGCAAAGCTAGCGAGGACTCAGAGCTTATATTTGCTGTACTACAATAATATACTTCGAGCAAAATCCGGTGATTCCACAATTTCATATCAATAGTTGACACGGCTTTTATCAGTGTAGTTGTAATATGGTCTACTCTGAAAGCCCGACGTCTATTAAATCCTGGTAAAAGGATGCCACACCCTAGTGAAGACGAGGATGACAAATCCCGGCCGAAAATAAAGCATCTTCCCTTTCACGATCATCGAAACGACGGCGATATCGTTAGCAATACGCTAGGGAACGTGCTTTTCAGCAAGCATCTTTTGGATTACTTGACCCAGGCAACAATGGAGGTCATACCGAAAGATGCTTCCTTCGACACATCAGTACGACCAATAGGCTCAGCCACGCCTCCACCCTTACGCTTCTTCATCGATCACGTGGCATGCCGATTTCAAATATCGCCTATAATATTACTATCGGCCGCCGTGTACCTGGACCGTTCAGAGTCCAAGATACGGTCCTACAGGAAAGTATTGAGATGCACTGCACATCGACTTTTCTTAGCCGTTGTACTGATCGCCACGAAGTATCTGGGTGACTACTCGTTCACAAATCGTCTGTGGGCAGAGGGAAGTAGAATGATCTACAAAGACACACTCTTCTGGTTCACATTGGATGATGTCAGGTTCATGGAGATCGAGACTTTATTTCTGTTGAACTGGAATACAGGTCTTAGCCCGTGTAGTGTCTATGAGAAGTCGAAGCAATTTTAAGTGGAAAAAGGGGGGAAAGAATTTCTCTGGGTGGTCATTTGGATATCGTAAGGGATAAAAAGAAGAAGAAAAGCGGCGAAAGAACAGCTGCATTTCTCTTGATTACACGATCGTCGACATTCCACTTACTTTGCTCGAATCTGGACATAGAAGGAGCAAGCTCTTTTCACCGAAAGCATCATTTTTGGATCTACGGGGAATCTTTTGTGGTAGACCAGAAATTGGCTGCCCTAGCAACTGAGAGAACGCGCGGTCAGTCATTTCTGATTTGCAGGTATCTCAAAGATGATTCTCGTAGGTCTCTTTTTGACTCGTCCGTACGTGGCGGTATTTATATCGTTTCGTCGTCGATTTTGTTGTTATTGGACAAAGAATGATAACGCGAAGTACTTTGCATCAGTCCCCAAACGGCATGCTCCTCAGAACTGAGCAGCAGCAATGCTTTGAAAAATGGCCCTACGGCTTCAACAGGAATTGGCTCGTCGATTATTGAGCATAGCAACCCACGTGCTTCCCGTCTGACATATGAGTCATCGTCATCGAGCCGTGCTGCGACTGCTAGCAGCAGTTCTACCGACAGATCCGACAGATTTCGGAGCACTTGGAGTACTACCTCAAATATCATTGAGGTCCTCAATGATATCTTAGATAGCGTCATTGGCCTCGAAAAAGTTGGGGCAGTCCCTTTCTACCCATTGAGCAGCAAGTTCTACAACGCACCGAGGACTGTGAGACTAGTACGTGACTGATCCCAGAAGTACTTTCTTTGTCGAATAGGGATGACCTATCATGCTAGACCACTTGGACGTGGACGCTTCCTCGCAATCGACACTCAGTCCCGTTGAACCCGGATCCGGGAACGAGCTCCAGCACTGCGACAGAGAAAGGCAGCCGAAGTACGCTTGAGGATGCCTGTAGAAAGATGTAATAAGCCACTTCTGATCAAATATAGACAGATACGATACAGTGGAGCAGANAAGGCAGCCGAAGTACGCTTGAGGATGCCTGTAGAAAGATGTAATAAGCCACTTCTGATCAAATATAGACAGATACGATACAGTGGAGCAGATTTCTTAACTTTTCCGTTGTAATCCATTATTGGATGTTGTCAGGCAAAAAAAAAAAATGGATAAGCTGGGAAGATAGATATATATATTTATGAATTTGAAACCTCGCGGAAATGGAGCCTGATCCTTGGCCTTACGGCACATCAAGAATCACTTAAAAGCCCAAGCAGCGCACAAACAGGATGGCCCATACCAGACCTGACAACCACGGCCCAGCAGCGACAATTCTCTATTCTCGAAATCGCAGGCGAAGTCGAGGAAATCATGCCATTCTCACCAACAGAAAGAAGGAGGAAATTGAGCAGAAATTGCTGGGGTCGGCTACAAACAGAATAGCAGACCTTATAAACAGAGCGGGTTTGAGTGCACTTGTGCGCTTCGGAGGAACCTACGGAGAATACTGCGGGAACGTGCGTCTCATTAAGCCACGAAATCTCTTTATCCTTTATCTAATAAATTCGCAGGGTTGAAATGAACGAGCACAATAGAAATAAAATCTAGTCCTCGTCGAGTCACCAGCTGTTTGATAATACACGATGAATCATTACTTAATATATCTCGCCGAACATCTGAAAGATCAGAGAAATTACCTAAACTGGAATTTCCAGTTTCTTATAGAAATACGCTGATAAGCATGATCCTAAGTACCGGAAGGACGCCAGGTTTAACGGAATCGACTCCATATACCTCCCTACGTTGGCTGCACCCGTTGAAGCTGTACTTCGGGCATCATAACAGCGCGGAAGTGTACACTGCCCTTGTCCAAATTGTCCATAGCCTCCATGATACCCGCCTCCGTCATTGGAAAGATCCTTACAACAGACTGGATTTTGTGCAGAGCAGCGAATTCGAGCATCTCACGGTGACTCTGTCGGGGCGCAATGATGGAGCCCTGCACGGTAATGCCGTTAAGCAGCATTGGTAAATAGGGAACGGAAAGATGGCCCTGAGCGGCGTATAAGGGGTGAATAGTCGCATTTGGCGCGAGAATGGACATGAGGATATCCCAGTTAGGCTGATCGGAGGTGGTGACGAGAAGACGATTCAATGGCCTGGATGCCCGGATTGGACTCTGGTTCTTGATAACGATAAACTCGTGGGCGCCCAACTTTATAGCGTCGTCCTTCTTGTGGTCTGAGCTCGAGAGCGCGACAACATGGCATCCCATTTTGGCGGCGAATTGGATGGCCAAGTGGCCTAGTCCTCCAACACCCATGATACCGACTGTTTCGACGGGTTGTGTATGGTAAGCTCGCAGCGCATTCCATACAGTGGCGCCACCGCACTGCATCGGCGCGGCAGCCTCGTCGCTAAGTCCATCGGGAATCTTGAAGAGGAAAGCCTCTCGCCAGACAGCATGAGTCGCGAAGGATCCCTGGTCTAGGTTGGCGTTTCCGTATACGGTACGTTCAAGACAGTAGTTCTCCCAGCCCGTCAAGCATTGGTTGCAATGACCGCAGGAGTCATGCTCGTATCCCCAGCCAACGCGGTCGCCTTTCTTCAAGAATCTTACTTCAGGGCCGAGCCGTTCCACAACACCAACGCCCTCGTGGCCGAGGACCATATCAGTCGTCCTGTAGTGTAGATCCGTACCGCATAGACCAGATGCGGTTATTCTCAGGAACACCTGATCGCCGGTCAGGTGGTCGGGCTTAGTAGTAGTCATTTGCTTGGGTGCGCCATCGCCCGATCCTTTGAATACTGTAAAAGTAGGCATTATGATGTAAGTGTACGTACAAAGATTATAGAAAACGCCTGGGCAAATGTTTAGAGAAATGTCTGGAGAAATATTTGTCACAGGATATGGTCGGGCTTTATGTAACTCACCAATATCCTGAATAATGTCGCAACATATCCATAGTCCTTACGACAGTTCATATAACTTGCAACTAGCGGCTATTTCAATGACGCGAAGCTTAAAAGCCAAGTCCGCCTAAGCACGGCCAAGACCATGAGAGGACTACAGCGTCTACTGCCCATTGTGCAAGGCTGTATGTACGTGACTCGTACTGGAGTAAAAATGCGTGTTCAGGGAGAACATGTAACAAACTCTATGGATTCCTATCGATTCGGTCAAGCCGGCGTTCTGGAGAAGAGGCAAGGGCAGCAGTGGAGCAGAAGCCCGCACACGGCGGATATGTGGAGCTCCTAGTCCGGCTTTCCGGTCATTGAGGTGGATGAATTTACGCCACAGACTCCATGCTTTGCCCGTAAAAATCAGGGCTCGCTCCCTTAGATCTTCGGCTACGGGTGATTGATCCACAGTTGGAGCTCTTCACTTACAGGCGATACCCGCTTAAAAGGTTCTTGAGCCCGTTCTGCAATATAGTAGGTAGCTATATACAAACCTATGAACGGTACTGAGATTACTGCAGTTTAGTGCATAATGCAGTCGAATCATCGTGGAGAGCAAACAATGCATCCATATGTTCTCGGGGCGCGGAAGTCCACTTGTCCGGCGATGTTTACCCAGCTGCTTTCGCTTCGGGAACCGGCCCTTAGTATTGGCCTGTACTATGGAAGGTTGTGCAGGAAAGCATCAATCTAGAGGACATACATTACTGTACATAGAATAGATTGACAACAAAAAAGACCACGAGGGCGAATTGCGTATACTGTCCTCCCACAACGAAGTGCCGGCGTTTTCACATACTCAGATACTAAACAAGAAACATAATTTTATCCAGCTACTTTATTCTCGAAAGAGAAATTTTGGAGCTCCGAAACAGCTACTCTTAATCAATTGCGGGATGTACACCGCGTACAGTGTTTCAATACAAAGTGTTAAATGAAGATCCTGGAAATACCACCAACTACGGAAAGAATCGCGAAGGATGCCCAACATAGGCCGGTACCCGTGAAGAATTCATTAGTTATTATCATGTTGAAACCATTTCGGGATCTGATCAAACCAGAGAAGAGGTGGGGGTTATGCCTTGCCGGACGCGGACCCGCGGATATATCGTCTTCTGTCACTCGCTCTTTGCGCATAGTTGGCCGAAATCGAAACCAGGAGCAGATACCATTTACTATCGTGACTGGTGATGTGTAACAGATGCCAGCATTGGTGCGACGAACTGCAGAACAGCATGGGTGGAAGTTTCTTCGACGCGACTCCGTCTAGTTGAAGTCAAATTGGCAAACTCATGTCTTCGAGCAACTAGTATGGGCTACTGACTACAACCGTCGAGTATACGGTTACCAGCTCGGTAGCCATTATGGAGAAATTCCCACAATGTCGGTTAGACGTCGCCAAACCATTAAACACAAGCCCACCGTTTTCGTTCCTCGAACAAGCATCCAAAAGGCTTTCGAATATGACAAGACAATTGTCGTCGCAGTTTTGGCCATCCGGATCTCTTCTGGACGTTATTGTCACCATGGCGCCTAGATCGATCCCCGGATTGATGTCTGCGCCGCCCAAAGTCAAGGTTTGATTTTGTGTGAAGTCCAATCCTCTGTTGTCGCAAAAGTCGCTCAAAAATTGCAAGGCAATAAGCTTGGGGACTGAGCCGGAGGTAAATGGAGTGCATGTGATAGAAGGTAATGGAGTTGTCTCAGGAGTGCTAGTCGAACGACCGATTTGTGAGCTTTGAGAGGTCGTTAAGCAGTTTATATACGGTTGACAAGGTATACCAGCACGAACGCTGGTCGTTCGGATAGCGGTTGCATTTCCGATGATCTTGCCTGTCGGAATTGTGCTCTCATGGCATGTTGTGGCGTTGACCGTTAATGTCTGCGCTGTTCTCCGAGCAGAATCTATTTGCGTCGTGATCCGAACATGGCTGACAGGCCGGGCTGACAAGATCTTGCTTTCTTGGCTAGTATAGGTGTAATAGACTATACAGAGTCTGTCAGACTGAATCAATATATCCAAGGGAAGCTTAGTGCGGCCTTACTCGAGTCGCCCATAACTCTCGAGCCATCGGTGGCGGTGTCATTACTTGGAGTATCAGCATCGTGGCAGCTTGCACAACAACGTATCTCCCGGCCTTTAAGAAAACTATGACCGGTGGCATTGCATGCGAAAAAAAGACTTGTTCCCAAAAGGAAGAGAGTCATCGAGAACTTAGCATACGCCATGATCCTGGTTTAGTGTTGAGAAATGTGAAGTAAAAAACCGATCAGAGTTGGATTCACCACTGGGTTTAGAAGGTTACACCATTAAGAGTCGGAGAATACTTACTGTATATGTGGTATCTTATACTGTCTGTAATGAAATCGGCTTCCACATCCTTTGACTGGAATGTTTCCCGACAATTCCATTTCAGGCGCGTACACAGTGTCATTATTTGCTGACTTACGGTATATAAGGAACTACCAACTCAAATATAGTAACGTCCAGATTCGCTGATGCTGACAACCATCGTATATTAAAAAAAAAAGTGAAGAACAGTCCCTGGACCGGTCAAATATTGTAACACGATACTCGACTTAATTTTTGGTTTGCTTAGAGTTTTCAATTGCTACCGACGCACTTTATGGCCCACAAAACCAGCGTTCGCAATTTTATTCGCTGCGAAATATTACACGTCTTTTGTTTGGTCGAGTATTTTGCTATGTCTCGAAAGTCACGATGTGCCGTCCCAAAATTCATGCACTATTTTTAGTCGAGCATCAATGCTCGCGTACAGCTTTTATAGCACCTTTATCGCCCAAGCCTATGGCGAAGAACGCCTCCCATGTGTCCAAGTAATATACGTTTTCGGCTTAGTGTCCATGCTTTGTTTGCTATATCCAGACTGCCGGTCAGGGCATCCTGTTTCGGATCACACTCAATTTTATTATATCCACTTATGGCCACTGGTGATGACCAAGGAGCCAATTGTGTATACGAAGACCATTTTTCATCACCCAGTCGGGGGTCCTATATCTATACCATCCGAATACTCAACCAAAAAGGGTATTGTCAAAGTGTATGTCACGCTAATGGACCATGCATTACCTATTTGATCCCATAGAAGAGCATGGACGTCGCCGAGCAAAGATCGAGAGAGATCGCTGTTTGTCCCCTGCAAGTGGTGCCAGCTCTCGATGCTGTTCTGGTAATTAAGCCCACCATAGCATTTAAAAATCACAATGTGAGCGAAAGCGTAAATATCCACATGTACATGCATATATACGTGTTCCGCGCTGACACGGTAACCTGGCGATAAAAATCACATGCCTTCCAGGCGTTTTCCAAAGAGAACTTCTCTCTATGCCCTTATCCCTCATCTTTATTCTTTTGACTACCTTATGTCTTAGGGAAAATAAAGCATCTTGGAAATCATCCATATGATAGACAAGTTGCTTTCCGGCAATGGATCGACAGTCAAAGCATTGAAATTGAGACCCTTCAACTCTATTGTGAAATGCTTTGAATAAAGAAAAAAGTGTATCTTAAATGGAAAACTGAACGGACAAGTTTGTCACGGAAATTGACTCTTTCGATCCAGAAATAGCGGCGGAGAGACAAACTTTGGACTTACCCATGACGGCCACACGGTACTGTATGACAAGATAGTAAATGACCAAAGGAACATCGTCGCGGTCGTTCGCGCGATCGCTGACCAGATTGCTTGTAGTTCAGGATTATTTTATTTATCAGGCAGAGGAGTATTGTGGAATTTGCCAGTATGGGATAACTGCCAGAATCAGCGAGTCTCTCACCAGGCTTAGGGAACAACCTACAAGATCATGCCGTGATTGACCCGTCCTACAAATGTATGCTACCCGGATCACTACTCGTGCTTTACAGCTGATGACTTGGTTACCTCCATCGGACCCACTTGGCAATGGCCACATTCGGCATTTAGTCAAAGTACTGCTTAAGCTGACACATTGCTTGCCAATATTCCTAATGCACAAAAAGACAGCAATATATTTATGCCAATATATATACCCGCGTTCTACTGTACAGCCATGTTCGTCACGCACCTTGTACAAATTGATCCGCGGCTAGCAATGTGCGAGTAGAGATGGATATTTTGTGGGGCTATCAAGGGTCCGGGCTTGCGGGGAAAGCCACATAGCCCTGGCGCTCAAAGGGTACTTCAGGCGGCGAATGCCCAACTCGCACAACCATCATACCTGCCTTTGGCCTTCATTGCATTAACCACTCAGGCATATGCAAAACATGAGCGTTATCACCGCAGCGGCAAACATGGTTGAAGACCTCACGGCGACTGGCATTCCATCCTGCTTGTCGGACAAGCAGGCTATTGAGTTTGTTCCACGCACGTATGGAGAGCGAGCTCGGAAAGGAGCAGAGCCCCAAAAACGGTGGTTGACTATTCTCTGGCGCTCCCCTGGCTTGAAGTGGCACATCAAAGTCACTTTCAGCGGTACCTTACAAGGTGATGGCGATGCCCTATCTCGCAAAACAAAGCGTCGCACCGACCTACAAGAGCTTTGTCTGCACATCGACTACCAGCAAATTCAGCTCTACGACAACACGGTAACAGAGCTATTGATAACAGGAAAGCGAGGGATGAATGCTTGTAGCCTTCCTTTGCGAAGTTCCCTGGAAGTGGACTGTGAATACTCTAGTATAGCTCACACTCTTTGGCTCACCACTCGGGAAGATCCTCTTCGAGTTCGATTCCCACCCTATTGCCCCCCAGCTGAGACACAAACCCGAACGGAGGATGTCTCAAATATTATCATGAGATGTGATCTTCAAGCAGGCGTTCATTTGGTATCAATCAAGCGGCCCAGTCAGCAGTCCTACGTCTACAAAACCTTCGAAACCCCGCTACACGTTCCTCAGGACAGTGCGATCCTCGAGCAAGAATTACGGAACTTGGAACGAGTACGAGATACAGAGTTCATAGTGCAGCTCGTTGCAGTAGTGACCAGTACAAATCCATACCAGACGATCGAAACTCAGGACGCCACAACTGTATTCAGGGGGATCCTACTTGAATACCATCCCAATGGCACATTGGAAAAGGCATTGGAGACAGCAACGCCTCGAATACAAGGTCGATTGCTTACTTGGGCGTTACAGATGGCCCAAGCGGTTCGGTGTCTTCACGAAAATGGACTGACGCACATGGATCTGAAACCATCCAATGTTGTAATCAACGCAAAACGGAATGCGGTGTTGATTGATATCAGTGGCATTGGCGGTGTGACACGCGAGTGGCTTTCACCAAAATTGCAAACCGAGGCTGATCCATTGTCACAAAGTCTTGAGGTGCGCAAAGCCAACGATATATGGGTGCTAGGGAAGATGTTGTTTTTATTATCCGAGGTCTTTAGGGGGGAAAATGAGGTCTTGCTCGGACCTATGGCGCTTGCTGCTATGCAGGTGCCCAACAGCACTACACTAGACGACATCATACGGAATCTGTCACAGCGCGACCCTAATCATTCGTCGTCACTCTCTTCGACGTCACTATAATCATCCCAATCAACGTCATCAGAATCGAAACCACCGTCCTCGATACCGTCTATAGAAGCAAGGATCAGTATCGACTATAGTGACAATCACAGTAGCTTGCTTACCAGGGCCGTCACGGCGGAGATTAGATTCACCGTCACAACCGTCTTCCTCACAATACATTCCTGTTGTCTTGAAGTTTTCGTTTCCAGGATCACACACCTTCTTGTTTTTCTTGGCGTCTTTACAAGGGTGGGTCAATACCTTTTTCCAGTGACCGCAGGTAAAGGTGCGGCAGTCGAAGTCACACATTTTGGGCCTTGTTTGTTGTCTGAAAGAAATTGTTAGATTCAAGATAAAGCTTTAGAATGTTTTGTAGATATATTGCGAAAGTGATGTGGGTCCTAGTACTTATATATATTACCAATAAGTCAGCTCTTAGCTCGGAATATTGGAGCCTGGGGAAAGCTTGAAATAATCTTATTCGAGGAACTCGGAATTTCCGAGTCTTGCATGTGATATGCAGGTCGCTCTATGCGCTTTTCTTGGGCTATACTTCCGTTTACTTACATGAATTTACCTGCACGCTCTCTGAAATGTCACAACAAATGGGTAGCGAGATGACTGCGCCGGAAATAATCCAGATGACCTGTACCTCTGAGACCCAATAAGTGTGACTGCCGCGATGAGCATTGCGGAGAAAATATTTGCTATTATACACCTGAGACGTTGGGCCTCGACATCCCGCGATTAACTGTGCAATACATTACAGGTATAATAAATAGCAGATTTTATCGTTGAGTCAGAGGTAAAACACTCGAAAGTCAGCTTGGTGGACTGTCTGCTGTCTGCTGTCTGCTGTCTGCTGTCTGTGTGATAAATGGGTCTAATTCGGAGTTCCGACTGGCTGGCGAGAAAAGCAATATGCATCCTCTAAACCCTTCGCGACTGCTCTTACAAGGTCATTGGTCCCACATAGATTTAATACTAAAATCTACGAACTCAACAATGAGTTGTTGCGGGTCGTGTTTTAGCAGTAATAAAGCTTAATTGTATTGTATATTAGGGTGCTGCTACAGTAGTATATTGATTGGCATGCACATAGAACTTTCTGTTTTTATTCGTCTCGCATTACGTCGATGGCGTAAGACTGCTTATACTGAGTCCCACGGGAAATCATCTCCTAAGCCGGTCTCGATATCCCAAACCCATTGTTACCACTACTTCTTGGAGACAGAGTAGGGGATGCATCCCTGGCAATCACGACTTACGTCTCAAGCGAGGTTGAATGTGAAGAACAGGTCGTACGAGTATGTATATAGTGGTTTAGCCGAATCAGGATGTCAGTCTGACTGACATCCCTATTCGGCAGAGCTTGATAATTTTAGCTGCGGGGACGCACCGGATGTCGGTGTTACTTTCCCGCAGGCCACTAAGAAATCCTGACTGAATCCACCATTGCATACTACAGTAGAAAGCAATGCTTGGAAAGCTATTAAAATCATGCAGAGGAGTCAATTGTGTCAGATTCTGGTATTCCATGGATCGTGGGCGATTGGTGACCTGAAGATATGCCACGAGTGGAAATTCCCAGGAGAGTCACACTGTGCGAGGCTGACGATGGCATAGTCCTAGTCACGGTGTTGTGTGGAGCACTTATCCTGTCTTGACCGATGTATACTGGCAATAATGATGTGGAAGATGCGCCATGGAGTCGAGGTGCTCGAAGTATTGTATTGAATGGCAGAAATAGCTTAGATGAAGTAAGATTTCCTGATAGCAAGTCTTCGGGTCGTACTTGTTGTTCCAGTTGCGAAAAATCCTTCAAAGACTTGTCTACCTGTGCTTTGGTATGACATTCCCCTTGCTCTGCCTTGTGCGGACCTCGAGTCAAGGGTGCCGCGGATTCCTGACTGATGTCGTATTTGAGCTAACCCTGTCGGTGCTGCCTTGAACCTTATTTTCGAATGTCGTAGGACTCGGCTGGATCAGTAGGGTTTGTCGTTTCGCCTAAATAATACTCGCTTAAAGGCTTAGTTCCGTGGGCAGATCCTATGAATTTTTCTGGGGTGCGGGTTGTCCCGAACGCTTTATTGATGATTTCCCCAACTTGCATGTTGTCTAGCCGCCAATTATTTATGAATCCTGGTCGTACCTACCGTGTTCGATGTATACAGTATGGGCTTCTATATTCTCCCGAAATTATGTGTTTGCTGGTGGCCGGCTGTGTTGAGTATTGCACTAGTCTGATTAGAGTCCCGCTGCTTGTGGTTTTCGCTTTTAGGCGTGAAGTTATGGTTTTTATTATACGATTCCAAAAGAACAAGCTATATTGAAGTATGACAAATATTGAGAGGGTTATTGTGATTATTTCATAATCTATTTTACACTTTAGATAACAGGCTTTTTACCCACGGGTATCTGTTTGGGGACATAAACATGTCTGCCTCCCAGCATGATCTAAGAACTGTCCCCGAACCAAAAAGTCAAGCCGAGTTCGATTACATTTCTAGGAGGGTTAAGAAACAAGTCGAGAGAAGGTATTTGCATGCCCGGAAATGCCAGTATAACCCAACTGAGCAGATATAGCATTCGAGATGGACTTTTTTAGCTGGAAGATATCGAAAAGCAATGTATCGAGTTAGGCGAGAGCATAGAGACAGTGGCCGAGAGCCTGGCTCTGCTAGGCTATATACGGAATCCGGATCACGAGGTTTAGGCAGCATTATTTCTATCTAATATGAAAAGGGCGTCTAGACACCTGCAGTCTATCCCTGTTTTGATTGACTATTGGCTGTACTGACTGGTCTGGAACCTCGGGATTCTTTCGGCATAATTATTTGGTTGAGAAAGTTGGGGGGAATCGCTTTTCCTGCCAACCAGTGCATAGGTTAGTGCAGTTGGCCATACGGAAATGGCACCCGGACAGAAACAGGAGGAGATGTGGCAAAAGGGGTGTATCCATTATGTCTATGCCGAGCTGCCGACGGGGGAATATGAGAACTAAGCTCATAGCATACAAACGACGACGGGAGTGATATTTCGGCTAAGATACATTTATATACAGCTTGTTTTATGCCCTGTGAGCTCCCGAGGAAATGAGCGCGTTGTATACGCGTTTCGTGTGCGTATACGCGATGATTCAAGCGTGTATGGTGCTGTATGAAGCAGCATATATGCCCGTGGTGCTTCTTTTTCCGATTTTTCGAAACCTTTTCTCTTCTCTTCTCAAAGATCCGAATTCTTAAATGTTTGCCTCTCAAATTCACTGCTCCACTGCTTTACTGTTCTCCATCCCTCGACACACAACCTGTCCGGTTTGATGCTGAGAAGGGCGGATGATTCGTCCTTCCTCCCATATAACCGGGAAAAATGGAGACATGTCCGATGTATCCAAAGAAACAATCAGAGCCTTTCCACTTTGGTGAGCCTCCGTCATTGCTACACCAGATATTTCTCTCGGTGCCTGGACATGAGCTAGGAAAAGAGTCGATTCCGACATAACACAAGTTCCTTTATTTTGCGTGTAGGAAACCTCCTTCGTTTCGGGGTCGTCCCAGAGATGTCTTCGAAGATCTAGGTACATGATTGCAATGGGAAGATAAATGGAAGTTCTATAAGCATAGCTGGTACGTAATAATAGTTCAAGTTCTATGGTATGAGTTTGATGGAACTTTCCTTCTTGAGTAGCTTTGATTTATATAGAAGAACAAGGTGAATGTAAAATATGTTCTAAGAGATACGGCGGGAGGACGAGACAATGTGGGCCTTGACTTCAGAAAGCAAATGAATAACCGGGTAAAAGAGTCATGCAGGATGGAATCCGTCTTTACTTCAGCGTAGCCGCATCTGCGGCTTGCGACTACGGAACTGGCTTTTTGAAACAAAAAGTCATCTTCCAGAATGTGACGAGGAGCGAGAACTCAGGCTTGGTCGATCAACTGGGACCGAATATTGCGGCGCAGTTTGACGGTGACAATGCCTTTGCGAACATTTAGAGTATCGGAGCACTGCCAAACGACCAGCAGATCGTTGTGAGACAAGCATACTTTTACGCCCTACGCACAGTATGGATCATGGTAAGTAAAGCTCCATGCCGAGAGGGCCTTATCAAATTGCCGCCTTGCCAATACCTGGTTCCAATACAGATGCTGATTGTTTTTGATCATCCAGTACGTCGCCATCGCAGGTCTCTCGTCCTTTCTCAGCTTATTTGTGTCGAAATACCATATCAGTAATTAGAGAAAGGAAGTCGTTCTCGGAGTCAATGGAGAAGAACCACGCCCTGTGGCGGAGCCAAGACATGTGGCAGGTTCGTCGATTGAATTACCTCACAGACGACGGAACGTTGCCTCACACAGGCCAGAACGTACATGCTCTTGTATGGGTAAACGTACCCAAGTAGAGATGCACTCCCAGGGACAAATTCTAGAACACTCAAGGTGACAGCATTGGCTTATGTATCAATTTCATGGTTTTATTAGGCGGGAAATTATCATAATTCGTTTATATTCAAGAAGAATGCATAGTCATGCTGGTGAAAAAGGCTAGCTAAGGGAGCATCGCGCCCTGCTCCTAACCGGTGCTATGAAGTCGAAAAGAAAACCCATTCCCAGTCTCAGCTCCCCCAAATGAGCATAGCCGCCATGACAGCGAACACACCACCGAGGCTGATCACAGTCTTGGCTGCACCGGCAGTGACCGGGGCCGTCGGCACCGCGGAGACAGGGGCAGTCGTAGCGGCAGATGCCTTGCTGGTCGAAAACGCCAAGGTGGTGGTGGCATGGACGCTGGAAGAGCTGGACAGCTTGAGGGTGACGGTACCAGTGGCAGAGACGGTGCTGTTGGACTTGCCCGGGGGTAGACGGGGGCGCTCCGTTTTTGGTACTCTTAGAATATTGCTTAATCTTTGGTACTCGCCCGCGACATATCGATCGAGTAGTGTTTACACTGCCTGTCCGAGACGGAGTATCCCCAGTTGCCTTTCTATCGCTGTTGACGATAATGGCCATTCCCGTTTTCTAGTAACAGTGGGAATATATCCCTGACAATCACGACCTGCGTCTCAAGCGAGGTTTAATGTGAGGACCCGGCCGTACAAGTAATGGTTTGGCCGAATCGGGATGTCAGCCAGACTGACATCCCGATTCGGCATAGCTTGAACAATATCCTCTAGGGTCTTTGACGAATGACCACAATACCGTCAAGCCTGACGTGTTGAAAGGAGCCAGGCACACAGGCCAGTCGTGGATCTTTGAACTCGGTCCAATGTACCTTGCATGTGAATATAACCTGACCTGAAAGCTCCGCTTGAACATCGTATAATAAGGCATTTCTCAGCAATCTACTCGATCTGAAAGAGGCCTGGATCTACGTTCGATTTCGATAGATTACATTTTCAATGGATGTCCTTTTCAAAGACTGAGACTTGAACCAGTGACCACCCCAATCCACACCTGGATCAGACGCTGTTACAAAACCTCGTGCTGTACAAATATCCTGCACTGCACGTGTCTATATTTTTCTTCTGTGTGCACCCAATTCTTACTCTGCATTCCCTTGAGCACCAGGGGAGGATTGGCGTTCCACAAGTCGATCAATTTGCCCGCGGAGACTCTCAAGCACTATTTTCGGCCATCATGTCCCTCCATTCAGCCCTGCAAGATCCCGACTTCAGGCGCATAGTCATCAGCCATGTGCTCTGGATCACGTATATTATCAACTCTGAAACCATTTTGTGGCTGCCTGCATGCGAACCGCCAAGATGGATACCATCGATCTGCCAGTTCCTTCTCTGGTGGTGGCATTGCGAAGCGCAGATGCCTATAAAAGTCGTTATGGTCGGGCCAGAAGGCTGTGGAAAGTCCAGCCTTATTCAGAGATACCATCATAAAGAATATGTCGACGTATGCCGAATCTAGACCATCCTTTTAATGGAGCTGATCGTCTTCTCAGGACCCTTTGACTATACTCGACTCAACCATAATTAAACTTGGATCACACACGGTCAAAGTTGATGACACAGGCGATTGGGACACATGCGCGCACCGTCGATGAATGCTTGAAAGATGCGGACCTGTGTATGATCACATACTGTGACCGTCACTCATTTGCATCAGTCAAAAATTGGGATCCTCCACGCCTAGGCCGAGAAATGCCAATAATATTAGTTGCAATCAACGAGGAGGGAACACGAAACGTGGATGAGACAGAAGTTTTGAGACTTACGGAAGAACGTGGCTGGACGTATTGGCCTGAAGACATTCTTGGCAATCCCTTCTGGGCTGCAGTCCTCATTGTCTACGGGAATACGCGGTAGTGTACGAACCGAGTAAGGACTCATCATCTACATGTTCTAATAAGTTTTTTCATAGCCTGAGAAAAGTAGGGATTTGCCTCACCTTCATCCTCTTCTTCTTCGTCATCTTCGTCTAAGTAGGGGCCTTCCTGTTTTTGGGGACAGTCAGGGAACAAGACGACTTTAGTGTTACTTGCTCACATAGCGTGGAACGAGAGTGATTAGTAGTATGAATAGGCTCAGTACGACGAAGATGACCTGAGCTCTGAGACAAACTATCGTTGCCACGTTTTCTGGCACTGTGACTTTCAGCGGCGGCGCTGCCTTTACTCATTTTGCGAGGTCGCTTGATCGGAATCCTTGCTAAAATGTCCTCCGCTTTTTTCTGTCGACACAGTGCCCTAGTATGACGTGCAATCCAATCTTCGGCGCCAAAACTGCTCTCGCTGTCAGAAGAGAAACGATGTTTGAGGGCAGCCTGAGGCTCTTGGCTCGCAGGATGATGATGAGCGATTACGTGAGGTCTCCCTCTCTGGACTCCCCAAGCAGTCCTCCTGTTTCCAATTCCCTGACTTTCCGATTCCTCGCTTGCTGGTTTCTCGTTCCTAGTGAGCTCTTGGATTGTTGGAGCTGGTCCTAGACTTGAATAGGCTCGTGTCAGAACCCAGCTCCGAACCTTTGGCGCACCCCTGAAAAAAGGATGCAAAAGCCTCTCGCTCATCCCTTGGGTCGCGGAAGGCTACTCTGCTTCCTAGAGCATTCACTGACGCGTCCAAGCCGGTATATAGAGGATTTGGGGGAGGGGAAGAAGGGCCTAGTTGGACTTTGTTTCATTAAGTAACCAGGATTGCACAAGTCCATGTTGCGCCGGTCCACTCAATCTCACGACCGGTGAGCAGGACCAACACAGTGGCTTATAGAAAATGAAGTACAGATTAGCCTTTGCAAACAACATGAAGGGTGGACTAGACAAGGATCCCTGACTGGTTGGCGGATAGACATAGTCGCATCGGGTAGACGCTATTCCAAATTTGGATGTCAGTCTCACTGACATCCCAATTTGGCCAAAACATGGTCCTTTTTGCTTTAGCAATAATTCTAGCATTTTGTCATACTGTCCTACGCCAAAGGATCTCGGTTATATCGATACCAAGCGTATAATTAGGTAGAAATGAAGATATAGCGTCATTGATGGACCTTGCTGGCATGAAAACGAATAGTTTATGACCGAAAGAGAGACCAGGGAAGCTCACCGGTTCGTCCGAGGTAAGGAAGCCGTTTCCCTCTCTGGCCGCTGGGGATCCTGGTCGAATCCTACTTCTCTTCAAATTTCATACATTGGCAACATTCTCACATTAGTTTTAACCAATGGTTTTGCTGTTACATTGCATAAAAGTATAAAAGTCATTCACTAATTAAGATGATATTCTTGCAATAAAGACTTGACAGACTTCTCCTACGGTTGTCACAAGGACACACCTCATCTTCCCTCCCTTTCTAATGTGAAGCCTGGCTCAAGCATGGAAGATCCCAAGCACCAAACCATTGCCATCATCCAGCATCGGCAACAACCTGTTAAATTAACAGCGAGATGGAAAGCTGACGAAATACATGTGGTTACAGAGTGGGTAAATGGCCCCCAGTTCGACCTGGAATGCCTTACCACGATATTTCACGAAAGGCTAGAAGTCGGTTTCTTTCCCATAAGACTCGGCAAGACCACTTACTTGGATGGCGATACCACGTTCCGAAACTACAGGAATCAGGATGGTGTTTCCCAACTCCTGTTGATCCCGACAGCCATCAGAGATGTCGAATCAGCAAGGACGGACTTTCGAGAGCATATTCGTGTTTATGGTCCCAAGTTTGCAATCAGTCAAGGAGCTGTGGGGCAAGAACTATTTCGGCTTTCCAAGGAGTTCGAAGCTCGCGGGGATGGTTTCGCAACGAATGCATTAAGGTACTGCTATGGAAGAAGTGAGTCTATTTGATCATTCAATTCGCATCAGCGACTGACCTGTCAACTCTAAGCGTGGACTGTTGGCTCTATGATTCTGAAAGCCAAAGGTGATCAAAAAGAACTTCAAGACTTTGGCATATCCACAGTACCAACTGGTGCAGAGACCCTGGGTGGGTGTCATGTGCCGTCCCGCATCGTTGTCAGCCAAATGCAATGGATCGTAATAGAGGAACTAGACAGCGAGGCTCGAACACTCGCCAAGGGGCTTCTCCGCTTGATGGACTCTCCCACAGTCAACAATCTACACTGTATGTACGTTGTACTTCTCATGTTCGCTGGAGGAAACGAGACAATCGCCTCGGATCGTTTGAGACATGGCCGCGAGAATGGACAAGAGGTAAGGTGCTCCCATATATACATATTCATATTCTCTCCTAACGTGCAAAAGGGGCCTTCTTTGCCGAACACAGTACCACAGCTCGAGGAGAACCTAGACGCGCTTATCGAAAGCCTTCGATCTTGTTGCAGCTTGATGAACTATAGCGAGGTGGATGGGGCTCTCTCCGATCCTGCGCAGACATTCCATCGCACTCTTTCGTATAAGGAAAAGGCCATTGCTAGGTGTGGATTTTCCGAGTCTTTGTGGAAACGGATTTGAAAATCGGGGATTCGAGTGATGAGAGGAGTGGCTGCGACAATGTAGGCTTATAAGATTGCCTGTCGAGTAAGCGTCTACGTTGCGTTCTCGTCAGCTATGGTCAAAGATCTCGGTGCATTCGATAGCTTTTGCACGGGTGCAAGAAAAATACGCATCACATGAAGCGACCATTGGCCAGTCGTTTGGGTTGAACATCGCGCGCGTCAATGGTTGGCATAGGACTTAGCTGTCGTGATCCTCAGGGATTTCCGTATATTTGTTGTAACAGAGGGTGGGTTTTTGTTGATGGGGTGCGTCTGTGGTGATGGTTTCCCAGAAGTTGGTCGAATCGAGCGACAGAGGGGCGTGTATGCTTGCCTTAACCTCCGTCGGGGACTGATCTGAGATGCGACAGGATTGGTAAACGAGAAGAGTGAGGCCAACGATGTGAGCCGGATGGTGACAGTAAAGGAAGGATAGTGATGGCTCCAGTGTAACGCATGGTATTGGTAAAAGGCTGCTGATGCTGTCAAGCTGAGAAGGCAGGTGAAGATGGAGATTGCCCGAACGACAGAAGCGGGGGCTGTAAAATTCAGTCTTTCTAACGAAGCCTTACTTTTTGGATCGCTGGTTCGGACGTGAAACTAGCATAAGCGCACAAAACTGCCCTTTTGTTCCAACCATAATCTCTTGGTCTCCTGTCGCATCATCAGTGCTTGGGAAACAGTTATGCAATAGCTCCGAGAAAGCAGCTGCCCATAGTTCCATGAGGTTCGCACCGAGCAAATTAAGATATGGCGATTCTAGCGGGACGCAAAGAAGGCTAGAGAGTTGTGGTTGTCAGTTCTTGAAAAGCTGGAACGGCTACTGGAGACTGGAATTTTAGAGTGCTACGACAAAGATAAGCAGGGAAATAGAAGATCAAATATGAAATCCAACGGACGATGTTTTGAACACAGTCTACATCCAACATAATCACAATCTATAAAGGCCGCGTGGGCGCCTGCCCTACAAGGCATTCACGACACGGCACCGCGGTTATGCGCGCTACCCTTAAGCCTTTGTGACCATGTTTATAGGTAGCTAGGCCTACACGCACGAACAAACTCCAACCTCCCATGTCTTATTTTCGTGTGTCCTTAAGGTCATTTCGATGCGCAAAATGCACCGATCGCCGCATTTGGAACGCTGCCACATCCTCAGACCATGAGTCATTGCGAAATCCGTTAAAATCCATTTGTGATTCGTTTCCAGTTCTTTTTCTATATCGGGACTTGTATAAGAAATCCTATCACTTATATATATTCAGCAGACGCATCACTATGGCCAAGTCCCTGATACTCTTTGTACGTTGCTTTGTCGCTCGCAATATCCTTCTTGCCCCCGCACGATTACCTATCCCTACTTCTGCAGCGGCTGGTGGCGGCAATTGTAACGTTTTATGATTCACAGGCTTACTCACTAGTTGTTCCACTCGAACCAAGGCAAATCCCGAATTGATCCGGCTAGAGAGCTATGGGTCTTGAGCAGGGGACCCTGCAAAAGTGTTTGATTCGTCAAAACTCACCGTGATCGGCAGAAAAGGACTGAGACATGTTCAAGCAGATTGGTAAAGAGTTCTGCGTAAACAAGTGTGGTTACGCATTATAGTGCCCAACTCTAAGTCTCGTTTCAGGTATTTTCCCCCAAATAAGTCTTCCAAATACTGCCTTATAGTTATGCTTCAACCACGACTTATGTAAAAGAACTCGTGCTTGAATCGATGTTTTCTTTTTGCGAGGACGAGGCAGAAAGGCGCTCGGGTAGTGGATCTACTGAATTTGATTCGTGTTTGCAAGCGTATATTGTTTGCTGAAGTCTTTGCTTGGCTGCAGCCCAGGACGCCAATAGAGGAGGAGTATCTATCATGAGGTGTAACAGAAATGCTGTTCCTGCGGCGAAAGCTCAGAGCCGTGGTGGGAACCATCGCGGTCCCTAAAAGGCAAATAATTCTAGCCAGCATTTTCGAGATATCAAGACAGTCTTCCGATTCGATAGAGTGGCTCATAAAAAGATGGAGTTGCGATATATATATTATATTAAACTATAACGTGTCCACATGCCGGAATCGGCGGCCGCTCCTGGATGTCGCCCTGAACGGTTCTCTTCCCTAAAAGCTGGAGCCAGAACTGGCTCTGGACCAATTATGACTGGGTGACAGTTCATAATCTGGCAAATCCATGTCCTGCGCCGATAATAAATGTTCAGTCATCCAAGTACTGTATGTATCCCGCCCCTTTTCAATCTTCTGAGAGGAGATGCTTCGAACATGTAATAGGCGAGTAAAGCTGTTGCTGGTGCTGATGATGGTGGTCTCCAGGCCCAAAGTAGTACATGTGGCTAGTGACTGACCCCATTAATAGAGGACTTGGCATTGCATTGTCTGCAAGAATCGACTCTCCACCAGGCACTTCTAAAGGTATTGCAGTATTGTTCCGGCCAGCCTGTCCAAAATCCACACTCGCGGCCCGATTATAAAAAGTATGTTGCGGCGGCGAGACGTTAAGGGAAATCCGGCTGGCGAGGATACCGCGGTACTGTTGATGTTTCCTCATGGCGGCTCGGTTTGCTGCCAATCTGTTTTTGCTGGCAGTGATGCCGCCTCTTCGACAAGGCGGTCCCGGAGCATAAAGGCTGGGAGAACAACATCCGACATAATCTGAGTATGAATGCGGTAGGTCTGTCTCATCATCCCCGTACCATACCATGCTGATAACCAAAAAGTCCTTCATCAAGCGTGATACAGAGAAGATACCGGACGATCCAATGACCGGTGCCGGCACACCACTCAGGGGGCCGACGGAGTGGGTTTTGGAGGACTGGGCTATTCAGAAGGGCGTTCAGAGCACTACTCGCTATCGTACAAAGAACAATCCTAGCCGGAAAGCTACGAGCTCACATCGTTCCAGCCAGGGTCTCCATCCTTCAGCGCGAGCAACATCGGGTTGCGGTGTTTTCTCGGAACCACTGGTAAATCTCTTGAAGCGTCTTGGCGTGGCTGTCTCGACTAATGAAAGCCCGGAAGATGAGTTGCGCATAGGGCTCATCAACTCTGTCCGCTTCGTCCGCGTCCAAATCCGCTTTTTGGTCCCGTCGCCTTGGTTGTGGTGGTGGTAGGTGCTCATCATTGTATGAGCAACCGTTCTCTAGCTCATTATTTGGCATAAGAGAAGGGCTGCGATCTGACATGGCCGAGTCTCCGGAGTCTGGGGTCATGGATGGCAAACTGGGTGTCATTGGTTCTGGCTCTATAACCCTGCCCAGGTAGCTATTGTCTGCAAATGAAGAGGCTAGAATTTGTTGATTGTAACTTTCCTTCGTCAGCAACTGTGTGCCCATCTGAACACCACATGAGGAGGTGAACTCTGGGGTTCTCCAGACCGCTTCTTGGTACGGAAGCTGCTGGGCTCCGGCTGGTGACCCCGACCTGGGACTTTGGACCAGAGATGGAGGGGACATGGCAGCTGTGGCATGAAGCCCAAAGCTCACATTCGTCGGCGAGGAGCGATGGGTATACTCGTCAAACTTGTCACCAGAGGTAGGACGTGGAGTAGGCCACATGCCCAGGTACGAAGAGGCCGACGAGTGAACAGCCGGTGACGGATATTTTTGGAAAGACGTGACAATGGCCGATAGAGGAAAATGCGGGGAGTGTTTGTGAGGCAGATGGGCGGTTTCGGTAATGTCCAACGACGGAGAGGGAGGGTAGACCCCTTCTGGATCAGGAAAGTCTATGGCAGTCTTGGGTGACTGTGTCGCGCAAGTTGGTTGCGGGTCCTCGCTGTCCTCGCCTTGAGAAGCGTAGTCGACGGGCTGGCCGTCGCAGAACATTAACAGCATCCCGAACAAGTCCGGCTGGCGCGCAGGCGTGATGGCTCCGCTCTTAAGGCAGAGTGAATATCGCTTTTGATACAAGAAGCGTGCCGTCCCGTAGAGATTAGAGGGGTGTTGTTGTTGTTGTTGTTGTTGTTGTGATAGACTAACGAACACGACGCGTCATAGTCGAGGTGGAAGCCGAATGTAGAAGAATGGTCAACCCACTTAGAAGCAAAACAAGAAAAGGAGAGAGAAAAAGTATTCCCTTGGCCAATTGGCTAAACGTAAATAGAAGAGAGCATTGCATAGATAGCTTTCCATGCATTGCTTTCGCAATGGTGGATCTAGTCAGGGTTTCTTCGTGACCCGCGGAAAAGCACCGTGGCCATCCGGTGCACCATCCAAGTCACTTTTATTTCCACAATTAGAGCTAAATGAAAGAGACGTACAAATTGTGCACTGTCGTTTGCGGTTCTACACCCTAAGAAATGCCCATCCATTCGAGCGTATCTTTACATTTTAAAACAGAACTGGGTATTGAGATATAGCTCGAGAACATGAATTACGCCGACATATTTCGGTATTCCAAGATCGGAAAGGGATACTGTATAATATCCGCATTTATGAAGTTTATTCTCCATTACTGTTATTTTTGACCTGGCTGATATACAAAAGTACCGTGTACTCCATAGTCGTAGGGCAGAGCAAGTCTTTGACTTTCGATCAAATTTGACAGGCTTCTGCGGCCTGCATCAAGGAGATCGACAGACGCTAGGAGATCCTTAGAGCTGGTCCATTTCTGATTGGGTAGATGCACGGCCGTTCGACAAACAAGTTGTTCTTATCGTTGCTATTGCTGCCCGCGTATTAAAATGCGTGCGGACACTAGTCAACGAAATTATTCAAGATTATGCAGACATCTTTTCTTAGCGATGTGACTTCGGAGCTGGAAAATTCGTTAGAAATCGATGTATAAGTAGCTCAGTTCCTTCTTTCCCAAAAAGGAGGCATTGAACTTGCTCCACTGCAGACGTATACGTCAGCCCTTATATTCAGCCCAACCAACAGTTTAATCAAAAAGTTGTTTTACAAAAAACCCCCTGGTTGGATGGATTTAGCGCCAAAGGTTGAGGTGGATTGGAATGCCTGCCTACAAACACTCGAGGGCCATTCCGCCCCGGTTGGTTCCGTGGCGATTTCGCCTGATGGCCGCCGGCTGGCGTCCGGCTCCCACGGCAACACGATCAAGCTCTGGGACGCCGAGTCGGGTATTTGCCTACAGACGCTCGAAGGCCACTCCGGCTCTATTTATTTCGTAGCGATCTCGACCGATGGTCGCAGGCTAGCGTCCAGCTCCGACGATAATACGGTCAAGCTCTGGGACGCCGAGTCGGGCGCCTGCCTACAGACGCTCAGGGTCACTCTGATTGGGTCAGCTCCGTGGTGATCTGGACCAATAGTCGCAGGCTGGCGTCGGGCTCTTATGATAATACGGTTAAGCTCTGGGACGCCGAATCGGGCGCCTGCCTGCAAACGCTCGAGGGTCATTCTGGCTCGATTTATTCCGTGGCGATCTCGGCCGATGGCCACAAAGTGGCGTCAGGATCCTACGATAACACTGTTAAGCTTTGGGACGCCGCATCGGGCGCCTCTCTACAGACGCTCGAGAGCCATTCCTGTTTAGTTTCTTCTTTAGCGATCTCGACCGACGGCTGTAGGGTGGCATCCGGCTCTGACGACAAAACTGTTCAGCTTTGGGACGCCGAATCAAGCGCATGCCTACAAACGCTTCAGGGCCATTCCAATTCGGTTATATCCGTAGCGATCTCGGATGACGGCCGCATACTGGTGTCTGGCTCTAGCGATAAAACTATTAAACTTTGGAACGCCGAATCAGGCGCCTGTCTACAAACACTCGAGGGCCATTTGGGCTGGGTCAGATCCGTCGCAATCTCCACCAACAACCACAAAACGGCGTCCGGTTCCGACGATCATACAATCAAACTCTGGCATACCGAGTCGGGCGCCTGCCTACAAACGCTCGAGGGCCATTCCGGCTGGGTCAGGTCCGTCGCGATCTCCACCGACGGCCGCAAGCTGGCATCCGGCTCCGACGACAAAACTGTTAAGCTCTGGGACGCTGAGTTGGGTGCTTGCCTGCAAACGCTCGATATCCGTCGTGCTATTCGTTATCTTTTATTCGATGCAGATTATTACTCTCGACTTTTGTTAGGTGCCGGCGTTGTTATTTTTGATTCATCTTTTATCGACCCTGCCACATCAACTAATATTACCTTATCAAGCGATTACGGCCAAAATGGATATGGAATTAGTACGGACAACGTTTGGATTGTCCAAAACGGTAGGAACCTGCTATGGTTACCATTAGAGTATCGCTCTTTGGAGTCAAGAGTAGCAGGGTCAACAATTGCAATAAGCTGTAGTTCTGGTCGTGTTTGGGTGATACGATTTGCTAGAATGGTGACGGAGTTGGTTAAACATAAATAGTATATGGTTGTCAGCGCCAGCAACAGGAGTTATCTAATTTAACCGCAGTTTCGGACGCATTAGACTTGTTTTTTTATTTCTTATATCTTTGCAAAGGAGGGTCCAGGGATCGATTCTACGGCAATGCTCTCCAGGCCGCCTCCCAGATTCTCGGGCGCTTTTCTTGTTAGTACAAACCTTGGTAACTTGAGATGTATTGTAGATCCATACCAACTTTTCAAGGACGTCGTCCAAGACTGGACTCTGCAGCTCTTTAGGCAAGGCTGTTAACTGCACTTGAATACGTTCGCCGAGTTTGTCAAACTCCGGGGTGTTCCTTTCGACCCGCACCCCATTCTCGTCAAGCCTATAAAGCGGTTGAAGAGGGGTCTTTCTGGGTTCGCTCACAAAAGTTTGTTCTGCCATTTCGGCCACAAAGGAAGCCATGGAAACATCGAGGAAGTAATCCTCACCGGTTGCGTCCACGTACATACCTCGTCCGAGACAATTCATCCGTATGTTTGAGGCTGGGGATTTCAAGGACTTGATTTTCGCAAAATACAAAGTGTGAACATACGACAGTTTCGGCTTTTGTGCTTGAAGCACAATTGTATTTTAGTGATCAATACCGGGATCTATCTCCACTTCTTCCTACGTCAAAGGCCTTGTCCGTTTCCTTGCGCGCACTAGAGTGATACGCAGTGACTACAATCCGCAAGACGAATCGCATGCAAACTTTTTGACACTGCCAATTAAACCGGGATTTATCGGACATTGAAGAAGTATGCCCGCAAGACGAGTAGCACATGCATGCCACACTTAATACCGAGTGCAACATTCGCTCTTATTTATCCTCGCGACTGCAGAAATCCTCGCGACTGCAAAAAGTAATCTCCCAGTTCAGTTCTGGGTGGTGTCGCACTTGCCTCATACGTCTCCATGTCTGCCTTATGGAGGTGCCATAGTAATCTGTACACTACCGGGATTCAAAAGTGGTATGCAAAGAGTACATCAGTAGCCAGTACTATGCACTACTTGCTAGGCTTGTGGCTGCCTTTGAAACTAGCTTGGCGAAACTTCTTTCGAAATTTGAGGGCATTACCGGAACAAGCAAAATATGACTATCATATAAGGAGGCGGTTACCCTCTGGGTATCGCGTCCCGCATAGTAACCCATTGAATGTTTTGTTCTGTTAGCTCGTGATTTGCGACTGACCAACTCTAGTCTCATGAATTTGGTTGATACCCAAGGACAATTATAACATTTCCGGGGAAGCTCAAAAGCTACCTCATCATAAGTTAAGTAACTTTAATTTTGGCACCTTTCCTGCTGAGGACAACAAACAATCATGGCTGCCTTGGTAATGGACAAGGCTTCTGAGCCGGAAGACCGCGTTGGAAGAAGCTCTTTCATTTGATAAAACAGGTAGTGATTTAATTCGGCTAGGAAGAAAGGTTCTCCTATTTAATAAGTCAGAGTTTGGATCTTAGATAGGAGAGAGTCGTGTAAATGATCTACTGATACAGTACTGTAGCTTCGCGTAATAATTTATCTTTTGCAGTGATAACCGAACAATTGGATCTTGTCACAGCCTTGGAGTGGCCAACAGGATAGCACCTTCACCATTCGATACTAACCATTGGCGAATACTGTCAAGGTATTGATTCCGTCTTTCTCCTATCGGCGCCTTCTACTGACATAGAACGAAATTTCCATATGGACCTTATCCACCAGCATCAGACTTACATTAGGCCGGTGTCTAAAGTCTGGTGATCACTCTGTACATGGAGCCTTACTTGTAAGTCCTCTCCATTCTTACTCCAAGGTTCCTCGTGCGTGGCTGACTACTATATGGTACAACATAATATACCATCTTTGTCTTTACACCCATTTCACATCCGTATTAAGATGAAAAGCCAATGATCAGTGCTGATCGCATGGTGGTCATCAATTGGATCCTATGCCCACATTCTGCTGCGATGGTATCGTTTTGATCGCCACAGCTCACGAGAAGCTTTGTTGTCCTCCACCTCCTCTACCGAGTGGTGCTTTTTCTTACGCGGCCTTGGTGGCTGAACTGCGCGGCGTGTATAGTCTGGCCAATGTTAAAGTAATTGCCACGATCCGGGAAGAACGTTTCTTACTTGCTGCCGAAGTTTGATGCGCTTGTAAAGGGCTGGAGCTCGGCGGAATACCAGCATGGTCTTGGACTGTGTCTATCCAATCCTCAATCGTTTCATTGTTGGAGACCGCTGGCCTCGCAATAGTGATACCATTGTGTTTGCTGAATTATTTTCTTATGTTGCAGTGATATGGAACCGTTCCTATACGCTGCATACATGCTTGTTAATAACATTAAACCCAATCTCGTCCTGCAGCAGCCATGGTCTTTAATGTGGGTCACAAAGAGCCAACGCGTCTCCATAGTGGGGCACTACTCTAATCGTCTGGCTGGAATGCTTTCTGCTCGAAACCCTTGCTATCTTTGCCTTTGTAGAGTCTTATCCTAAGGACCGGCCATGAAATTCCTACCAGCTTCGTGGCCAGTTCCTTGCCATAGAGTCGATTGTCCACTTGTTACGAACATATACCCTTGCCGGAAGACAAATATGTCTTAGCGCTTAAGGAAGGAAAGAAGGCACACTGCACTGCGGGGCTGTCATTACTGGATGAAGACCCGATACCAAGGCAGATCGTGTTACCGAGGAGACAGAAGACACTGGCAGGGGTATTGGGATACCCAAGGAAGTATAGGGCTGGGGATGTCGGGCAGAAGGTATACACGGATGTGCTGGGCAGGGTAGTACACACGCTCCAACAGCACGATCGCCTCCTTGATCCGCCTGTCCTCCAGGTATGCCCTTGCGAGCCAGTGTTCTGATTTTAATCGAGCCGGATCCGTTCCAGGCATCTGATCTTTCCTCCAGCTAGCTGTCTCTTCCAAAGGCTCTACCGCTTCTTTGAACCGTCTGTCCTCGTAAAAGCATTGGCCAACTCGATAGAAAAAGTCGTACCTCTCCTGTACATAATGTTCTTTGCTTTCCCGAAGCGCCCGTACGGTATGTGGCAGATACGCTCTCCACTGTTCCCGATTGACCGTATCGCTCGACGGAAACACTGCCTCTAGTTGACGGAGAGCATCCAGTGTCGCTTCTCTCACGCGATCAGATCGCTGGTTCCAGATCCCTGCTGCGACATGGACCAGCCGATGCATATCGAGCATCTCTCCATCTTCTCTACTAACCAGAAACGCATACCCACAGAGCGTGCCGATCGCGTGCTGTCTCTCTTCTGCCGTTTCCATCTGAGGTAGGAGGGAAAGGGGGATATTCTTTGGCTCGATGCACGATATAAACGACAGCAATTTCGTGGCAGCCTTATCCGAAACCAAAATCTGATCAAATGATACCATCGTCGCCACCGCCCGCTATGATGCTTGGAAAAGAGACCCGTCTCGAAACTCGCGGCTCAGCAGGCTGACCATGTCTTGCTCCGTACCATGTAACAGACTGAGGTAAGAGCTGATGGATGCCTGTTGATTCCGATTGAGATAGGCAGCAGCCTGGGCGATGGCCAGCGGGAGGCGCGCAAGTTCTTGCAGAAGCTCCGAGACAGATGTCGTTTCCTGAAGAAGCTGTTGCCGGGTCAACGACTTTTCCAACAAGATGACAGCCTCTTCGGAACTCATTTCCGCCACGTTAACTACGTCAGGGCCAGCTACGTCGATGGCCACATCCGGCGACCGCGTGGTAAAGAGGAGTACGCAGTTATCGCTCGCTGGCAGGTACTGATCTATGCCAGCTTCGGATATTGCATCAGAGTCGGAGTCAGAGCTGGACTGTCCGTATAGGAAACTTTCGTCGTCAATATTATCGACGACGAGAAACCACTTGCCGTTGTCTTCTGGCTCCAAATGTCGTCGCACCAGCTCTGCAATTATTCTGGATGCGTTTATGTATGATATAGCAGCGCCCCGTGATCATTTACCTCCCAACACATTTCCTCCAGTAAAAGAGCAAAGCCAGCAAGGATTTTTTTCTTTCGTTGAAACGGTCATGTCCCGAAGGTTTGGTATACTGAAGGAGGAAATCAGGCGAGCTCCACGACATACACACGATTCCGGAAGAGAATTCTTGTTGTGTGTAGGACAGAAGGGTATTCCAACACAGAATAGTATCCCATCACAGAACAATACCCAAAGACAGAAGAGTACCCCAGATTTAATATGACAGAAGAGTATCCTGTCGGCTACCATGTCGACTTCCAGGCTCGAGATTCTGAGGCTGTGCTCAATCGGTTCTATAGACGCCAGGATACTCTTCCGTACTTGGAAACTATTTTGGGATACTCGGATACTCTTCTGTGTAGGATACTGTTCTGTGGTGGGATAATCTTCTGTGTCCTACACTGCGATGACTTTAGGTCGGGTTGGTTCGTGAGTGCTATATGTATACATTTTATGAACTATATTGCATAGAATATAAGATGCAGAAAAACTACTTCCGAGAAATTGAATAACCGTTGCCCGAATCTCAGTGACGACCTGATATATACTGTACAGTAGTAGGTATTGTAACCTATAGGTGTCTGTTGCAGAGCACTGAAATAATTCTGGCTCGGGGCCTACAAGAACTTACCGGTTCCGGACAATAGCTCCGCTTTCCTCCATCAGAGGAATCTGGAAATGGAATTTTCAAGTGGTATAAATACGAGGTTGCACATGAGTTTCATCACTCAGTAGCTTTTCTGAAAAGCTTTAATCTCATGTCTGTAAAATCTTAGAGTACTCCTTACGCATTTTAGCATGATGGCCCGCAGCACAGATGCAGAACGACACGATGCCAAAGATAGCCACACCGCTGTGCAGAATGCGTTTCACCCACGTGACAGCGTGTCACGGCTTCGCTGGAGGATCGTCCTGTTTGGAAATCTGATCCTATCGGCCATCGGCGGTGCGTCTAGCTTCCCTCCTTGTCACCTAAACCCATTGCCCCCGTGGGCTAAGATCGTCTCTCCAGGTTACGACACCAGCAATGCTGCCAATGTGCAGGTTTCTATCCATCAAGCATTCGGACAAATCGAGCTCCTCCCCTGGGTAGGACTATCCTACTCTCTGACCGGAATTGCAGTTATCCCTCTTATCAGGACCCTGATGCCGTTCTGTAATATGAAGTGGATGGGCTTTGTGTCATGCCTACTGACTCTGGCGGGGTCGGCGCTCGCCGGCGCTGCGCCAAACATTGAGTCCATCATCGTTGGTCGCGTAGTGATGTCGCTCGGATCTGTGTCATTATACCAAATGTGAGTACACTCATAATAATCAAGTCATGATACTTTCCCATACTTACTCGTGCACCAGAATACTGTCTTACAACGTGATCTTCGCACGGCCAGCCGAGCTTCCACTTGTCCAGGCGCTTGTGGGCGCGTGTTTTGCTCTTGGTCTTCTGGCCGGCCCTATAGTCGGAGGGGCCTTCTCCGAGAACGAGCATACAACATGGAGATGGGTATATACCTCGGGGTTTCCTTAATATGTCCACTCTGTTAACCACAATGATATAGGCTTTCTACGTCATTATCCCGATAGTCGCCTCGGCTTCCTCAGTGCTGCTTTTGTATCCATCATATCGTCAGCCCACGAAACGGTCCGTCCTAGAAAACCTCCGAGACATTGACTGGGTTGGCGGTGTCTTATGGATCGGCATCTTTGTTCTCTTTGGACTCGCTTCGGTGTTTTCCGGAACTACATGGTCCTGGGACTCGAGATCAGCCGTGGCCACATGGACTCTATTCGGTGTTACTGTATGCGCCTTTGCCGCTCAGCAATTTCTCTGCCTTTTCACATCCTCTAGGAAAAGGGCGCTGCCATGGCATCTTCTGAAAAAGCGCCATATTTCGTTACCGACTCTGTGTGTGTGGATGGCGGCTGCAGCCTACGGTGTGACACTGTATTATACTCCAATCTATTTCGGATTCACTCGCAAGCGCGGAGCACTGGCTGCTGCAGTACGGATCCTTCCGTTCATCTCGGTTTTCATTTTTCTCACCTTCGTATCCGGGCTCCTGCTTCCTCGCGTTAGGTATCCAAAAGCATTCTTTTTGCTAGGGGGGGCGCTGGTGCTTGTTGGTGGCGGGCTCCAACATACAGTTACCGCTCATTCATCCGAGGCGAGTGTGATGGGCTTCGAAGCAGTTATAGGGGCCGGAGTGGGACTGATGTGGTCAATCTCATTGCCCATCTCATCCGTGGTCCTTCATCCTCGTGATCATATGGATGCGGCAGCCCTGTTCAATATGGCGCAGATGGGAGGCGTTGCAGCCTCGCTGGCCATCTCCGGAGCTATCTATGAAAACATTGGGGCACAAAAGATCGGTGATATCGCTTCGGGCCTTAATTTCTCTAACCATGACATGCGCGAGCTCTTAGCTGGAACTGGATCATCCGCTCTGGATGCGCTCGGGCAACCAGAAGTGCTTGCATCGATCGTCAAGGCCGTCACCGAGTCTATCGTGAGCTGTTTCTACATCACTCTTGCTGCTGGAGCTATATGTCTTGTTGCAGCTTCGTGTATGCGATTTGAACGATTGGATTTCATGGGCGTGGTGGCGGTTCCTTATGAAGAAGAGTAGGGTTCTAGCTGGAAGGCAGAGAGATCCTGACTTGACTACGGTCGGACTTGTTGCTGTACAGACGAGATCAAAATCCTGTCACTGTTTCTATTCTCTAGCCTTTGGGTACGGACGATCAATATTCGGCGCTGACATTGCGGTACCTCAGCCAGACTCACTTCTTGGTATTGTCATCCATAAGTACTTCAGCCACCCGAGGCACTTATTGGTGTATAAATATCGAATAGAATCTGCGCTCGATACTCGTTCTTCTTGATAGAAGCCAATCCGTACTTCTTGAGTCTTGTTGCCAGAATTACCGTTGCCATCTAGAGTGGCACTCCACGATATAAGGAAATGCTGCCAGTACTTGGCAGTGGTGATATTTCGAAGATATAAGTAAAGGCAATACATAATGTCGGACAGCAGCCGCCATCCACACACACAGACTCGGTAACGAAATATGGCGCTTTTTCAGAAGCATTTCCGTCTGTGCTTGGAAGGACTACTGTCATAAGCTGCCCGAGAATAGTGCCGCGTCCGACAAAGTCGTGATTCTGACCGAACGGAACGATAAACAGGGCCACACAGACTTCTGTTCGGTTAGTGTACGAAAACCAGGATCAAGGCTGAAATCACGTAGCACGACACAAAAATACAACCAACGCCTAAAGATTTGCTTAAAGAATACCCTGCAACGAAATGAAAAGAAAAATAGAGGTTTGGAACCATTTTCCTGCGTTGGAGAATCGTCTTCGTCTAAGCCGAGATCGAAGTATTCTATTTTTCTTTTCATTCCGGATGTGCGCATCCTCTTGGCGAAATCCTCATTGGCATTGTGTACTTCTGCACGCAAAAGGTTTGAATGATTGAGAAAAAAGTCGCTCTCGGGTCCTTGGTAGTTCCCATCCAATGCTGCCTGTGTGAGGCCATGGAACCGCATGCTGATTCTGGTAAGGAAAGATCTGATCTGATGCGGAGTTGGCCTTTCTTCGCCCAAAGCCCCCAGTCGACGCTCAGTCGTGACGAGAAGCTGCTTCACCTCGTCGCGAACTTTTGGCAATTCTTTCGCAATATGCCGATCAAGAAGGTCTTGTAGAAAGGATCTTAGGTTGATGATGCCGACTCGAGTCATATCCAGATTTTGAGATTGCCAAGCGGACATCAGGAAGAACTGAGTTTCTCTCTGACATTGTGCGTCGAAAGAAGGGCCAATTTCTGATGGACTCGGGTTCTTCAAAAAGAAGCCAAGCCTCAACTTGACATTGTCAAGGTTCTTGGCGAGTATTGCGATCTTTGCCTCGGTGCCTTCATTGATGAGGTCTGGTTTTGTGATGATCCCAACAGTGCGCTGACCCTCAGGATCGTACTTTCGAGCTAGCTGCAGGATCCCTTGATTCGCTACATCATTGCTTACTTAAAGTACGGCGAGGATGATAGTCCGGGTGCTGGAGAGGTAACTCTCAACCATGTGCCGGACTGTTGAGACATCTTCTTCAGTTTGTTCTTCATTTGAAACAGATATCAAACCAGGAAGATCGACAACGGTAAGATACAGACCGGTTGGTCCTGAGATCTCTATGCGGAGAGTATCGGGCGCAAAAGCATCGCCGCTCAAGGCATCATCTCCATATCCCCGAATCTGCATCAATGCTGAGACTTCCTCGATGATGACTGGAAGTTCCGAAAGTTCAGAAATGTTTCGACAGTATGCTCTCAAGGACTCTTGCATCGCGGCGCTCCGGGAGTCGTGGGGTTGAATTGTGGCGAAGATCTGTTGGGCGCCGGAGTCATGGCGCAGGATGATCTCAGTCGGAAAACGAGTGCAGAGGCCATCGTAACGTGGAAAGGGAATTCCAGTCAAAAGCTCGAGGACGGAGCTCTTCCCTGCAGACTAATCACCACAAACGACCAGTTGAGGGAGAGACACAAGACCACCGACGCCGTTGGCTCTGACTCTATCAATCTGATTCAGACGGTAGGTGGAGCTGGTGGAACGGAGCCCGTCCACCAGAACCGGCGGTGCTTCACCTGCTGTGTTAAGCGTCATACTTGATGTCCTAATACAACATAACAGGAAGGTGAAGCACAATGATAGAATTTCCTTGCGCAAAGAGGACTATTTATTTTTTCGTGAGAACCTTTTTTGCGCATGTCCGGAAGTAGAAGAATCCCAGAAAAGGTTATGCTATCGTGATTGCACCACAGGGATATGAGATACTCGAGATTATTGTCTTGGTTACGGCACATCACTTCGTATTATTGGCGAAACCGAACCTTTTTCACTTATTTGCGCCCGGAATTTCCCCTATAGTTTCCCTAAACATTTCCATTTCGCAAATCTTTTTGTATTTCTTCCGTCTTAAACAAAGGTTTTGGTTGTTTCTGAACCTTCTTTTCACGTAAGGCTCGCTTTTCATTCATTTGGACCATTTCTCAACGACTGCCATGGCATTTACCGGTGTGATCTGAAACTATTGGAGGTGTTCCTTTAAGCGATTTCGGCAATATATGTTAGACCGACAATAATCAAGCTCAGCATGGCACAACGACTCGATCCTTTACGGATAAGGAACCATTTGGGCAGAGCTCGAACTACATGGGTACAGGCTTTTCAAGGACTTAGTGCAGTGAAAGGTCTACTCCGACAGACGTTCGTTGATCGATTTGGTGGTGTAACCGATCTTGACGAATCCTTTATTTCCAGCCACCTCATACATGTACACAAAATCTAGATTCAGCTCTGTCGGGTCCAGTGGCTACCTCAGGGATGCTTTCAGCCCGCCATAGCAAGCCCTGAAGAACTTTGAGCTGACTTCCCGCTCAATAATCTCAAAAGCACTAATACCATCAGTAGTAGGCCAGCATGCGGAGGGCTCTTCCGTAAGATCTGGGATCTTGGTTTCGAACTTTTCTGCATCGACACGGCTTGTCCGTTTTTGTCATAACCCCGCACAACCCACCGCTCACTTGGAGTTGGGCTTTAAGAGTCGTGCCATCTCCATCTTGATGCGCATCTTCCGCCCGGAGTACCGCAGTGACTCCCGAAGCTTTCCAATTAATTACAGTCAGCTCTGGGAAGTGTTTCTTCGGACCGACTTTGTTTTGACGCTTTCGTCCTTGTGGACGG
>JACVEI010000816.1:0-13859 GCA_018115615.1 Pestalotiopsis sp. DP-2020a | reverse complement strand
GTGCGCCGTAGCTTATTATACAGGATTTATTTTTCCGAAAATAATCGGGATTCCCGCTTATATTAATAATTCCTATTAGGTTATTATTATTATTTTCTTTTTTTTAATAATAATAAATTTTCCGTAAGTTTTTTTAAGCGTTTACACTGCGTTTGTCGTTATATTATATTTTTTAAGTTATTATTATCACGGTCGGCGGGTGCGGGCAGTATAGGCGGTCGTATAACAGTTTATTTTTTACGGTTCTGGCAGGGTTACGGGTAATTTTATCGATAAAACGTAGCTCGAAAAACTATATTTTTAGTTCGGATAATAATAATAAAAATATTGTTAATTTACGGGTTTATATCGGTTTACCTAGGCCGTTTATAATTAGCGCCCGGGGTTTATTTATTTTTTGTTTATAAGCAGGGTTTAGCGCCGTAATAATATTCCCTTTTTTAAAACGGAGCTCTTGCGACGTATTTTCGTTTTTCCTTTTTTTATAATTTTATATTATCGTATACGTAGCTCCGAGTATAGTTTAGGTTTAAGCTTTATAATTAATATAAATAAAATCTTATAAATAAGTTATTAGCAAGGTTAATAAAGTTTAATTTAGCTTTATAATAAAAGGTTAGCAAGGCTAGGCTTATTCGGGTACCGGCGGTAAAAGTTATTTATAACTTTTTAGGTATTTTCGAGCTAATCGGTAAAAGACTCCGTAAATTCGTCGTATTTTTTTATTTTACGGTATATTTTAATTTAGGTTTTTTTTTACGGCCTCGGCGGTTTTAAAAAGAATTTAGTATTTTTTCGACGTTTTATTTTTTTATATTATTTATTTTAACGGGAGGCGGCGGGTTTTAACGTTATCCGGGCAAAGGATCGGTAAAATCGGGACGTAATAAATTTATATAAAAAACAGGATATATTTTTATCGACGTAGGTAATTTTAGGCGGTAGGCGTATAGGCTAATAATTTTAGTAATTTTTTAGGGTCCGAGGTTTTTTTAATTAAGTTTTTTTTAAAAACGGACAATTTTAATATTCCGGGCGTTTAACTAAATTTTTTAGTCGACGTAAAATTTTCGGGCGGGTCGGCGCTTCCGGTTAGCGTATTTTTTATAACGGGCTTATACGATATAAATTTCGGATTTTAGGTATTCGTATATAATAGCTATTTTTAAGGCGATTTTTTCGGTATTTTTGGCGGCGGGACGGGATTTAAACAAAGCAGGTTCGAATCCGAAGCGGGGATAATATCCGTAATTCGCGAAAAACGGTATAGTTTTTAGATTTTCGTTTAAAATATTATTAATCGCAAATTTAACTAATAATAGCTAACGTATTTAGTTATTTTGCAAATAAAATATATAGCTTTTTAGGTATTATTTTAGGAAAAAATTAATAATCTCGGTTTATTTGTTAGTTTCGGGATAATACGCGGTCGATAATAATATAATAATTCCTAGGCGTTTAGTTAAGTGTTTTTAAAAATTAAATATAAACTAAGGTTTTTAGTCGGATATTACGGTTTTCGGTATGCCGTATAATTTTTAAATATATTTAACGTATAAATAAGCAATTTTTTTAAAGTTATAAGTTTTTTTATAATAAATAAAATACTTTATTTTAATTAGGCGGTCGACGACTATTAAAATCGTATCGTAGCCGTAGCTATCGGGCAGGTACGTAATAAAATTTATCGAAATATTTTGCTAAGCTTTTTAGGGGATCGGGAAAGGTTTTAAGACTTTTTATCGGGCTTTTTTCGACGTTATAGTTTTTTTATAAATATAACAGTTACGAACCTATCGTTCGACGTACGATAATATACCGGGCTAATAATATTTTCGGGATAATACCTTATATATACGGGCTCGATTTATATAACCGGCGACGGGACTAATATAATATAAACGCAAAAATTCGGCGTATAATTTTTCGTTAGCGGGGATATATAAACGTTTACGGTAGTATAAATATTTTTTAAATAATTTATATTCGGCTAATAATATTTTGCGATATTAGGGGTTTTTTTTTAAGGCTAAAATAATCGATTTAAGCTTTTTGTTTTTATTATAGCCTTGGTTAAATAAGTCTTAAATTTAAGGTAGCAATAAAAATATAATTTTTTTAGCGGGTAGTGCGGGTCGTAACGGTTTTTGGTTTAATTACAGCTAGTAATTTAGCGTTTTAGGCCCTCGGAGCTAACTTCGGGTGATCGGATATAATTTTATAATCGGGTTTGCGAATCGTACTTTTTTGGCAGGGCGGGCTAGTTCCGGTGCTAGTTTAAAGGCAGGGGTAAATATCGGTTTAAAAATATCGGGTATTTACGGCGGTATTAATAATAATTTAATAAATTAGGGGTTTTTTGGTTTTTTGTTTATAAGCAAAAAGTCGTTAAGATTGGCTTTTTTTAATATAACCTAATTTTGGTGCAATAGGCGTTTATCCCTTTTTTTAAGCAGGTTTTTTAATTTCTTAGTTAAAGTATCGGGCTTAGCTTTTTGTTTTCCGGGGCGGTAAATAATTTTGAAATTAAAACGGGATAAAAATTCGGATTATTTGGCTTAGCGGCGGTTTAATAACTTCGTTATTATAAAATATTTTAGGTTCCGGTAATTTATAATAATTTTAATCAGGGAATTCGTTTTTTTTAGTTCGGGTTTTTATTTTTTAAAATAACGGATAATCGCTAATAATTTTTTATCGTAAATCTCGTAATTATATTCCGTAATTAAATATTTTTTTTAAAAAAAAGCTACCGGCCTTAAAATTTTATCGTCGCTATATTACGATAATATTCCGGCAAAGATATAATCGGACGCGTCGGTTTTTAGGATAATTTTTTTTTAATCGAACGGGGCCAATATAAATATAATTATAAAAATATATTTTAAGCGGTTAAAAGCGGTTTAGCAAACGGTGTTTTAATCGAATCGTATTTTTTTTTAGTTAAGGCTATTNATAAAAATATATTTTAAGCGGTTAAAAGCGGTTTAGCAAACGGTGTTTTAATCGAATCGTATTTTTTTTTAGTTAAGGCTATTATCGGGGCGATAATTTTCGAGAAGTTTTTTACGAAACGTTAATAAAAATTGCTAAATTTAATAAACGCTTATATATTAATTAGGCAAAACGGGGTTTGCTAGTTTTAGATTATTTTAATTTTTTTTGGGTTTATACGAATTTTATTTTTCCCGACGATTACGCCTAAAAAGGTAGTCTCGTTTTTAAAAAATTCGTATTTTTAGATTTTGGCATATAAGCCGGCTTATTTTAGGGATTTTAATACCTTACGGACGTGGCTTAAATACTTTTTTTAAATACGGCTATAAATCAAAATATTGTTTAAATAAGCAATATAAAAAACGTTTAAATATTTTCGTAAGGTATCGTTTATAAACCTTTAAAAAGTTACGGGGGCTTTAATTAGTTTAAATAATATTATTAAGGATTCGTATAAGCCAAAACGGGTTCGGAAAACGGTTAAATATTTTTGTCCTTTTTTTATACGGATATTATTAAAAACAAATATAATATCGATTTTCGTAAAATATTTTATTTTTTTAAGTTATTTAGTGATTTTTTGGTTAAAAGCAGCGGGTACCGGTCTTTAATAAAAATATTATTTAGTCCTTAGTAATTAATACAAAAACGGAGGCTTTTATCGGCCTTTTTTATAAACAAAATAAGGGAGGCGGTAGGTAAAAAACTAAGGCGGACGAATTTTTTGCGTAGATTTTTTTCTAGTTATTTTTTTAGTATAATTAGTTCGTTACGGGATATCGGGTATAGCGGCCTAAACGGGGGCGTTTTGCCTTTTTATAAGCGGATATTATAATTATAATCTCGGTACGGCGGAAGTTTTTTTGCCTTTTTCGGCGAAAAAACGTCGGCGTAGGTTTTTAGTTTTTTTGGTAATAAATTACGGGATTTTAGCGGGCTAGTATTTTAAAAATAACGGTCGATATTTTCGATAATAATAATAAAAAATTAATAATTTTTTCGGTTATATATCGTATAAGTTTTTAATAATACGCGGGCGATATTTAGGTATTATAACGCAGGTAGTCGGGGAGGTAGGTTATTTAATCTGGCTTTAACAAAAATATTATATAATACTCGGATTTTCGTCGGGCGGTTAAAAATATTATAATATTTCCGGTAATATTCGCTATCGAAAATAAACGTATAACTAGCAAATTTAATTTTCGGGTTATATTTTCTTAGCTAGGGTATTCCTAAAATAACGGGGTAATAAGCCAATTGCGTTACAAAAAGCTTAATTTTTTCGTAATAATTTTTAGTTTTTAGTCGTATTTTTACGTAATAGGTAATTATTTTATTTTTAGCGTTTTTTTATCGAATATTTTTAGTCCGAATGGTTTTTTTAGTTTTTTTAAGGGTAATTTATAACTTACGGCCTAGTTTTAGTTTACGAAGCCTTTTCCTTCGGCTTTAGTATTAGTTATAGCGTAGGTTAGAAGCGTTTTGCTTTTTAGTTTTAAGGTAATAGGTAAAATTATTAAATAAAACCTTTGGTTAGTTTTTTTTTTAAATAAAAACTTTTTTGGCGGCGGCGGCAAATAATCGGACGGTAATAACGGTTTTTAAGCGGCGCTTTTTTTTAAAAGCCTAAATACGATTTAACCTAAATTCGCATTATTTATCGAGCTCGGCGGGCTAAAGGGTAAATTAACAAATTTGGCGGAATTAAAGCTACCGGGACGGTAAATATAATTAGCGCGGAATTAACGAAGCTAAAATAAAAGACGGGTATTAGGTTTAAAATAAATAGCGACGCGGTAGTTTTTCGAGCCGTAACGGAAGTATTCTTTATGCTTTTTTTTGCTACCGGGGGTAAATTTTGTTTAGGAACTTAAATTTATAAAATTTTTCCCGGTAGTAACGGGTAAAACAGGTTTTAGGGTTTTTTAATTTTTTTTAAATTAATTAAGGCTAGCGGTAGCGGGTTAGCGTAATATAACGGCGGCGGTAAAACTAGCAGGGTTTTTAGCAAAAATAACGATACGGTTCCGGGAAATTTATTGCTAATATTAGCGGAAGCGGTTATTTAAAGCTTATAAATAATTAATATAATTTTTATATTTCCGGGACGGGGTCGGTGTTACAAACATACACCCTTGCAGGAAGACAACATATGTTGGCGTTTAAGGAAAGGGAAAAAACACACTACGGGGCTGCTATTATTAGATAAAGACCTAGAAGCAAGGACCAGGTCTGACAGCTATTGCTAGCTGTTAACAGGATTATACTCTTGGCAATAATCCAAACGGATGGATTATACTCTTGGCAATAATCCAACAAAAGGGATCACCACCAACATAGTAATCCAGGCAAACATTAGTAAAGGGATAAATAAATATATAACGGATGGGTTTCCTACACTACATAAATAGTTATTACCTTAGTAATTAATCTAAACATTTATCTTACCTATAAGTAAAGCATTTAATACGCTTTAACGACTACACTTGTAAATTAGTTCTTTTAGTCATTTATTATTTAGTATACACTTGTTTAGCATATTTGTTAGTATAAACCCCAGCACCTTTTATACTTCGGTTTATCCTTAGTATAGTCGATATATTTTAATTACTTTTGTTTAGGTACGTTATTAAGTTACTACTAAGCAATATCTCTATAGAAAAACATTATATCTCGCAACGGAAGCGTCGTCGACAACCTAACCGGAGGAATAAACGTCCTCGCGATCGTCCGCTCTCTTTAAAAACAAATAAAAACTTTGCACTATTAGAATCAACAACTCCAAACCGCCTGCATTAAAATCAAAAGAGACAATAAACAGCTTATAGCACAAGTTGCTGCTATTCCTAGCCCGGAAATAAATACCGGTAGTAACGGATATAAAATCCCGCCTTTAGCTTACTATAACGGAAAAAAAAAAATGTCTAAGCTTTCTTTACCTAAGCCAGAGCCTACCTTAGGTTTTACCGCAAATTTATTAGCACCGAGGAAGATAAGATCCTCGGTATTACAGGATTCTTTAAAAAGACAGCCCTCGAATAGTTCGAACTAATTATAAAAAACTACTTCGATAACCCTAAGGACGAAAACCAAAACGAAAATACCAAAAAGATATTTAGACATTATTCCGAGTTTAAACAACAACTCAAAGCTACCTTTGGCAATCCCGACGAAGTCCGTTCGGCTAAACGCGAATTTATATAATTACAACAAAAAAAATCAACCGCCAAATACGCCGCAGAATTTAAATAAATCGTATTACGCACCAAATAAACCGACTACGACGCGATAATAACATTATTTTATATAAGACTACGAGACGATATTAAAAACGAAGTATCCCGAAAAAATCGTCTAGATAACTTTTACAAATATATAAAACGAATTATTAAAATCGACAACCGCCTATACGAAAAAAAACTAAAAAAAAGAAAATCTAATATCCGACACCAACCTAATATCAGCAAAACACGATATAAAGCACCTAAATATAACCAAAAATAAAAACACAAAACTTCCTTCGGAGTGCATAGCGGACCAATAAACTTAGACGCCACTTAACGACGAACACAAAAGGACAAATTATTTATTAAATATTATAACTGCGATCGAATAGGACACTACGCCAACGAATGTCGCTAACCTAAAAAGGCATTTAAACCTGTGCCGGAAGGCAAAAAGCAGTTTAACACTACTTAACGGAAGGAAGTATTATATATATCGCTCTTTTGGACCGTATACTTTAACGATAGTTATCAAACGCACAGGTTTTGCAAAAACGATAATAGTTGGTATCCTAAGGCACCACGTACCCTAGCAGCCACCAGATTAGGACGAATAATACGCTTTAAAACCGAAAAACAAATAATCGACAGCGACGACAACACCTTATCCGACGCTTTAGAAAACGAAGTATACTACTAGACTAAATAGGCTGAATATCAGACCTAGAGAGCTAAGTCAGTCGACGACACTAGCAGCGAATCTGCAGAATCAAAAAAAAAAAGAGAACTTACCTGCGGAACGAAAAAAAAGGAAGCTATTTATAAAATGCTTTAGACCTTTACCACGGAAAAGATATTCGATACCTTCCAAAACGGACAACCACGTGTTTATAATAAAATTATACTCTTTGCCGCCGAATTATAAGGCACAAAACAATAACTAGCAAAGATTTTCTAAAAAACCACCGATACGGCATAAAAACAGCGAACCCCAAAAGCCATCTTTAGAAATAACCCTCGATTTAATATTAAGAACCTTAAACACCTTAAAATCGAATAGTACGGATATATCGATCTAGGATATAATTTATATTTCGAAACGAAATTTAAATACGGAATTTTTCCGCTACGCATAAGACATTTAACTATCCGGAACCCTTATAAAATAGGAAAGGCAGGCCAGGCAAAAGTCGACCGCTACGATGCGAAAGGCTTCGTAGTTATTACTACGTACCCTAACGACTTATCCCGATGCTTAGAAAAAAAAAACTAATCCTGGGTAAAATATATATATAACGAATATTTGTATTACGCAACAAACAAAGCTAAGGTATAGCGACTTATTAAAAAGCACCAAGCCGCAGGACGAATCACCGTTAAAAAAACTAAAAAACCAATAATCGAGGTCGCCATAAACGAAGGTACTAAAAAACCAACCCCTAAAACACAAAAGGATAAAAACAGCGACATAAGCGATATATACTACCGCCAAAAAAGAAACGAGACTCGCGATTAAAAAAACTAGCGAATATTTACGGACGCCGAGACAAAGCGCGCCAACAAAAAAATCAATAAAAACTCGGGAAACGAGTTGGACCACTTCTAAAAAAACAAAAACGGTCCCAAACAAAGTCTATCTACGCTACCGGGAGCGACAGCACGATAACCAACCACCTTATAATACAGGTGCGAATCAACGGATACGACATACGAGCCTTAATAAATACAGGAGCTTAAGGAAATTTCATTTCACTAAGAATCGTTAACAAACTTTAGATATTATAAAAGCAGAAAAAAACGCCCTACGCACTTAACACCGTCGATAAAAAGCCTATTTTATACGAGAATAAAATAATAAATATAAAGACTACGTATATTTAGATTTATATTTAGGACTACTTTAAATACTTTACATGCGATATTACGGACATTACGGACTACGATTTAGTCCTAGGGATACCCTAGTTACGGGTAAGCAATCCCAGAGTAAGCTGGAATACAGGCTAATTCTAGTAAGATACACCAGGAAACAAGTTAACCTCTAACGGGTACTAAAAGAACCAGCCCTTACGTAACTACGAGACATTTGGACTATACGTTACAGCCAAATATATTAAGCCGAACACCATAAAAGCAATTCCCGAAAAATACCAGGAGTTTAGCGACCTATTTAGTAAAGTACTAAAAACAAGACTACCGAAGCACACACAATTCGACTATAAAATACCTCTCTAGGAAGGAAAGGAACCATATTTTATACCGATATACCTAATGAGACCTCAGCACGAAAAGGCACTAAAGACCTATATTACAGAAATAATAAAAAAGGGATAAATCAGAGAATCCATATCGCCAGCAGGCTACCCTATACTCTTTATACCCAAAAAAAATAAAGACGGAACACTAAAATAAAGACCTTGTATCGACTACCGCAAGCTTAACGATATTACGATCAAAAACAGATACCTTTTACCTTTAATTAAAAACTTACGAGACAAGTTATACGGAGCTTAGTGGTTTACTGCCCTAGACTTGCCTAATGCGTACGGCCTAATCAGAATCAAAGACGGAGAAAAATAAAAAACCGCCTTTAAGACGAAATACGGACATTTCGAATACCTAGTTATACCTTTTAGATTAACTAACGCACTAGCAAGTTTTCAAAATATAATTAATACCGTTTTACGAGAGTTCCTCGATAAATTTGTAATAATATACCTCGACGATATACTTATTTATTCTAAAAACCTCGACGAATATAAACAGCACGTTATTGCTATATTACGGAAGCTATAAAAAACGAACCTTCTTATAAACCCTAAAAAAGCGAATTTTATTAAAAGAAAATTACCTTCGTAGGATACGTCGTATCCCCCGGAGAAATCAAAATAGAAGATTTTAAGATCTTAGCAGTCAAAAAATAGCGAGCACCGACCACGGTTACAAAAATTAGGTCCTTTTTAGGACTCGCAAACTTTTACCGTATGTTTATTAAAGGATTCGGACGCTTTGCTACACCTTTAACGCATTTAACGAAAAAGGATATACCATTTAAATAGACTAACGAGGAGCAGGACGCCTTCGACGCTATTAAAAAAAAAATCACCGACTAGCCAGTTATAAAAATGGCTGATCCAAAGAAAAAATTCGAAGTTAAGACAAACGCCTCAGACTACGCCATAAGCGGACAACTTAGCTAAAAAGACAACAATAAAACATTATACCTAATAGCATTTTATTCCAAAAAGTTCACTAAAAAACAACTTAACTACTAGATCCACAACAAAGAACTTCTCGCAATTATCGAAACATTCCAAGAATAAAGACACTACCTAAGCGGAACCAACTACCAAATCAAAATCTATACCGATCACAAGAATCTAGCATCGTTTACGACAAGCAAAGAACTCAACAAACGACAGATACGATGGTTAGAATTCTTGGTAGACTATAATTTTAAAATTATCTACCGCAAAGGATTAGAAAACGGCAAAGCTGATGCTTTTAGCCGAAGACTAGATTATTATCAGGAAGCACCTAAGGAAACACACACCATCCTTGCTAATAATTAGGAAGGAAACCTAATACCTATTATAAATCTTTACGTTACTAGTATAGTAACCAACGAGAATAATTGGTTAAACAAAATTATAAAAAAAGACGGTATATTGCCAAGGTATTAAGGGAAAATTGCAATCCCAAAACAGATCAGAGACAAGCTTATCCGAGAAATACACTCCATACTAACTAGTGGACACTAAGGAGTATTTAAAACCACCAAACGGATATAATAGTATTTCGACTGCCTAAAGCTACGCTATTACGTTAGCAAAATCATTAAACAATACGATTTATATAATAAAGCGAAGTTAGTACGATATAAGCCTTACGGAGAATTATAATTAATACCACCTTTAGATAAAGCATAAAAGTCTATCGCCTTAGACTTTATCGTAAAGCTACTACTATCGAAGGAACCCTTAACTAGGACCTTTTACGACAGCATTTTGGTATAAATAAAGCGACTTACTAAATACGCCTATTTTTTGCCTTATAAAAAGCAAGCAACACGGAAGAATTAGCCTATACGTTCCTATAAACTATAATATGCTAGCACGGCCTACTAAATAAGATTATTTTAGACAAAGACAAGCTATTTATATTAAAATTCTGGAAGTCACTTATAACACAGCTAAGAGTAAACTATAAGCTTTCGATAGCTTATTACCTATAAACAAACGGATAAATAGAACGAGCTAACTAAATATTCGAGGAGTACCTACGCTATTATATTAACCACAAACAAAACAATTAGGTTATATTGTTACCTATAGCGCAGTTTGCCTATAATAGTGTTATACGAAAACCCATAGGAGTATCACCGTTTTACGCTAATTATAGCTACGAATTAGATATAGCCAAAGAACCTATCGCAGGAAAAAAACTAGCGGAACACGTTATCTAGTATATCGACAACCTAAAGAAACTCCAGAAAAACCTTTAAAAAAACCTTATTACCCTTCAAACACGCACGAAGGAGTACGTAAACAAGAATAAGGTTAAAAAACCAACCTTTACGAGGGGAAACAAAGTCTATTTATTACGCAAAAACATTAAAACAAAACGACCAAGCGACAAATTAGATTTTAAAAAACTCGGACTATTTAAAGTTAATAAACAAATTTCAAAAGTCAATTACCGCTTGCAGCTACCTAAAACTATAAAAAGAAAACACCTAACGTTTTATATCTTTTTATTCGAACCAGCACCCAAAGACGCGGTTATCGACTAAACGCTAGAAATCGAAAAAAATCAGCCAAAATACAATATTAAGGAAATCATCGACTATAAGAAGGTCGGACGAGGATACCAGTTCCTCGTGAAATAGGAAGGTTACCTATTTAAAGACAATACCTAGGAACCTAAAAAACATATTAAGGATTATGCCGCTTTTGAGCAGTACTTTTAGTCTTAATAAAAGGACCAAAGTCTGCGAAGTCATTTTCGAAGCCAAAAATAGACTAGTCTACGTCGTTCGGGACGCCTATAAACTAAAAATCCTTTATTATATAATACTTGTGGCTTTCCAAAACAAAAAGGATGCTATTTTCCTTGTTTAATTCTAATATACCACGCTGTACTTTTATTACTGTTTTCCTTTTTACCCGCTTACGGATCTTTCGGATACGGTCCAAACGACCAAAAGCAAACGACAATTAAAACTGGATCTTAGTTATTTGCTAATAAAGCGACATCAGATCTTCGCTCGCTTCGCTTTCCTCCGTATTTAATTTACGTTGCTAAGTAAAAAGCTTCTCCAAAAAGGAAGCCACTAAAACGCCGTTGCAGGATTGATTTTTGCGAACGCACTTTAGACAACGAGACGACTTTTCCACTATTTTATATTTTTTTAAATACTTAAAGCAGAAAAAATACGGCATATCGGCAATAAAGCCACAAAAGGCGATACTAAACAAAAAAAGATCGCGCTTATAAATTTTCTTTGATTTCGACTTTTCAATTCGACCTAATATAATAAACACATATTACGAACAAAGCGTAGAAAAAGGAAAAACCTAAAAACCATAAAAAGTAGGACTAACGACCTATTTATACGACCAAAAGTCTTTCGAAGACAAAAAACATAAAAAAGGGAGCTAATATTACGAATATACACCCTTATAAAAAGACAATATATGTTGGCGCTTAAAGAAGGGGAAAAAACATACTGCGGGGCTGCTATTATTAGATAAAAACCTAAAAGCAAGGATTAAGTCTAATAACTATTATTAGCTGTTAACAAGATCATGCTTTTGGCAATAATCCAAACGGATAAATTATATTTTTAGCAATAATCTATACGAAAAGATTATATTCCAGATAATAATCCAATAAAGGGGATCACTACTAATATAATAATCCAGGCAAACATTAGTAAAGGAATAAATAGATATATAACGGATAGGTTTCCTATACTATATAGATAGTTATTACCTTAGTAATCAATCTAAGCATCTATCTTACCTATAAATAAAGTATTCAATACGCTTTGACGACTACACTTGTAAATCAGTTTTTCTAGTCATCTATTATTTAGTATACATTTGTTTAGCATATCTGTTAGCATAAACCCTAGCACTTTTTATACTTCGGTTTATCCTTAGTATAGTCGATATAGTCGGGTTATATAAAAATATATTTTGGAGTTTGCGAGAAATTTTTTGGAATAATAACGGGGCCAGGGTATTTTCGGGTATTTTTTTTTAAAGCCAGGCGTTAAAACTCGGAAAAAAAGGTATTAAAATCTAGGTTTTTTTATTTTAGCTAATATAGCTTATTTTAGGCGTTTTATATACAATCAGGGTTTTTAAAGGTATTTTTTAGGTAAGCGAGTATTTCAGGGTAATTTAGGAATTTAGGGACTTTAAAACGGGTTTTAAGCAAAATTAATTCGTAGGTTTTTTTAGTTAAACGTCCGGCAATATAAATTAAGCGGGCAATAATAATTAAAAATCGGTTAGTATTAGCAGTTATTTTGCTATAAATTTGTTATGTAAACCGGCGAAAATCGTTTCAAGAGCTATCGAATTTTTTTGGGTTAGGGATTTTTTTATTAAAATAAGAAAATCCGGAACGGACAAGAAAAGTAAGCGTAGTCGGTTTCGGTGCTAAATTTATAAGCTATTTAGCCGGAAAATTCGGGGTATCGACGGGGGCGGATCGGGGGGTTTATACGGCGGGGACGGTAGCGTTAAACAAGCGAAGCTTTTCGATTTTAAGCTAAATAATTTGTTTTTAAGCGTCGTAATTTAATTTTTTTTGGTATTTAACAACGCCTTTTAATTTAAAAATCTTCGATTTTAGGGACAAAACGGTAATATTATAATCGGACTCGGCGAAACGGGAATAATCGACTTTTTTTTAAAATAATAGCGTAATTATTAATATTACGTAAATAAAACAGCTAATCGGACAGGTTATCGGTAACGTAGGCAACAAGCTTTTTTAAAAAGTTTGCTCCCGAAAACGGTTCGGGCCGTTTTAAGGATATTACGGCGGACGGGTACGGCGTTTATAAGGTTAAAATTATATAATATTACGGTCGGCGGATGCGGGTAATATAAACGGTTATATAATAATTTATTTTTTACGGTTCTGGCAGGGTTATAAGTAATTTTATCGATAAAACGTAGCTCGAAAAGCTATATTTTTAGTTCGGGCAATAATAATAAAAATATTGTTAGTTTACGGGTTTATATTAATCCACCCGGGCCGCTTATAATTGGCGCCCGGGGTCTATCTACTTCCTGCCTATAGGCAAGGTTTAGCGCCGTAATAATTATTAACTTTTTTTAGCCTACGCTTATTATTCGCTGTTTTTAATAAATAGCTTTATAAGTTTTTAGTAATTATTATATTTTCGGTCCGTTATTAAAGTATTTATCGATTTTAAAGAATTTTGCCGTTTTTCTGTAAACGGGCCGTTTTTGCGGCTTTTATTAAAATATAAGCTAATTTAATACCGTAATTTAAGTTTTCCGGCTATATAATTTTATTAAATAAAACCCTACGTTTGCGTTTTTTATATGCTTTTGCTTATCGTTGTAAATATTTATTACCGTTATTAATACCGGC
>JACVEI010000820.1:0-20772 GCA_018115615.1 Pestalotiopsis sp. DP-2020a | reverse complement strand
AAAAAAAAAAAAAAAAAAAAAAAAAAAAAAAAAAAAAAAAAAAAAAAAAAAAAAAAAAAAGTCTAAGCATATCATAAAAAGCTTTGGCGGGTAGTGGCCGGTGGCTGGGTGGGTTGGCCTGTGCGGTATCACAAGCTACAATACCTCTACGCAGCTAACCTAGCTGCTAGTCGCCAGAAACGACAAGTAGCTTGCAGCTTGCATTTTACGCTAACCTCCAACGCGTATTAAGCGCTGAGTTGGTGTGTTTTGTTTTTGTTTTTGTTTTTTTAAACACACGATTCGCTTGTCGCGGGAGTCACATTTCTATTACCGTTGCGGATTTTTGCCGATTTCATATGTCTGTGACCACTTGCGGTCCATGGCAAGACTGCAGACCGGAAAGAGAAAGCGTGCGGAAGAGCCTTTGCCACGACATTCCAAGAAGGCCAAGTTAAATTTTCCGCCTCATTTTTACGATACTTTATCGAAGCTCTGGCTCACTGGCCGTGCTTTGCGAGAACATGACCAGCGGACCAACAGGCGCCCGTCTCCTAGTCCTGCATCGCCTCGAAGTAGTATCGTGGGCTTCAACCAGGCGACGGTGTGTAGTGACTCCAGATTGGCGCGGTTTGCAAGAACTGGCGGTCCCGATCTCTCAGATCTTCGTGGTGTATGTTCTCTGCTGTCTGTGTTCTCACCAAGCTAATGCTACTCCCAAGTGCCGACCTTTATCGGATGACATGGCCTCTAGAACATCTTCTATCAGCAGGAGAACGCAACCGACCAAATCAACAACCGTGTCTTCCACAAGCCGACGATCTTCGGCGTACGATGCCAACTTCGAACAGCACCTGATTGAAAACGATATTTACCCTCCGTTCTACTGCCTGCCGAACGGTCGAAGGACCCCAAAACCAGCAAATATAGAAGAGATCCGACAGACGCTTAAAACTCCTCGGGCATCGCTCTCGCCATCCATCTTGCCCGAATCGGCTTTCGAGGAATTTCAGATAAAAAACACAACGAGGTCCGAAGGTACAATCATGCGTGTTGTGGTGCCCATACTCGCTGGTGATGTCGATATTCCGAATGAAGGACACCTTCCCTTCCTAAATCTCGCTTCCATCACCGAAAACACAACGGCCAATCCAGTGCCGGATTTCTTCGATGGCGCACAACCAGGCCAAGTGGACAAGGTAGTAAGAGAAGAGCTGGGTGCCATCATTGTCCCTACAAAGCACGCAAATGCCCCCGTAGCACCCAACTTCTTCCTCGAGGCTAAAGGCCCTGGGGGAAGTGGCGACGTGGCTCAGCGGCAGGCGGTCTTGAACGGAGCGCATGGAGCTCGCATTATACATGCCTTGCAAAATTATTTGGCACCGGAAACTGAGTACGATGGCAACGCCTACGCCTTCACTTCAACTCTAGTCGACGGAACCTTGAAATTATACGCGCACCATATCCTCGCTTCCAACCACCTGCAGGAGAAACCACACTATTATACTACCCAAATTAAGGCTTACGCCACCACGGGGGATGACGAGGTTTGGCGAGAAGGATCTTCAGCTTTCAGAAATATACGCGTGTTGGCACAGAAATACCGGGACAAGTTTATTGAGGCCGCAAATGCCAAAGCTCGTAGCCAGATCACGGGCACCCAGGCTGCATCCAGACAGAGGGATTGCAGTTCCAGCCCCGCTGACTTTTTTGAGTGCCATTTGTTCGCCGACCCAGACGAGTCTGGATTCCCAGCGGAAGAGACCGATGAATCCCAAAAGACGAATCTTGGACTGGCGATTCTGGATTACAGCCTGGAAGATGGTTCGCAGATTCACAGCTCTGCTGAAGACTCGCAAAGCTTTGCAACTAGTTTTGCGTCGAGTATTCCTCCGTCAGGCGTGCATACGCCCCCCGCTCTCCACACAGTTAAAATTGCACGTAGTCCTCCTTCGCCATCAGCTTCCCGACAATACAAAAGGCGAGGGCAAGATTAGAGTTATCAGAAGATACCTGCTCTGTCGTTGAAGGGTGTGGCCCAGACCAAGGATCCCGGCATTCTTGGGACTGTGTCCCTACGTCGGTCTAAGTTTGTCGGTAAAAAAAATATGTTGATCTTGCCCGCTAATGGATGTATCGAAAAGTGTCTGCACTGCAGCTTTTGGGTGATTGACATGCTCATTGAAATTATGATCCATACGAAACAAATTCCCATACATGGGATTATACACGTGAACTCATATCTCCTGGAGCCACCTGCGCAAAAACTGAATTGCCAACACATCACAATCAACTGAGGAGATATCGAATGTCTGTCCATCGTCGAAAAGGGGTCCTCTCCAGCCGGTGACATGACCCCCTTTGACTATCTTCTTTCCAAGAAGAGCACAGGAGTCCCAATCCAGAAGGACTGGCTCATTGTCGTGATCGAACAGTATGTTCGAAGGGGTTATGTCATTGTGTGCCAACCCAAGTCGATGTATATGTTTGGCGACACCCTCGATTTTGTCCATACAATCGTCGCGTTCTCGAATAGGAAACTCGGTGCTGCTCTTCGCGTCGGTGACACGATCGAAGAGCGTTTTGAAGTACCGCCGGAAGACGAGACTGACAATCAGACCATCGCGCACGAGACAGCCAGCGTAAACAGCTAGGTTGGGATGTGGGTGTCTCAGAAGCGTTTCGTTGATTTTCGCTTCAGCGAAGACGTCTCGAGCGATCATGTCGTTGTCACAATAGCCAGAAAGATTCGGCTTTTTGTAAAAGTAATTTTCGTCAAGCGCTGGTTCTTCCGCAAGCATTGGGAATAGAGTCATACCCTCGCAGAATGTCGGATAGATGTGCTCATTGGGTATTCGGCGAAGCTTCCCGCGGAACTCCTCGAACACAGCAGGATCAGCATGTAAACCAATTTCATGACGTTTGCGTTCTTCTAATGGGAGAGTGCCAACGTAGGCAGCATAATTGTCAAATGCTCGGACAGACAAGTGCGATCGTTCGCCATTTTGCCATACCTCTAGGATCTGGACAGAGGTCTGACGGCGATCGGGGTTCGTCATCGTTATGCTTTGGGGAGGTGGTCGAGCTGGTCTTCGTTGACATGTTGTTCTCTGCAGAATGGTACGGAATGCTCAATTAATTTATGCACAACTAGCCGGTACCAATCTACTGGGTACACATTAGTGGTAGCATTAACCCCCACATTCTGGCATTTTGTAGCAGGGGTTGAAATGACAAAGTACTCTGACCAGGAAGGGAACGGAAACAAAAACATATAGGATCATTCGTCCCTGTCTTCCTTCACAGATTATTGCGGTAAAGACTGTATTTAGATAGAGCAAGCTGTCCTGCGTTTAAGATCAATCCCAGTCAGTCCTCCTACTTCAATTGCCGCGGCGTTGCTGATGCCAAAGAGTGTAATCGCGGCTTGCCAACACACCACGCCGTGCATCACCCCAACTAGTCCGAAGTCCCTTTATGCCTTAGTCTTTGAGGCATTGGACGTAGGGCAGGACGAGCTGCCGCAATCTTTCCTGATGGAAGTAACATAAGTGCCATTTTGATCCTTGACCGATTCCCAGTCGCAGTGATCGACGAGAATTACAGGCTTCGAAGAGGTCATATTGAAGGCTTCTGTTTATATTAGCAGTGAAGCAAGAACCGTTCCAATATAAGCCACACCTACATGATCGAGGTTTTGGCCAAGGGTTACAATGCTATTTTGCTTTCAAATCTCCGTATAGTTAAGAGCGAGGTTCTACGTTCCAAATTCAAAATGGACAATCTCTTACGTTATATATACTGTTTCCAAACTCGAAGGTGACAGTCTATAAACCAATCCTCTTGGCCGTTACAACTGTATATAATACATAATAGAACACATACTATCAGGTGTGCAAAGGCAGTCCCATGCTTGGAGTAGTAACGATGGGGACGGCAAATTGCATAGCCAAAGCAATACTGTGTAAAGACAGCGGGGTAAGGATGGGGGAAGGATTTGGATGGTAAGGCAAGGTTGGAGGGCCAAGGAAGGAGGGCAAGGTTAGGATGATGAGGCAAAGTTGGAGGGCCAAGGAAGGATGATGAGGCAAGGTTGGAGGGCCAAGGAAGGAGGGCAAGGTTAGGATGATGAGGCAAGGTTGGAGGGCCAAGGAAGGAGGGCAAGGTTAGGATGATGAGGGAAGGTTGGAGGGCCGAGGAAGGAAGGCAAGGTTAGGATGACATAGTGCTGGGCTAGGGCGGCAATGGCGGGGTTAAGGCGGATTGGTTTGATGGAAATGGAGATGATTCTACCAGAGGCGGGGTTGGGCACGGTCTCGCTACAGCTGGTGAACAGCGACTACGTAATTTGGTGTACGTGTAGATTTCGAAATTACCCACTAGGACCATTGTGTTCCAGCACTTTTGCAACGCAGAATTGGCCTCCTAATCTTGCCTTTACACGTCCACCCTTTTCCTCCGGGCGGCCTAAAGAATCTTCGACATTATCCGATTTCTAATTTAGCGTACGGATTCGCCAAACTTGTCATTTCTACTAAGCATAATCACGTGGAGCACCAAAGGACCTCCGCTTGGTGAGCTTGAGTGGTTAAGGCCCACCTGGAGGGGCGATTTCTTGGTGCCTGATCTCCGCCCAACCTCAGGTTTGCTACACGACAGTCAGAATCGTGAACACCTACAATTACATTTCTTTATGCCGGACGCTCTGTGTTTATTGAGCTCCCGCCCTCTTCTTTTACGTATATTGCCTATCCGCGACCTCAAAGCTGAAAATCATCGCCCGATTATCGATCCGATTTAGAAGCAACCATCCAGGATTCGACCTCAAAACGCCCCGCACTTGAAAAAGCCCTCTGCCTTTCCACCACAAGCTTTCCATGGTATGCTTTGTACTATTGCACTTATGATTGCATCTACTTACGTTAGGTAGCCATTCACATATGACCAGCTCGATAATTCCGACGACCTAGCCGGGGCAAGGCAAGCAGGAATGACAATCCATGGTCGAAACCAATTAGTGTTTTGGCAGAATTGCTTTATCTGGGTTCACAACCAAGATGGCAAACTCGTGGAGAGCGTGAACACCTGCTCGGGGAAAACGATTCTGACTAAAGACTGGAAATATTTCTTCGGGGGTGGCGACGGGAAAGTGAAAGAGTGAATTTACGATGACGAATTATCTTTTGTACGCCACTTGAGCCTGGTCGGCCAGATCATATATATAACTGCGAGCATATCGTCCCTGCATCTACAATGCCTAGGCTAAGGAATAGCCTACCACTTGTTCCCTGCCCCTGCGGCAAAGTGTCTATAGTCATTGTGACTGCCATTGTCTTGCTGTGCCTGCGGCATAGATCTCCTCGAAAGGAGTTGCTGCTCCGTATGGCCTGGCATGTCTGTTCACCGAAAAAAGTCGAAATAGCATCGATACGACCACCTTCGAGCTTGAGCGACGCTTGCGGTCGAAGCTTGGCACCGCCCGGATATGCGATATACATTCCGATCGTATCTTGCTCGACACAGACATCGAACAGGTCGCGTGCAAGTCGAAAAATGGCACTCCCGATGACATGGATCACCATGATACAGCCTAAGCTGTATAACTCGGGTCTGCTGGGTGTATGAATGTCCACAGCAGCAACCACTTCATCAGTGTTCAAGAACTTCCGCTCCACCGCGTCTGCCAGGAACTGTGGAAACAGAGATACTGTCGAATCAAGAGATGCATCGGAAAAGATTCTCCACTGCATTTCGTTGTTCGTTTGAGTATCGCTTTCCTCATTGCGCCGTGTAGGCATCTCCGGCGTCGAACCGTCGTCGTCGATGTCGACTTCGTTGCAGTCGTCATTGTCAGGGGTGCCTTGGACTTCGCTATCATATTCAATTCCTGTTCGTTACTTAGCTCACGATAACTGATAGCTAGAAAAAAGCTTACGACGTTTCTTCCGCTTTGTCGCGGCAAGTGAACTGAGCCTGAGAATCCGTTGTTTTTCCTCGGGGCAGCGACATTGGATTTGCTGATCAAGCAGCGCAACGAAGGCATCAATGTTGCTGCTTTCCAACCTATCAAGCAAGCGCCGACACTCTACTTTTCCTTCAAACTTGATCGAGCTCTTTACCTGGGCGTTGGCTGCTGCATATACGTACCAACCAGACTGAGTTCGGTCGCGAATGGATTTTGAAGCGCCCTCGCTGATTGAAGCATCAAAATTCCACTTTTCGGAGGGCAGCTTCTTGTAACGTAGAGCGACCTCAATGATCGCATCGACTTCTTGCTGGTTTAGGGTATATGCAGTTTCGAGAGCCATAGTTGCAGAAATAATTAGCAATAATACCACTTGGTACTGACGTTTGCTGATAGAAAAGTTGGAGGAAGGTAAGGATAGGTTGAGGAAGGCAAGGTTGAAGAAGGCAAGGTTGAAGAAGGCAAGGTTGAAGAAGGCAAGGTTGAAGAAGGCAAGGTTGGAGGAAGGCAAGGTTGGAGGAAGGCAAGGTTGGAGGAAGACAAGGTTGAAGAAGGCAAGGTTGGAGGAAGGTAAGGATAGGTCGAGAAGAGGATTAAAAAAAAAAAAGGCAAGCGAGGCAGGTGGGGATTTGGATGAGACAACATAGTGGAGCCGCGCTGCAGAGAGGAAATTCGATTGAGCAAGGGGACTACCGCTTGACAGGGTCCTGGTATTTGCCCTGCTGTGCTGCCTTATTCCGACAGCCTTGCGGCTCTCCCACTACAGCCTGACAGCATCCACGTTTGTTTTTATAGCATCGAATAAATGGAAAATCAACGTTTTGGATGCATCCTCTTATTATTATTTACCATGAGGTTTTTTTCTTGAGCATTAATAGATTTGTTCTTACTCGGGTTAACGAAGTAGTAAACATATGGTGTATATTTCCAAAGTCTGTCGTCAGGCGATCTCGCCAATCTCATAATGCATGTTCAATTATTTATTAGCATCTGGTTATCAGATATTGATATTGATGCTTTGATGGAGACGTGGCCGACGGGCTTATCCGCGGTGTTGCTACAAGGCAGTGTAGCCATCCTGCCGGCTGTGATCTCGTGGCAATGCAATTCTATCGACGTGTGATCCATGCACGCCCATCTCTGTCAGATATAGCTGATTGACAAGCACAAGTCTTGTTTGTAGAGCGACTCAGACCGTGGCGGTCAGCCTTCATGCGACCACTTCCACGCCAAGTTCCGCAGGGGCTTCACCATACTACCTGTGCTTGCAGGCTATGTGTTGGGTCGCTACTTTACCTTTGAGGTGATCCTGGTCCGAAGGACAAATGATTGTTGTTATGCTCAAGTCAGGCCAGGTACATCTCCAACCATATAGCGTTACCAACACAAGGAGAAGTTCCGTCATAGGTATCATACCTACGCGGCAGTTTGATATGATTCGAGACGTGGCAATATGAGCTGCGTGAATAGTATAAAATGACAGATCGTGCCAGTATTCAATAAAAACTTTCGACAAGACTGAACCCGCTTAACATTTATTCAAACCCCGATTCACTTTGGAACTCGTAACTTTCTTGAATTTCGTTCAAGCTTTCATTGTACAGCGAAAAGTCGTAGTTTTATACCTCCAATGTAAGTACCTACCGTGTATGTTTTCTCTTTTTCTCCATCGTAATATAAGCTTGTTTGTTTGCTAAAAGGCACTCGACAAGTTTGAAGTCTACTTAACACACAACGTCGAATACCTTTGTGTCACATATCACATACTTTTTCTTATGCGAATATGCTAGAAGTACAAAAGCAGCCTCTTCCTCCTCCCCCATCAACACCGAGTCCCGCACCAGAAGAACCTGCGCCGCCTTCTACTGATGGGTCTATGGACGAGATTGCAAGTAATGAAGAAATAGTCGACTTAGCTTGACATTGAGTCTGAATTTAGTCCGACTCGTGATATCCTCGTTCAGGCAATATTCGGTTTTCTGCCTTTAGTGTCAGACCGATTGAATTTTCGTCTGCTATTCGGGAAAGCATATATCAGTCTAGTGGGAATACCAAATATCATTGTTGATAAAATCAGTTTATTCTCGCGGTGAAACGCCTAAAAGGGACATTGTTCACAGCCTTACGCGCTGCTGCGCCACAGCACTAGCCACAATTGTCTTGCGAGGATGAGCGATCCAATAAAATCGAAGGCCGCAAAGTTGCACGTGATTTTGACAAGCGCCAATCTGTGGAACCATTTCCAAATAATCTGTAGCATAAGCGTGCCCAACTTCATCGCCGCCTTACAAAATCCACCGTTCTCGCTTTGTATCGCCGCAACACACAAAGTTGTCCAGCTCATGACACAATCCCGCAAAATACGTCGAGGACCGTCAAGAAGCATGATCACAGCCATGGCCACGGCATTCAAGGTTGTTGAATTATCGAACGAAATCGAAAGTCTCGTTGCAGAAGCTGGCAAAAACCTTGAGATATTGGGGCCTTTGCCACCAGGCGCAAAAGGCTGCGAATACGTCTGGAATAAGCATCACCAGCGCCTGTGGGAGCAAGTCAAGACAGAACTAGTACGTCGAGCTGCCTTTAAGGAGGAATATGCAAGCTGACTAACAAGATTGGCCTATTCAAGGCCTGGGTTGGAGATTCTTCGCAAAAACTACTAGCCGAAAGATCTATAGTACGGCTTGAGATGAACGATGCTTTGCGAACACCACAAAACAAAACCAGTATAGTCATTCCTATCGATGGACTAGATGTCAAGGTCGACATTGGTGCAGTAGATGGGACGTGGATTAAAGAGCAAGATTTGCGCCCGGTTCAGTTACAATCAGGGGTTGCAATCAAAGCCTCAACAGGCGCAATTACTTGTGCCTTATTTAGGATATCACGGATAGAAGAGGCAGGAACACCGAGCAAAAATGTAAATTAGACACATTCTCGATTTGTATGCAAACCGTCCATATCTACTTCCAAAGCTCCAAGCATTATGTTCTGGTCGCCATTTGGAACAAAGGCTATGTTCCTTTGCACAGTCTCCATAATCAAATTCGCTGGGGAAACAGTGTCATAATTTTCATAGTTGCGATCTGCGAATTTGAGAATATAGGCGGCTCGCTTGTCGTAGTCGTCCTGAGTAATGTTTGTTCCCAAAGCTTTGTTCACCGTATCCAGACTAAAAAATTAGTAATGATTATGCCAGAGAAACATTCACTTACCCTGCTATGTCCATAAAAATGATCAGAAATGCCGGGGAAAATGAGAAAGGCGATATGAGATCTGGGTGGTTTTGGGAGAGAGATCGCAACTTGCTGTGCACTTCCCCAAAGATTTGGGCTCTGGTATCTCCATCCCATTTTTGGTAAGTTCTCATGGGCACGCAACCTGCCGCAGGTCAATTGATGTGCGTGTGCACGAGTGTTGGTCCTGACGTACCTATAAGAAAAAACTGAGATGCTATACATCCCAGACGAGCCTCCAATTGCTCAATCAGCGCAGCCATATTTTTTGCAGTTTCTCGGCAATCCTTGTGGTATTTTTCCGTGAGGCTGTGGTCGATTATGGCATTCACGATTGATGTTTTTATTCCTGTTTCCTTCAAGACGCGAGAAATACTCCAAAGCATCAGCCGGGCGAAGTATCGCAGAACAACTGCTCTGTTTGCTTCTCTGTCAAGATGGGCGCACAAGTTGGGATAATGCTGAAGTACTTGAGAACTTTTGCTTCCGTTGATCCAAGAAGGCGCGGTTGTTGTTCTCGGTGATGATTTGAGTGTAAGGAGTCGAAAGGTTTCGACAATATCCTTGGCTGTCAACAGATTGGTCTTTTCGACTAACGTGCTCCATTCCTCTTTGGTTCCTGGGATAGTCTCTGAGAAGTCGGTCACCTTTGGGTTGATTTTGGGACCTTCACGCGTATTCCCATTGTATTCTTTGTTCGCATCCCAGAACATGATGTTCGCGGTTTGATGACCTGCTAATGACCGCCGAATACCACGGTCTGACGACATTTTTGCTGTACTTGATGCGCCTCGCCTATTGGCACCAGGCGATTGAGCCTGACTTGGCTTGGAAGCTGGACGCACCCTTTGACACGAAAGGTTCTCTGTCGAAGTGTCGGTTGGAAGGCTTTCTGCAATACCCGACCTGTCGTCCTTGTACAGTTGACCCGGATTCCGCTGGAAAGGCTGCTGTGTGCTCTGAGATGGATGGCTCTCCACCGTAGATGTGTCCTCTTCGATATCTTGTGAAATTCGTGGCCTGGCGAGCCCGTATGCCAGACTTGGTCCATGCTGGAACGCTGTGTTTCGCTGCTCATAACAATGTTGCGAAATCGTGTGTTCATTGTTTGAGCTGGATTCCAACAAAGTCTGGTAAAAAGGTAGGCTTTCGTCCCGACTTTGGTTGTGAGCAGGTACGTCAATGCGACCATCTGTGTCGAGACGGTTGACATATTCCACGTATTTCAATAGGGTGTTTTCCAAGTCTTGAATATATTCCTCTGCACTTCCTTGACACGGAAGTAGCCTTCGACAAGGCGACTGGCCATTAGTCATTTTGGGCTTATAGAAGTTGAGGTGAGAGGTCTATACACAAATCAAGAATGTTTGCCTAAGACACTAGTTCTAACTGCTCTTTTCATCCTAAATCGAACGCTCGCTCGAGACGGGCCAGGCCCGTTTGGTCACCTCGGCCATGCCCAAGAGGCCCACTTATGATGCATGTCACAAGACTACTTATACGCGCGATGCCGATTATAGAAGGGCCTGTCCCGGACAGGCCCTGCCTGATACGGTATAGTACAACTTGGAGTCCAGGGTGTTTTGAGTGGTACATTCAGCGGCGGATCAAAGAAGAAAAACGGTACGAACGGATGCTATCGCTTTTATGCTATTGGCATGCCTCCTGGTTCATGGACACGCATTGCAGCTCCTGGGAAACTTATGATGGATCATTGTCGTCTGTTGATTCGCAATCAGGGTGCCCCTGATATCGCTATGGACCTCTCGCTTTAGGTGCAGCCCCAGTGCACCGATATTGTGATTAATTTCTTATATATGTGTCCATCCCACATTATCTGGGCCTCGCTGGTTGTCTTGATTTTGATGATGGACGTTTCTGAACCGCATTCTGATTCTTATCTGTACACTTCCTTACCCGCCTCACCTTTGTAGTGGCGATCGGCCTCGCCAAATATGGCCGAAACAAAGAAGTTGGTCCTTTTAGGAGACTACGGTGTTGGGAAGACCACCCTAATTCTGAAGTATTTCCAATGGCTTCCTGCGAAACGGGTATGTTTTCCCATTCTTGCTTCAAAGTCCTTGTCTTTCTTACGCGGAGTTTGGGTAGAAGGACGAAAACATTGAGTATACTTACACTGGGCCGTACGATGCGAAACGACAGCGCTATATTAAATTTCTCGATACAACCGGCGTGGAAGAACATTGGAAAAACTCGTGGATTGGCTCAGGCGACGCATATATCATAGTTTACAGCAGCATTTCAGCACGATCATTCGAATGGGCCACCTCCAGAGTACATCAAATCCGAATTTCTTTTCCCAATGTACCTATTGCCGTGGTCGCCAACAAAAGCGATATTGATGGGACGAAAGAGACGCCCAAAATTCCTCGCGCTGCAGGAGAACGATTAGCAAAGGAAATGAAGTGCTTTTTTTCGGAGACAAGCGCCTTGGGGGGTAGGAACGTGAGAGAAGCTATCAACACCTTCAGCGAAGTGGTATTCTCACCTGAGCCATCAAGTTGGTGGCCGGCTGGCGGAAGAAAATGTGATTTGTTCGGCTTCGTTGCCCTCTTCACTGGATGTTTGCGGGCGAGAGGAGACAGCTGCGAGGATTGGAAAAATTGAGATGAAGCAACAAGACGCTGTCAATGCATGTATAGTCATCAAACTTTCCATATCTTTGTAGTTTGATCACCAGTTCAAGCCATCGGTCTATGCAAGTACGTCCTACTTTGGAAGAGAAATGGTATATCCCTCTTTTAGTGTACACGTTTCTAAAGTGCAGACCATGGCTCATTTTTGTCGCATCACGAGCTTTTATAGAGTTATGACTAAAACCTAATCATTCCTCGGAGGCGGAGGGATGGGTTCGTCTTTGTGCTATCATCCTTTTGTTATATTTCTATACAATATATCAAACTCTGCTCCAGGCTATATGCCGTCATGTGGTGTTCCTGACTTCCTTCAAAGACTTTCGAGCTTGCTATTTCAATTTGAGTTGTCCAGACATCGAGAGCGGGACGACCACGCCCTCACATCCTATAAATAAAGATCCTTGAAGAAAGCCGTGATAGCAATATTTTCCCATCACTTCCATCCCACATTGACTCGTGACCAACACGGATCGCTGACGGGTTTGTGAAATCCAGGCTTGCGCATAGACCCTTATCCTTGTACAGCTGGGTTGACTCTTATCCATGCTCGAGGACGACTAGCCTTCGAATCCCTTTTAAATTGACCTTGCTTTTCTCCTGCTGTGGTCTCTGCGTCACGCATGCATGTTTGGTAGCGATTTATGTTGATTAATATTCCTGTTGGATGTATTAGAAGCAGTAGCTTATTGTTCGCGACGTGATTTACGTCAAGCTACTGTGCAGGACTTCCCCATCCTTCTCAGCCGAACAAAGCACAAAAGGCCCAAGATACCCACCTATGCTGGTGTATTGAGAAGATGGCTTTTACTTTCAATCATCGCATGATGGACTATAAATTCCTTCCAGCATCAGAAACAGCCTCTAATTATGAAACACATTGTTGTGAGTAGCAGGGAGCCAACCAGGACATGAACCGTCTATGGCCCGGTTCAAAGAATAAGATAATAACAAGGACAGCAGCAGCCTGGACAAGCCGTGCAAAGATATCCAGTGCATAATTCTCTGCTTTGGATCCATGAGCGATTCTCATCTTTCCGCCGCATTTATGTTTCAAGACATCCCCTTGTTTCCGCGAGGCAGTTGGAGGCCTTGGAGGACTACGCTGTGTGCCTCTTTCATGAGTCGATACATCCAGGCAACACCACAGAATCTAGCCCATGCACGGACGTGGACCATGCACTCATCCTTATCGTCATAAGCATCAGCGCTCATTACGATCGGATCTCTTGGGACAAAAAGGGACTGGTCAGCCAGCTAAGAGGGATCCTTCATGTACCTTTCGATCCTAGCATGAAAAATCATCTTGTTGCACTTGTCTGGGCAGCATGGCTATTGGATGAAGTCGGATTCCGCAAAGAAGCTGATGACCATTTGAACCGTGTCAAGACACTTCTCTCTGCAGTTCCGTTTCCCGGTCGATGCATTCAGTACAGAGTTACAGAGTGGAGTCACTTCTTGCTATCGAGGTAAGAAAATTGCGACGAAAATGGGGCATATGCTGATTGGGTTAGTACACGGCGTCAGTCATGCAACAGTCGAACCGATCATTGCAATCTCGACGTACAACGCACTTCACTCGAGATTTTCTGGCAAGGCTTGGAAAAACCCCAGCTCAGCGTATATACCGGCAGACTAAAGAAGACTCTGTGGGCCAACTCTTCCAATGAACACTTTGTGAAAAACAACAAGAGCTTCAGTGTTGACGCTCACAGATATGAATGGGAGTAGCATGTACATACCGATCAATTCAAATTGTATAATGTGGAATTATATTTTCCGACTTGCGTTTTTTTTTAGGTAAACATAGTTTGGTCTTAGCAGGAGTACATTAGATGTTCAAAAATAGGGTATTATTTTTTTTTTCAAATAGTCGCATGCATGCTCCTTGTTGTGAAAATTTGCAGCCAAGACTGGAGGAAAGGGTATGTCCAGGTTCGTGTTCCTAATTAGTTGTCGTGCGTAGGATCTTGTGTTGAATGGCCTCTCGCTCGTCTGTTCTAGCTCCAATTTGTTTTGTGGATCGGCTGCTAGCCGTTCTAATGGCTGATGAGCTCGTCCTTGCATACATCAGATGATTCGGTTTGGAATTTGATATATAATAGGTGTGCACAACGACTGGAGGCCATTTGATATGCGAACGTCATTTTCTTTACCTTTCGCGCATTTTCCCAACCTCCATCCAACCTCTAGAACATCCGCGATGGACACTGATGCATACCCGGATGATTTTTTCAACAAGAGCCTTGGGCGACCAAGTAATGAAGTTGATCACAAGTTCCATCCTTCTTCATCACAACATCGACCGATGGCCGTTTTTGGCCAACGCCAATGGCTCGGCGGTGATTTGAGGGCAAGTTTCCGAGTAAACTGTGTTCAGCTTTCATCTAATAACAAGCACGATATTCAGAACCAGAACACCAGACGACTGGTTGAAAGCGTCGAACAAATGGGATCCAACATCTGTTTTGGAGTGACCCGTCTTCTCAAACTCGTGAAAGATTGGACACAACGGACCTACAAAAGCATAATATCAGCCGGGTCGACCGATGAAAATGCCATTCTCTATTGGGCCCGCTTACTTGATGCCAGAAAGCTCCAGGCCGTCAAAACTTCATCTGGCGCCCCGTCCGGATTTATTCATTTGCAAGGGGTTGAAAGACCCCTAGACTTTGCCGTCTACAGCAACCTTTCTGGATACTGCTTCAATCTGCCTGCTGATCTCTTGCGTCCCGAAGTCCTTGCTGCCTTGAAAACAGGCCCTCATGTCGGTCTTAGCCAGAGCAAATTGCACGAAAGCTTGGTAGATCCGAGTCAAGGAGTCAAAGAGGGTCTCGAAAAATTTTGGATCCAGTGTCTGGCTCGGGACCTCCAGATTCTTCTCAGAAAGGGACCCTCTATCGAGACTTTAGATGCGGTCACCGGTCCAATAATAGACTTGCTACCTGATGACTGGTTCAAGAAAAGGTATCATCTTTCTATCAAAGCCCAGACTTGGTTCATTACTGATGTTTCTCTAGTAGCTGGAAGAAGTACGTTGTGGAACGGCTTTGTGACATGTTGAGCGCGCCCATACTCTTCGATCTCAACGAAGAAGGGAATCCGGCAGACTCGGCAACCTTGGAAGGATTTCTAGAGGCACTTGAGACCAAGATCGCTAGAACTGAGCGTTCAATGAATCTCAGGCATCCTGTCGACGAACGGCAGGTCACTAGTCACCTACAGCACGACTGAAATACGCTGTCGAGGGCATTTTTCTTCACACCATAGGTGATTCAATAAAAGCAATTATCAGCAATAATATCTGGCCGCTAGTCAAGTGATCCACCCTGTGATCGACGACTTACATATGTAGGTGACACTGAGCAATTGTGCGAGACACAACCTTATTCACGCTGTCCGCGCTACAAAACCACCCTAGTAATAGTCCTCCATTCAGCCATGCTGCTCCGCATAGCAGCATCCATTTCTGACGATGTTCGATGGATGACAGCTTTGAAAGCGGTCTTGAAAGCTGGTAGATAGTATGTTTCTCGGCAATTGCTTAAAATGAGTGGCGCCGGGGAAGAGGCGCGGGCTTCCAAGTGCCCGAGAACATGACTACACGCGCCGGCTTCCCTTGGTCTACAATCACGCATATTTTCATCTCGTGTTTCCTCCTCTACTTCAAGTACATAAGAGTACATATGCAGCACCCTGGTCTCGTTGCATCGTATCGCATAGAGTTCCACCGGTCTAAATTATCAAGTCCTCAGTCTCTGTGCTTTCATCACACCTCTTGGACAAGGTTGTTGACCTCGCAAATCATATCCACGATTCATGCATGCCGAGACGTCACAGGCTTTCTCGAACTGCATTTCAGTCAATGCTTACCAGCTTCGGCGCTCTATCAGTTCTCAACATACGAATGGCACGTTGCCAAAATTTACATTAACATTCATTTCTTGCTTGATGCAGCTGCCTTCCGTTTACCGGGGTTTGCTCTGCCGAAGTCCACAGAAGTAGCCTGAGGCTTTTGCATGAGTCCACGAGACCTCAGTTCGAGGGCATCATGTTTTGGACATAAATCAATACGTCATTGTGTTATCAATCTTTAGTCGACCATGGAGGAAGTAATACGTGCAGGCTTTCCGCGTACACAAGGTCTCCTCTCCGGCCCCTCAGCAGTCTACACTCGACTCACTCGACTCACTCGACTCACTCGACTCACTCGACTCACTGCTGTTCACCACCATGGGGGAATATACAAAGATGAAGTTCACGTATTTACGTCATGTTCTTGCCGAATCCAACCAGCTTGGCAACATAGGAGTGCATATCTACGATCCAGAGATTCTCAGGGGCAAGAAGGATGAGGAGTATGGTCATCTCGGGCAATCTCTTTGTCGTGCTCATTTGTTGCCCGCTCTGAAGGATCGAAGATTTACGCATATTGCCGTATCTCCGTCAGCTCGTGCGATAAGCACTATGATCCAATCACTACCAATCGACATTTTGACGACGGCCATGATCACTGTCATGCCGGATCTCCTGGAACAGACGCACTGGGGATCGGACCGCCCAAGATCCGTGAGAGGTATGCAGCGCCTGATGAAAAAGGAGCTGATCGATATTGGCCATCTCGATTCCAAGCCTCTTCAGGTCAACTTCCTGCTGCTTCTACAGCCTGGGCGCAGTTTGAAATCAATACTCGAACAATTCGAACAGAACGCTCCTAGCGTACTCGATGTTCAGGAGGATCTGGCCCAAAGGGAGACATTGACGAAACCGTGGCATACCAAGACTGGACAGTATGCCCCTGAGAGCCTGAAGGATCGCTGTCTCGACACTGGCTCTGGGATTCGTGTATGGGCAAACATGGCCCACACGTATAAGAAAGGTCCCATTGATCTTTTGGTGGTAGGCCACGGAGGTATCGTCAACTACTTCGTGGAAGAAGTTGGAGATATCGATCCGAGCAATGGCAGACTTTCCGCTTGGCAGCCCGGAGAGATGAGAGACTACAGTGTGACAGAATCGGGGCTTTTCAAGGAAACGGCAGAAAGTCGCGAAGCCCGGGTTGGCAGTTCGGCCCCGCCTTACATCATCGAGGCTGAGGATGCGAAAAGAACGACATTGTATGAACACGTCATCAAACTCGAGGATGCAGAACGCATTAGATGTGAGCAGATCAGTGGAAAGAATGGCTTTGAGCCGCTTTACAAGGCAGCAAGTAAGAGTATCTCAGACCGAGTTCCAGGGACTGATGATTACAATGAATGCCTCCAAGAGCCGGCTCAGATTGAACCGGGAGGCAATTTGAAACTCCTGTATTACTCGGCTCGGCAACCCGGTAGCAAGATAGTCATCTTGGTGGCTCCGGGGGGGAGGCTTGAGGATATCCCTCCTGAGGCGCTGAGCAAGGATGGTGAGGGTGGTGCCCGCCTTGGGGGCAGGCATAATGCAGATGTATACGTGATCAGCAAGTATACCTGTGCAAGCAACACTCATCCTCCAGTGGGAGAGAAGGCGACTGAAGACTTCCAAACAGCCTTGGAGTACGTTCGAAATCAGCATCCGAACCATACGATAATCACCTGGGGCTGGTCCGCGGGGGCATGGCTCGTGACAAGAGCCAAGCACGATGTGATGGTAGCTCTCACAATCTGTTCCTACGGCACTCTGTCTCTGGAAAAAGCCATCAGACACCAGCCTACTTGCGAGAACATCTTCGGCGAAAAGGCCACGGACGAATCGATCACGGATTGGGACAAGGCAAATCCTCCAGCTCCACCAAAAGGACTCCTTTACATGATTCACGGAAACAATGATACGAAGGTACCCGTTGAGAATACATTGAAGTTTGCAGAGCTCATGCATGCTCAGGGAGTTCCATTGAAGGTGGAATGCAATCCAGAAGGTGATCATGGGGACTTGCGTATGGAAGACCACCACCAACTGGGTGAGTCTCTTCTCGAAGCGCAAAAAGAGATTTTGTTCAACATCAAACCACTCAATTTTGAAGATATACGACGAAGAGTCGAGCGAGGTGACTATGTTGTGTTTCAGAACTACTAGATATAAAATCTACTCAAGGCGATGAGTACGCAATTTCGGGATGTTTGGCGCTAGAAGAATTTTAAAGTCAACAGTGCTTCTTAGTCAGTTCATCAAAGATTTTCCGGAAACTGGATCAACTCTGAAAGCCTACATTGAAGCCCGATAGTCCAGTGTGACAACCCCAGCTAACGTCCATGCAACTGCCCCGGAGAACTTGGTGCGCTAATGGAGGAGTCACCCCATGCTCCAGGATGGGGGGCCATCCACCGTAGTGTTGGAGTCAATTCAAATACGCTTTTATGATATATGCATTGTTCCAAAATCTCCGAGTAGAAGTCCTGACATATCACACAGGGATTGCGCCGCTTCTGGGATGCTGGAGATAGGGATGTTATAAGTCCTCGTGCTGGGTCTTATATTTTGACCAGTCTTCTTCTTCACCATTTCGAATCCAATTCACTTTGTAATACGCCGACTGGCAATGGGAAGCAAACGGGAAGTCAGTCACTCCTTCTCTCCCTTTCTACAAATGACGTTGGACTCCTAACTCTTTTCTTCCAGCAAGGGACAAAGCTGAAGACCAAGGCAAAGCACCGGTGTGCACCGAAGAGCAAAGGAGCACGGGCACGACATAAAGCCAAACTCGATGGTCTAAATGATGTGGCACTCTCGAGCCGAGCTCGTCCAGAACCTACCAGACTCCATGCTTCATCTCGGCCCCCTAAGGAATCAAATTCGACCAATTGGGTATCGTCTGACCAAAAGAATACGCGAATCGAGCGAAACGCAATTCACATAATGCCAATGTGGAGCACTAGATTTGATTTCGATCGTTTCCGCCAATTCTGTTTTTACCATCATCCAATACTCTCCGTTGCCCAACTTGAGCAACTTGAGGGTTTTGCCCTTCGAATGAGCTTCACTACGATTTTGCTGAGCGACGAAAACAGCGATCAGCTCGTACAATATGTACTGGTCCTCCTAGTTGTTGCTATATCTCATTATTTTTTGACCAAGACAGCCGACAGAGGAGGACTGCTCGGCGAAATCGAGGAGATTTTGGGTCATCTGAAAACCCCTCAAGGACCAGGACATGTGGCCGCACATGTCTGGGCAGCATGGCTATCTAAGCTGCTTGGTTTGAGGGCCAGCTTTGCTCACCATTTAACGAAAGCCTTGCAGGTACACTCCTTGCTTTCTCAGATCGATGTGGGACAAAGTCAAGTGTTTTACTGGAGTTGTCAGTTGCTACTAAAGTAAGAAATTTGTACCTCATAGGGATAAAAAGTCAGTTCTAATTGGAATAGCGATCTTTATCCGGGCTGTGCTCTGTCGCAAAATCGTGATCCCCTGGTCGAAGGTTATGTTATTCAGTTTTGGAGAGGTATGGATCCGAACAAACTTGCTATGTACAAGGATCAGTTGCGAGCAGATTTGAGTACTGATCAGATTTTGGTGTGAGACCAAAGCATCGGAGAAACGGATTTTGATTTAATTATCGGAATTTCTGCCTAGACAAGGAACTTGCGTGATAATACAATGTTTAGCGTGGCCAAGCTCCAATGTATCTAGTATAGGTTGTAAATGACAAGGTTCGTGATATGGAGACGGTGCCACAACCCAAGCTTCTATTCAGAAGTAAGCGATCTAGCCTATCTAAGTAGGTTCATTTCTGCACAGAGTGACAATTGACCTAGTCCATGTGAGGGCACGCTACACCGCAACAGTTCGCAAGGGAAGACCTGCAGCTGCAGGAGACCTCTTCGAGGCATTCAATCTACAATATTGATCAGGCACATGTCTCGCCATCAGGTTCTTAGATACGCTGAACAGACGACCGTCTTTTCTCCTATATAAGAAGGGAAACCCAACCGGTCTGACGTGGACTTGAGTATCAGTATCGCTCAGCTCTGTTCAAGTGAAGCTGATCCTCTAATTCTGACTTATCTTGGTTTTCAGAACCGACGATCCTTTTCTCGCCATGGCACACGAACCGACGGGAGCGAAAATCGCTTCCTATCATCAGTCTACGCTGGAGAATCGCCAGCTTACCAGGGTGATCCTTTCGAATGGTGACAGCAATGAATTTCCTGGATGCATTCTCATTTTCAGTGGACGGACTCGCCACTGCCATGTTCTACCCTCGGGGCTGCTGAGTGAACACGTTCTCACGGCACTCGAGCCGCGTGACGACATTGAGGCTGTGGACATAAGCCTGGCCTCTCCGGGTCGAGACGTCATCAAGGGCCAGGAAGGCTATTGGCTTAAATCTTTTGGCCTAGATCTCCGACTTCTTCTTCCTCGAGATGTCGACACGCAGCTTCTCAAAGCATTTTTGGACACAGCGATTGGGAAGTTGCCTGATTGGTACGAAGAAAGGTATTTACTCCTTCACTATTTTGAAAACAATTTAAATAATATATTTTCAGGGGATGGAAGGATGTGGCGGTTCGAAGATACATGGTGATGATGACAGAACCGATGATTCATACTGTTGGTGAGCGGACTTTGGATGAAGTGTTGGATGATACGGAGAATTCCGTCTACAAAGAGTTTGAGAAACTCGATAGTCTCTACCGGGAACCTCTTCCTAAACTATGTCACATCCCCTGAAAACTGGGGAGGAGGACCAGGACAGTGGTGCGTCGAAAAGCTGCGAAGTCTGAGTCGTTTCACTGGACGATCAAATCTGGCATCAAAGGCTGTCTCACAAGAAATTGCATAAACCGTGTATAGTTGGACATTCAAGGCTACGAGACCTACTCAACACCACTTGTTCAACCGATGCTTCTGCTCAAGGACCAGAGTATAGCGTGTAATCTGAGTACTTTTAGGTCTACCTCTGTGAAACTTCGTGATTTACCTGGTGCGATCGCTAAACTGAGGTTGTATTGAGAAA
>JACVEI010000817.1:66128-104010 GCA_018115615.1 Pestalotiopsis sp. DP-2020a | reverse complement strand
AAGCCTGTGCTACCTACGTACATAGATGCAGACATACAGACGTACATGCCTGGCCGAAGAAGCAACCAGGTGGCGCCCAGCATGATTCGGCCTGGTCTCGAAAATCGTCCCATGGATGGCCAGAACCCAAGGTACGATACAGGCTTTGTGACAGGGTAAGAGTTGCTGGCTCATGCCTTGCTCGACGACGAGATCGGATCTGATACGAGAGTGCGAAAAGACCAGACCCTATCAATTGATTGACTGCTGTGGCCACTGACTTGGAACGCGGAGCGGGCATTCCAAGTAAGGGCATCCATCTTCCAAGTCGGGTGAAAGGTCAGGTCAGGTCAGGTCAGGTCAGGCCAGGGCCTGGTTCGGGAATGCAGCCTTCTTTTCTGTCTCTTTCCTTGCTCTCAAGTACCGACCTCGACGCCCAAGTTACATCCATCTCAACCTGCCCGCCTAACCGCACGCATGTACGTACAGACCGATGGATCGAGCAGAGCGGCAGCAGCAGCAGCAGCAGCAGCCAGCAGCCAGCAGCAGGCCAGACAAAGTTGACATGCCTCCCCTGCTGCACATCCATTCTGATCGACGCCCGGGATTAGCAACAAGCATACCTTGAGCTATCTCCTGCATTAAAGAGATCGGGTTCATCCTATCTTGTCATCTTTTGTTATTCTTTCGACCTCTCGCTCGCCCACTCCCACACCGTCTATGCAACTTGCTTCTAGAGCATTACGATCTTTGGCCAGAGACATGCAGATCATACAGATTTCTGTAACAGTGGGCGTACCTAACATCTCTCGACTCCACTTTTTTCCTTTTCCTTTTCCCATTACTCTTTCGACATTTTGTTGTTATTGCGACATCTTTGGGAAATTTCGCCATCAGAATCAAATTTCCGCGCCACTCTCAAATTTTCTCTCTCTCTCGTCTCTCTCCCTTACGTAGTAGCTGACCGTTGGGTTCAATAGTGACACAGGTCCTCTAGTCAGCAAGAAAAGCCACAGCACAGAGCTCTGCCATTGCTTTTTACTGACCGCGAAAGAAAAGTATAACTTAATGTGAGCAAAAAGAAATCCGGGAGGCGAATGGGGGCCTTGTATCATCCTCTCAATTCAATTTATTTTATTTTGTTAGCCTCTTCTTTCTACTCCATATGTAGCAACAACAAGCAGCATCTGACCTAGCTTGCGATGCGTATTATGCGAAAGACAGGACACGCACCCTTGGTTACCTCTCCCGCCCTGGCCCTGCCCTGCCCTGCCCTACCCGCGAAAGCATGTCATCGCCCCAGCACAACGTCGCATGCGCATCGTCGCGGTCACGGTACTCTGGGGTTCGGCTTTCCTTTTGACGAAATAATCAGATGAAATCAGTGTATCTATTTCCGATCAAGTTTAGCGGCAAATGTCTTTTTTCCCCCCCTCTCTCTCTCTCCCTTCTTTCTCTTCCAAAGGGGGCCAAGCCATTGTTTTTGCGCGCGCTCTACCTCTTTTTCTTTGCTCGGTCGTAAATATAACCGTTGGTACTTATGTCAGCGTATGACAACGCCTGACAGGATAGCACAAGAAATACACCTCTTTTAGCCCCAATCAGCCAGCCATGGGATAGGGATGGAGGGGGAGAAATGTTCAAGGGTTGTCTCACCCAATACTACCTATTACTAAAGAACCATATTGGAAACCCATCTCGCCCAAACACCACCAGGTTAAGCCATTCCAGGCAATTCACGTCTCCTGCGGCAAACTTGTATGGATAAATTCCTAAGCAGCACAAGAAAGAAAGAACGAAAAAAGACTCAATCTACAAAGTACATACCTGCCCGGCGTGGTACAAGTCCACACTTTTGAAATCCCCCACAACTCTCGCCCGGCAAATATACTCTTACAATCCACAGACAATGTACCCCGGGCTTTCCTCTGCTCATCGACTCTGCCCGTCTCGATAGACATCGTACCTGAACAGGGGGGGAAAGGGTTTCCCCAGTCCCCCAAATCCCCTCACCCCAATCGGTTGAACAGGGGTCGTCTTTTCATCCGATGTGAGCGCCATCTGGATGTTCATCCTGCTTCTCCGGGAAGATCAGCACGAGAGAGAAGTCATGTCGACAGGATACCTCGCTCGCGACCCTTGTCCTCTTAGGGCGGTCTTTCCCATGTTATTCTTTTCGTATCAACCTAGAAAAATCTCAGGGGAGTGGATCAAATCTCTAAAGAGGTTGCAGGAACGGAGACTTTTTTTCCTTTATTTCTTTGATTTTCTCTCTCGTAAAAAGAAATAGCCGGTCATGCAGCAGCATGACTCTGCGACAAGAAAATGCATTGTCGTGGGTACCAGAGTACATGGCCGTGGCCTGCCAAGTATATGTATTATACTATGTAGAGTAGATCGGCCTTAGTTTTTCAGGGCTTCAGCTGTCACATTGGTTGCAATGCTACCCAAAAGCACCTGTAATATGGCACATGGCCAGGAACAGATCCGTAGCCTGGGTCACTGATCTGAGGTGCATCCGATCTCAAACCCCCCTTCCCAGCATGATGATGGGAAGAACCCGGACGACGATGAATGCATCTGCCATATGATCCCAGTGCCAACGTTGCTCGTCTTCTTCTTCAAAGGCAGGGTCGATCGGATGTGCTAGATCCGCATGATTCGTCCCCGCCGAGAGCTCGACGGCCATGGTGATCATTAGCAGATGTATGTGATCTGTGATCCAGCAATGGACACCCGGGAGCCGCTCTAGCTGTTGTCCGGTCGATCCTGGCAGGGTCGCCCAGCCAGCAGCACTCTGGTTCATCTGAAATCCGGTAAATCTCGAGAGGTTATTATTACCTTGACTCAATTATCGAGATTCTCTCACCCAGCTAGCAAGACTATCATACTTCATTAGTCCCTCTGGCAAAGCATTGATGTCTGAACACGCGGTTTCAGCCTTTGAGATTGAGGCAAAAGGATAATAGGAAATTACCAAATCCACTTACTTTCCCTTGCCCGGAGACGAACTCGAGGAGGAGGAAAAAGAAATACACGATCCTCCTGCGAGCGTGCAGGGTGCTGGGTGCCCAAGGAAAACCTAACTTTGGTTAGTATGACCGTGAGATTCTCCAAAGTCTATTATCTTTTGTTCTTCCAAGACAAATCATCTCAGTTTCGAGGCACTCCTATACCCAGGCCCCCGGGAACAGACAGGAGGAGGCTCGTCGTGGTTTTCGTCCTTGTCCGTCTCGTCTCGTCTCCCCTATGCGATCGAGTGAGGTCCCTCGGGCCCGAATCCCAGCCTCGCAAGCACCAAGCCAGTTAGTCAGTTGCCCTACGCGGAGGACCTTTGTATCTCGAGACCTCAATATACAACCCAACGACACCATAGTACGCCTGCAGATGATCTGCCTGGGGAGCATCGGTGGCCCCTGTTCCTGGTTTGACGCCGTCACCTTTTTTGCCGCGAAGCTTACGGGGCTACCCGGGCTCCAGGGAAAAAGAAAAAAAAGCAATAACGGAGAACTATTCTTCGCTTCTTTTGACCTAGCAACATCAACGCCGCCATCGAGCGGCATGTCAACAAGGTTACTGGGCTTCTCTTAGTTTGATCATAGCTTTCCAAAGGTGGAGCTGAGCTATAACCGTCGTCTCTGGCCAGTCGCTAATTCGTTATCGAGTCCTGGGATCTGAGCATCGCCAGCTGCCGGCTACCCCAACCTGCAGCAACTCAACGAGATCGAAAGCAAACGGTGACGGACCCTTATTAGTTCTTTGGCCTGCCCTTCCGCTGTCATCAAGTAAACCACCGCTTCTTTTCCCTGGTTTTTACCACAAACACCGAAGAAGGAAAACAAAAAGTCCAGATTCCCAGAATAAAGACTGCAGCAACTCCCACCCCCTCGCTGCCGAGCCGCCTTGCATCAGGCTTCCAAAAGCAGATCTCGACAGTCGTTGTTGCTTCCAAACTGGGGGTCTTCCGGGTTCCGTGTCCCTTCCAGTGTGCAAGAGCCTCTACGCTTTGTCGTGTCGTACGTACAGCTCGTGCGCGCGCGCGTTGTGCCGCTCGCTCCAAGCAGGAATCCTTGTTGCCATAGTGCCTCATCGAATAAGAGCCTGGGTATTTGCTGCGCTCGGTTCCAAAGTCTGGCTCAACCACCGACCGCAATCCCTCCAGACTCTGATTCCATTGGTCGGTCGCTCTGACACTCCGCTGTTGCCCATCCTTCTTCAATAATACGGTTGTCCGTTCGGCGTCTCCTGTTTTCCCCTTCCGCTGGAGGAGACCATTCGGAGAAAAAAGCCCCAGGACCAAGGGCAAAATATCATCATCTTTGGATCGTGGTGTTGCAGCCCTCGAACATCCTGTCGAAGCATCCTGTTTGAAGGAAGGGGTCTAATCTTGGTTCTGCAGGGCGAGTCGCCACCTCTTGGCTCCAGCAGTAGCACGATTCCATAGGACATATCTTCCTCTCTCTCGACGGCCTTCAGGGACCATCGGGCACAACAATAGTTTTCATGGCCATCGCTATCCGGCAGTCTTCGCACATCCATCAACACCAATCGGACAACGCGAATAGACAGAACCATCCTCGGGAGTCACTTCAGTTGATGACCGATATGATGTCCTACCAATACCCACCGCCGCCCCAGAACGGCGGCGATCTGGACCTTCCACACTCTGGTTACTTGTCCAACTACCAGACATCGGCGGCTTCCTCTTTGGAGGTAAGAAACCAGCAAGTCCCGGGTGTGCATCTCACGCAGCCCGTCCTCCCAGCCCAAGGTTCCATGTCACTCGCCCAGCGCCGAGACAAGATAAACAATGCCCTCAAATTGAGAAGACCCGAGACGACTCCTAACGTGAGGACACAGGGGACCAACGAGTCCGCCCATGGTCAATTTGGATCCGCCGGAGAAAAGAAGCGCAACAAGCTTGGATACCACCGCACCTCGGTTGCCTGTAGTATGTTGACTCTGAAGACCCCTCTTTTATTGCTCACGATCGAGTCTGCTTGGGCGTCCCACTAAACAGCAAAACGCAGCACACTGCCGCCGAAGAAAGATCAGATGCATCCCCTATGTCAACGACCCTCAAGGTCGATGCCAGAATTGCATCAGGCTGAAGAAGGAGTGCACATTCCACAGCGTCGGCCAGGACATCCCTCCCAGCAACGCCCAGAGGCCAGGAGCCAGGACAGGACCCGGACCCAAGATTGCTTCGGCATCGACTTCTCCAGTTGCCACGACCGGCCATCAATCAGCCATCTCGCCGAGTCACCCGTATCCGATCACATCTGTGTCCTCTCTGCAGAACATGGGCCCGCCGATCAAGCCGGAATCCTTTCCTCGAGACTCAAAACGTAGGTTTCCTCGTGCATTGCTACCCTTTTGAAGCACCCCTGAAATCCGAGAGAACGGTGATACTAAAAGAACACCAGTGTCCACAAGCACGCCGACTACCAGAAATTTCCAGTACGGCCACAATGCTAACAACTGGGTACCGACGGACACGGGGGCGAACCCGGCGAAAACTCCTGACATGAATAATTCATGGAGATCATACACGCAGGACTCGCCAGTAACACCTGGATTCTCTTCGTACACCACTCATCCCCACACGACGTCGCCGTGGCCATCGGCAGCGATGACACCTGTCAGCAACGAGTCCACGTCACGCCACGACGAAATAGCATGGTCGCCGTACCCAACGCCGGGGAGGTCCCTATCCTATGGAGGCGAGAACTCGCAGAACTACGCGCCAGTGGCTTCGCACGTGGCGGCGGGTTCAACTGGCCCAAACACCGTCTATGACCAAAGGAGGTCGTCGATACATGCCGCAGGCTCGGACATGTACCAGCCACACAACGCCGGGATCGTAACGACGATTCCCAACGTGGAGAGCATACCGGGGACGGCTTTGGACCCCAACGGTCCTCTTTCCGCCGGCGCGGTCCCAACACAGGGTTACGGCGCTTGGCAGCAGCCGACGTACACCTATCCCAAGTCTGGAGACGGCGGTGCCTATGAGAGCTGGTACGGCAGCTCTGGACAGGCGGGGGGCCAGGTTCCTTCGAATACGGACCACTCGCCGCAGAGTGTCTACTATGCCAGCAGATGAGCTGGTATGGCATGCCCCAACCTAATGTGGAACGTCTCCAGGCATATGCCCTCTTCTGATCGGGCCTCCGTTTGGAGGTCTGGACGGAGAGGGTAAGTGTTTGGTGATTGTTCTAATCCATGTCGCAACGCGTCAATGAACCCCATCGAATACCCCAAGTGTTGATTTTTATTGTTTGCTGGTTTTGTTGCCTTTCTGTGTAATCCTTCTTTTGTCTGGAAAACCATCTCGGAGATGCGAAGCAATGCGCCGCGTGTAACGGACTTGGAGCAGAGGCGAAGAGAAAGAAAGACGCGAGAAGAACTTTTTGGCCGCTGTCAAGGCGTTGGTTGTCTAAGCCCCATCACAACCCCCCATGGTCGAGGATTTGCAATGCATCATGACACGAAACATGATCTCCGACGCAGACACCTATGAGCAATGCCCCATGATGAGCGGATTTGGAGGAGGATAGGAGCAGAGTTGCTCTGGATTGTTTTTGTTTCTTTGTCCTGTTCTTTTGCGCATGCGAACGAAAGAGTAGAGAAAAAAGGGCGGTGGTTGTCCGTGGGGCAGAGAGGAGACATCATCCAAGACGGCAAGAGAGATTGCGCGTTTTGGGAGGCGCGTTGGAAGAGAGTTCACGCCAACTCGGACTCAGATGGTGGGAAGGTCCGAACGTCGTCAAACCATTCTGGAAAAAAGTGTTCGATCCATTGAACATCTTGCAGTTTATACCGACTCACGAGGCGCTGATCAACTGGGCATGCAGCTTGCCAACGAACTCCTTCTGCCTTGCGCACACGAAGTCACAGCATGTACGATAAGAGTAGCGACGGTGGAGTTTCTGGAAAGAGAACCAAATGGGGGTGTTTTGTTCTGCATTTTGGTGGGCGGAGGTTTGCAAAAAGAAGTGGGATCCTGTTTCAACCTCTTGTCATCTTCCACTTCAGCATCCAGTGGTGTTTTCCAGCATTTCACGCGAGAAACACAAAAACGTTTTCGACATTTTCTTCTTCTTCTTCTTTTAATTTTAGGACTGCGGTCTGATGCCCGAACGGGCACTATAATTCGTCGGAGCTGCACATAGAAGGCGGTCCCATTTTCTTGTTGCCATAGAATCATATTGTTATATATCATGTTGGCAATACCGATATTACTCTTGTTCGTCGTGAGCCATGAACCCTTCTGGCTGTGGTGATTGGGTGCCTATGGAGGTTCACCCGCTGAGCTAAAACGGTGAGATTTCCTGCGGCCAGCTGACTGACCCATCTAGACAAATGTTGGGCCACTCTGGAGACGGGCGTCAAATCGTTTTCTGTGGCTAATCCGAGGTGCTGACGTCGCGTTTGGTGTTTGTTCTCTCACGCCTCGAGTTGCCACGTGAGTACAAGCAGGGCCACATACGCACAGAGGCTGATGGAGGTCAGCATTAGGACGCTGTTGCCGCTCGTGCGGAACTTCTTCTGAACCTGGCCGGCGTCGTCGGTCATGGTGAAGAACTGCTCATTGCCCTGGTAGCGTCGATACATGGCGATAACCATAATGCCCGCCCCGTAGAGGGAGAAGAGCGCGCCAATGGCATAGAACTCAGAGGTGAAGATCTTGAGGATGATGAGTGCGAAGCTGAATTGGGACAGCGCCGTGCGCATATAAGCTCCCTCGAATGTGCGCTGGGCTGCTCTGATCTCGACAAGTCTACGCAAGTCCAACACGTCAGTCTCATCACATTTCTCAACTATAGCTGCGCAGTGGATGCGCCGTTTTGGATATGGTACAAGAGCACAGCTCCGTGTCTATACTCGAATCCAAGCCAGAGCGCTCGAGCACAAGATGGAATTATCAAACTCACTCGTCGGATGTGAGCACTACGGATCTTGCTCGATGCAGCCGAAGATGCAGATGACTAGTTTGGGAAACACCACTTAGCAGGCATGGTCACTCGTGATACGATTCCCATTGAGGACAGCTCACTCTTCGGGATGGGCCTACATGTCGAAAGAGAACATTAGCGACGTAACAGGTAGATCGCAGATGGAGTCGCATAGTGGTACGGCAGACACAAGATACAAGCCTGCCGCCAGGCACCTTGCTCGCATGTGCACATGGTCACTCACCTGGAACATGTTGAAAGGATCATGGAATTGAGCAAGTACCCTCCTCAGACAGCCCTATCTCGGTCCCCAATTGGGTAACAGGGTAACAATGGATGGACGAATCGACAGGTATCGTTGTCGAGATGCAGATGACGTTGGTGAGGCACTTGCTTTGATTGCTTGTAGGTGGAGAATTCGTTCCACCTCGTAGCCGTCACCGTGGGCGAGGTCTGTTATTAGCGGTGCTGCACTGCCAGTGTTAGCACCATCTTAAGGCAGACCAGAAGGCGCTGGAGAAGGGAACAACCTTAATTAATCCTTGCGCGGTAAATCCCGATTCCTTGCCGACACCGCCAACGTTTCGACTGCTTGCCGGGTGCCCACGGGCATTTTATTGCAATTATCTGCTTTGGCATTGGGGACTTTCGGCTCTCCTCCAAGCACCAGACTGGTAGACCCTAACGAGAGTGTGTATCTTGAACGTCTCCTCGCTGTGCAGCTCTCTCCACCTAGCTTGACATTATGTTTCAGACTTGATCCTCCATATCCAGAGAAATATTGAGCAACGCAATGCACATTGCAGCAGTGGTAGCACTGACAGGATCGGGATCGCAGCCGAGCAGCGGGGTGACATCACGGCACGCGGGTGTCACTCGCTCTACTGTCATGGCATGCCAGTAACGATGCCGCCATCGTCTGCTGCAACGTCGATCCGACGGGCGAGGATTCGGCGCCTACAGCACCGCATCATCATCGGCAAGGGCAGGCACGCAAGTCCTTTTGTGGGACTCGAAGCCGGCATCTTGTACTCTTTCAGCCCCCAAGCCCTTACGGATGACCTTCCATTATTAACATCCACGCTAAGAATCGAGTGTTAAACGCCCAGCTGGGGATATACTGCGCCCTTCTCTGTTGCATTCAGGTTTTCATGTCTACAGCTCGTTCTATTTGGGTATGAGTTCGCGCGACAGAGATTGTAACTGATTTTGACCATGAATCGCCATAGCCCCTTCTGTCTACCTGTCGGTAGTTGAAAATATCGCTTCTTTTGTCACTTGTGTGCTGTCAGATTCTCATGGTAGGGCGCCACCAGTTTCGTGGCTGTGCTCGAATGAGGTACTTGGGCTAGAACGATGGGAATGATTTCGTCTCAATTCGACTGCAGACACAAGAAGCGGCCGTAATATTTCTACGCTGGAGGAATGCCTGCGAGAGTCTTTAGACGGACTGCGTGGGAATACTCTATAGCATATGGTTTGCATAAGAGATGGACTGGAAGGTTTGTCGGCTTGTAATGAGCCGAAATAGGTATACACGGTGCTCTATCTACATACTTAGGGGCACCGTGGACCGAAAGTGGTTCGCGAACCACTGTCCCTAGATTTACGACGCTGCGGGTGAAGACGTTGCCTTCTTTTTGCATTTTTGAATGGGGGTTCGGTTCTGAAGGTGCCAAGATGGACTTGCATGGAAATACCCCAATATGACGGAAGCGAACAAAAGTATTGTTTCCTCCTCTTGTTGGTATTCCCTCTCTGTCTCTCTCTCTCTTCTGTCCCGACTCCACATGTGCCTGCCATCTCATCAATGCATACCGTCTGGTTCGTATTGTATCGAAACTCAAAAGTGACAGCCTCACCCTACTTGCTCAGATCCAAATAGTCTCGGTGTCCAATTTTGCAACTTGTACGTACAGCCACGCTGCAACTGTCGAATGCATGTGTTTAAGCCCACACAATGCCACTCGTGTCACTCGACGGAAAAAAAAAAAAAAAAGCCAATTTTTCATTCGACGGTCGCCTGTCAAAGGTCAAGTAGGAAGTGATCAGTCTCGGAGCGGCAGAGGAGGAGAGAAGTCGAGGACAGCGACAGCGACCTGCGACCCTTGCACCCGGGGCTGAGAAGAACGCCTAGCTGACCCCTGTCGTAACCGTGGGATACGCCTCGGTGGGCGGGTTGATGTGAGCGACGGGGTAGGATCCAATCGTCTTTGCTGCTCGAATGGCATTTTGCTTGAGCCGCAGGGTGTCCGAGTCTGCCCAGAGAGTCTGGCAGTCTGCCCATTAGTACACCTTGTTAAGCCTCCGTGCCTCTTCCTCATCCTCTCTCTCTGCCCAGAGGCACAAACAGTTCCGCGTCTCCTCGCCCACCTGGCCAGTCCAGCCCAGCCCAGTCCGATCTGTTTCCGTATCCCTCGTGTCGAATCGCAATGAGCACGACTCACTGACCTAGATCTCCATTCGGCTCATCACGATCGATTTGACTACACGGTACTCCTAGTATTGCCTACCTACATACCGTCTTGCTTCGACTAGTATCGGCAAGGCACTACACTACGGTACGGTACACCACTACGTACTACTACTACCTACCTATGAGGTACCTCCCCACGAGATCCCTACGCCCACCTTGCCTAGTATTTACACCTTGCCCGCTGCTGCGGATCCCCCAGTCCTAGTCCCACATTCCACATGCGCATCTCTTCTGTCTAAGCGCTCGCCAGACGTAAGGCCAGCCTTCAGCCGCGGCGTGTTTGAGCTCTTTCTTCCTCCTCCAACATCTTTTTGCCCTCGATCAAGTCATTTAGTTTCAATTCGCGACTTGCCAGAAATTATTCGCGATCGCGCTCCGTCTCCGTGTTGGCGGCGAAAAAGCGAACGGCGTTATCATCTCCAACGCCGTAGTGTCAAGCGGCGCACGTATTGAAGCAACCGCAAGGCTCTGACTCCCCAGCGATCGCACGCAAAGAACATGCGCCGGGGGCAACTCGTCTGAGAGGAATTGCGCAGTCTCAAGACCGCCTCTCTCTGATATATACAAGCCGCTGTCCGCCCACATCTATATCATCCAACATGTCTTCCGCGTACTCTTACGCCACCGTCTCCCCGGCGTCGCTCCACGAACATAAGGACGATCGTGAGCTCGGACCCCACTATAACGATACCAACTATATACAAAGCAACACTATCGCCACGATAGACACTCAACAGTTGCNCGATCGTGAGCTCGGACCCCACTATAACGATACCAACTATATACAAAGCAACACTATCGCCACGATAGACACTCAACAGTTGCTGTCGCCATACTCATCTCACATACGTAGCAACTCTGCCTCGCCAAGCAACAACTCACTCACCCCGGCCGAGTCCACGAGCAGTCTCTGCGTCGGAGCGAGCGACTTCAGCAGTGACTTTGGAGAGGATCCCTTCTTTGGTGTCGACTTCAGCGATGTGGACGGCGGGACGCCCTCTTTTCTAGAAGACCAGGCTCCTTTCATTCCTGACACTCAGGCAACCTGGAGACCGCCGCCCACCAGCGATCCCTTTCATGGGCAACCGCATGAGCAGTCAGGTCCTCCTTCACCACAGGAACCAGACGCAGTAGCGTCAAATCCATCGGTACCCCACCTGACGCCAGACACCAACGCAGGTCAGTATATTTCAGATTCATTTACACAGATACCCCCGAGAGATACATTGCGTGTCAAGAGGAGATATCTGGACCTGGAGATTGGATTGGTGGCGATGAAATCAGTCCTTGGTCATGGGGTGTTTTTCCTGTGCAAACCCACGGCATCACGATCTGTATTGCCGCCATCCCAGAAGACGGCTATCCATACTGCTCAGGATGCGACGATTCATATTCATGAGACAACTTTACTGACATTAGTGTAGAGAGCTGGTCGACCGCCGACAGCCCTGCTCCTGCCGCAATGCCTACAACCAGCCCTCGCGTGACGCTCTCGGTTTGGGGCAAAGAGGGCGAGCAACCGCTTCAGACGATGGAGAGGCCACTACCTTCGGGAGCTTCAAGTCCTCATCATCGTTCTCTGAACGAAGATTCATTGTCTGTCGAAACACTCCATGGCTCATTACCAAGTACGTCGCCATTGCCAAATGTGTCGCGCGACCGACAAGGTGGCTGGCACGCGAACACTGAGACAGGTCACCGCGGATTGGCTCCCGAGAATCGAACTGCCGACGAGACACCTAGTATGAATCAGCTGGCTGCTAAACGAGAAGTTGACGACAAGAACCAATTGGTGGCATCATGGGTGTCAGACACGGCTGGTCGGGCCCCGGATTCTGTAGAAACGGCTGACAGTCGCTTTGCCGTAGAGGACGATAATGTCCCAGCCAAGGAGATCCCACTGGGCCATACGACTGTCAACACGCATAAACCTGATCAGGTCTACTATAATAGAGACTTTGTCGAGGAACAGCAGGGCGATAGGCCAACAAACGGCTCCCACCAACCCGGACTGGCCGACCTAGATCTCTTACCCACGCGCAACTGGGAAAACGCGCCAATGACGCAGCCAATATCCCAGATTGACTCAAGAAGGCATCAACCCGAGACTTCGGCGGCCGCAATGGAGCGGTTCGAAAGAATGTGTCACGATAATGACTCTGTTGTATCCTACGCTGCCACATGGGGAACTCGGCGAAGAAGCATGCCCAGCCTTATCGACGCCGAAGGAGTCATCAGTGGAAGCTTTTTCAAGAAGCTGACTCTCAAGGGCGATAACACTTCCTCCCGCCGCCCGAGCCTCTTCAAAGAGATCTCGACCTTGGTGAGGCGACCCAGCCATAGCGTGCTGAAGCGGAAGGGGACTAGTGGTGAAGATTCCATATCGGAAGATGCAGTTCCGAGCAATCGGCGCGAATCTCGAGATAGCCTTGTACCGCCACCTCCACGCAGTGGGAGCTGGACTATACGCTCAAAGCCGACGCCCAGCTTGAACACCGCAATAGTTGGGATGGCTGCTGGCGCCGCTTCGATCGGTTCGGCAAGTGCCCACGCCCGGAAAAGCTCGGTCACTGCGACTCCGAAGAGCCCCTCCTTTCTGCAGACCAAGATACCCATCATGAGACCAAGAAGTCGGACGGAATTGCCGAAAAGTTCTGCTTATCCGAACAATCTTGTTGACATGTTGAAGAAGTCTGGTGGCCCTCCTGTTGCTCATCTCACCAAATCCCAAACAATTCCAGACGCAGATGACGAAGACGACGAAGAAGACGAGTCTTTTGAGGACCTGGATATCAAGCCAGATCCAAGCAAACCAGAAGACATCACGCCAACCTCGGAAGGATTCCGGCAACACATTCTTAAACTGAACCCCCACCTAGCGAACAATAACCAGTACCTGGTAGATCGGATCGCCCACCAGATGGTTGTGAGGTACAAGAATCTTCAAAACCAAAAGATCAAACACCTCAGAGCTGCGCGTACTGGGCACTGCAATTCAGATGCGTTTTGTGTCGAAAATGGCGGAGCGGTCAGGCCCCTGGAAGCGAAAAGCGGTGTTCGCGATGTAGACCCTGTGTCAGCGCAAGGAGACTCCTCGGATGGTGACGCAAACCCCCTCGAGGGCAGCATCAACACCGAAACATTCCCTGCGGGCATTCCTATGCCGCCCACAGCCAGTTTGCCTGCAGTAAGTAGCTTTCTGCTCCCACATACATCATCAACGTCTTGCTAACTCGGTCATCAGGAATTCGAATGCCGCATTTGTTTCTCTTTCCGCAACTTTATCAAACCTTCGGACTGGACGAAGCATGTACATGAGGATGTCCAGCCTTTTACCTGTACCTGGGACCATTGCCGCGATCCGAAAATGTTCAAGAGGAAAGCTGATTGGGTCCGACACGAGAATGAAGGCCATCGCCATCTCGAGTGGTGGACGTGCGATGTCGAGGAATGCAAACATACGTGCTACAGACGCGACAACTTTTTGCAGCATCTTGTCCGTGAGCACAAGTTCAAAGAGCCCAAGATCAAGACGAAAGCTGCGATCAAAAAGGCTGGCGCAAATGATCCGACCTGGCAGAAGGTTGAGAAATGCCATGCGGAAACAACAAAGCGGCCGCAATCAGAGCCTTGCAGTTTCTGCGGCAAGACCTTCCCTACATGGAAGAAGCTGACAGTTCATCTTGCCAAGCACATGGAACACATCAGTCTACCAGTATTGCGGCTTGTCTCTTCAAAGGATCTGAACGAGGACACGATTGTCAGCCCCGTCCAGGACCCTCCGCCGCGCAACTTTGGCACACTGCAAACTCCGGTGAAATTGGAAGAGCCAGCATTCAGTCCTCGACCACATGCATTTTCGAATCCGATAGACTACAACCCACACCATAACGTGGGCTTCCAAGCGGTGCCGCCGCAAAACAACATGGCCCATTTCTATAATCAACAACGACAAACGAATCCCCAGTTTGACGGAATGGGGCGAGCCGTGAGTGGCGGACTGGTGATGCCGCAGGGGCCTGCTGGCTACTCGCAGTCTCAGTATTCGACAATACCTGTGTCAAACGGAGGAGTCCCGTATGGTAACACCTTCGGTTCTATGCACAACCAAGCCGAGCCGTTCCCTGCCTTCAATGACCCATTGGGTCTTCAATACTCGAACGGCCAGATGGCATATGATGGCATGGCGCCCTCTGGCATGTCAACAGATCATTACAGCAACCAAGGTTCGGTATCGCCGTACTCGCATTCTCCTTACCCAAGCAACAATGGGTTTCATATCCAATGACGAGCCAATGCTGATTGGAACGGACCCTGCTTGAGCTGTCTCTCATATAACAACATATTCCTGGTGGAGTGGTTCCACAGAAAATGCTGTTCTGATACCGTCTGCCAGAACAGCCTCAGTATGCTGTGTGGCTAATGGTTTGCTTTAGTGCTCTTCTCTATTTTTGATTGTATTTTGCACATTTGCAAATATCCCCCCGATGAACCTTGGGGGCGTTTTTTGGGGATCTGTCGTTGGGCTACTTTGACGGAGTTTATGGAAGGCTGGCACTCTCACGTGGCCGGTTGGGTTACGCATTGCGATTCTCTGATGCCACTTGATTATCTTCCATCAAGTTGACCTGAATATGATATTCTTATGAGTGGGAAATGGTGGGTTCGATGATATCAGGGGAATGAATACATGGGAGCATTCTTTCTTTATGTTCTGGGCTCTTATATGAATGAACGTCTTCATTGCAATAATTGTCACAATATGATGTGCCTGTCTGGCTGGTTTGCAACTAATTTGGTCAAACCGGTCAGCTATTCCCGCCTCATACTGTGTCGGCAGTTTTGGTGTCTCATGTTGGACCCCTTTGCATGGATCTTGGTAATGTATCCTGGCTAGGGAGCAACTTTAAATTTATCATGAAAAGTTGGCAGCGCAACCCAAGCCGGAACAGGCGACATTATTCAGTTCATTGCGTGACCCGCAAGTATTCAATTGCCTAGGTATTATGCTGCTGCTACTTTGTACTCTCGGTAAAAAGGTGTTGCAGACAAGTTGCCCCACTTGCGTATAAACATGAGACGAACCCATTGTTCACGACCGCCTCGATTCGTGGATTCGAGGACCGGCGGGACGAGGCGGGCATGAATCGCACAGGATCGATCGCGTACGAACCAGAAAACGTCCCTACCTCAAAGATCTGGAATGCGGACGAAATAGATGGTCGACGATGATCTGTTATACTAAACGGCAAAAGCGCCCATGGCGCCAGAGACTGGAAAAAGGCTATAAGGGCTCCGGTGTCGTGCCATGTAAGAATAGTTTCCTCAAATCTGCCCGTCTACAAGGTCGGACCCTCTTCCAAGCTGCTCATCAAGGAGGAAGGCCTCCCGGATCCCGATTGCAACAGAAGCCTCCCGCCAGGAGATATTTTTGCATTGCAGTCAATTCCGTGGCCGGCGCGATCAGGGTTCGTATTTTTAGTTGAGATGAAGAAGTCGGTGCTGCTGCTTACGTGACAGCAACTCCGTCGTCAATTACGGATATTGAATTACAGCACAGGTCAACTCTGTACTATGAATATCTCACGGGGCCCATTTCATCATCAGTCAGCGGTCGGTAAATCGCCAATGGTATCGAATGAAGCAACTGCGCACCTGGCACATACAACTTTTGAGTTTTGACTCTGGACGGAGTATATGCGCTGTGACGTCTGTTTTACTATACGATCTCATGCCAGCTAATAGAATCTTGTCTCGTTTCCCGTCTTCTGTCGTATTCGGCGATAGTGATTGACAATTATGCCACCATATTGGGTAGAGGTCAGGCAATGCATTATTTTATGTGCCTTGAATCAGTTGCGGCTTAGACGGCGCGCACTGCAACCCTCTGACGCAGTTTGGCGGTGGTGTCAAACATTCTGGACGTCTGCGCCACGCTCCAGAAGGGGGAGCACGATGTTTTGGGGCACGGCGCCGAGCCCTTTGGCTTGCAACGGCCGTCTCAGCCTCTTGTTGTAATGGTTGTTGAAAGTATCCCCCTGACATTTTTGACTTTGAGATATGCATTGTTTTTTGTTCCTTCCTTGGACAGATTGAGTTGTTAGCTCCCACGATTGGAACGGAGCAGCTAAGCTCATCGCACTGCGAACCGGGGTACGACTAATGACGATGGGCATTCTAGTTTCTTAGATCATGGCTGAGCAGTGACACCGACCACTACCAATACCACCTAACCGCCATACCATCGGCCGACTAGTAGCCAGCCATTTACGAAAACTTGTCCATCACCCCGCCGCGCAGAAGCATGGACGGGAACAAACAAAGGCGGCGCCACTGGAGAGGTTCGTAAGTACCTGGTTAATGCTCCCTTTGACCTGTTATTGTACGAATAGGTAAACAGTCCAACATGGATTCCCAGAAGAAACGGAGCCATGATCAGAAGGACTTCCATGTCTCGGGGAGGGGGGCACTTGGCCAGACCGTTGCTCCTCCTCATCCGCGATCCTCGAAGAAAAGAAAGAGAAAAATGAATCAAAAAGACAATAGAGAAAAAGAGTAGCGCTCATTTCCCAAGCTTGTACAGATAATTTCGACAACGACCCAAGGTAGGCGCGCGAGTGGCATTGAGTTCGTAATGCTTGATTGCTCCCTCATTTGCCAGGTGCTGCCCATCTCCTTGCTCAGCGAGATGGTGGCTCGTTTCAAAAATAGCCGGGCCCCAGAGAGCACCTCGAGTAGGCGGCGGGGGCCCGGGTGGAGATGGTTGTATGTGACCCGATGGGGGGCACTAAGAGACGCCCGCTTCGCCGGCCAATCGTTTCCAGAAGGGCAGCGCTGTGGTAGAGGGAGGCCAGTCATCAGCCATTTGTTGTTGACCCCTGACTTTTGCCAATATCGCCCAGCCAGTTTAGTTTCGTGTGGGAAATCTTGGGCTCAACCCGCCGTCATCCTTGGCTTGCCCGTCCGTCTGCCCACCACAGGCAATGGACGCTGGATAGCCAAATGGCCGATGGCAAGGGGCGCACTGGGGGAGAGCAAGTGCGAGCGACTTTGAGCAAGCAAAGCCCATTTACCGTACCGCCAAGCGCCATTCCGCACCCTGGGCCCGGGGGTCAGGATACCCAGAATGAACGACGGGGGCCCATGATGGTCAACCATGTCGAGGGAAGCGGTCTCGAACGAGCAGCAGATACAACTTCACGCCCGGCGAAGACTAAACCTAGCACAGAGGGCCGCGTTCCTGGATCTGCCCTCTTAGCGACTGACTACATTATGTACCCAAGCTCGTGAGTCCAGTGCAGGGCAGGGGTGCAGGGGTTCCCTCTTTGCAGCGGTCCTGCAGCTTCTGGGACACCTCAGACTCCAGTCGATTTGCTCCCTCTGACCCTCTTTGGGGCTAGGATGCTAGGTTAATGTGCTGTAGGGAAAATCATCGTCTCTTGGTCGACCTTCTAGACTCGAGTCTCTCTCTCTCTTTACTGGCTTGCTTCTTCACCAACCTGCAAGCCAAACGGGACTGACCACATTCTTTCCTTTTTTCCCTTGTTCTTCTTTTTTCCTCTTCTGGCCTCTGTCCTAGATATCGGTCCAATTGGTTGAGCTTTTGCCTCCTCCTTCTCGTGTGTGAACAACCCCGAGTAGAAGACTGCTTGCTGACCAAGGAAAATCCTTATCGTGCATGCTGCGTCCCCTCGTTTCATATATGCGCCCGTCGTCTCTCTCTATCTCTTGTATTTGCTTGTCTTCCCTCCTTCTCTCCTGATCCCCAGGTTTCGACAGCTTCGTCGACCCTTCCTGTCAGTCTCGTCTTGCTAGACGCCCGCCTACTTCTCTTGTGACCTTTCCAGGATCCAACAGCAGGGCGCCTGCGACGAGGAATTTTGACAAAAACAACATCAACACCCACGATTCGTGAACCCACCTCATTTACCCCTATACGGGCTCGACAACACAACCACCACTCTTGTCGCAACAACTCGACTTTTTTTTTTTTAACCATTCGTTCCAGGTTGACCCTCGGCCCTCATTGCATTCGTAAAAAAAAACCATTTCCATTCTTTGGATATTTTCTTTGGCCCATTGTTCTTTGTCCGCTCTGAGAGTTGTCGACCCTTTGTATTCGGCCATATATATACCCCATACATCGATTTACCGACAACCAACTGCGCAATACGATCTCCCGTCCAATTACTTTGTTGCGGAGCAGAGAGAAGAACCAACTTCAAGGAAAACAGGCCATTGCAAACTTATTCACTGAAGAAAAAGGAACCCCCCCCGGATGCATTGAGTCCGAAAGTCTATTGTCACGACGACCGCACGATACACACAGAACTTTTTATTATCATCATTATTTCCTTGGATTTGATTCCCCCGGATAGAAGCATAGCGACTGCATTTCTATTTTCTCAACATTAGAGACCTTCACCAAACACGATTCAGCATGGCGCGCTCGGGTACGAGATGGAACATATGGCGGGCGGCGGCCCTGGCCTCGACATTTGCGGTTGGCGCATTGGGCGACCAGATCTTGACGACGAGCAGTTTCGCCAACTGTAACGCATCTTCCGACATTACGGTAAATAATGTGGACATTTCTTACAACCAGGACCAAAAGTCGGTCACGTTTGATGTCTCGGGAACCAGCAACAAGGTGCAGAATGTCACGGCGACCTTGAAGGTTACTGCCTATGGCCAGGATGTCTACTCGAACAGCTTCAACCCCTGCGATGCGGTCAACTATGTAGAGCAGCTGTGCCCTGTCCCGGCAGGAACCTTTTCCGCCAAGGGCGAGCAGGCGATTCCCTCCGACTACGCCAACAAGATCCCAGCAATCGCCTTTTCGGTACCTGACATTGCTGCCATGGCACAAATGTCTCTCACATCCCTGGACGACGGGACAGAGGTGGGATGTGTACAGTCCGAGGTGACCAACGGCAAGACGGCCAGCGTTGCGGCCGTCTCCTACATCATGGCCGGTGTGGCTGGAGTGGCCCTCCTCGCAGGAGGTGTCTCGGCCGTCGGTGCCGCCTTCTCGGGAGCCAGCGCCGGTGCCGGTGGTGCTGCCGCCGCACCGAGTCCCAGTTTTGGAGAAGTCGTCGGCGTCTTCCAGGGATTCGCGCTCAACTCGATGCACTCGGTCGATTATCCCAAGGTCTACAAGTCTTTCGCCAAGAACTTTGCCTTTTCCACGGGCCTCATTCCCTGGGCTTCGATGGAGAGGTCAATCGACAATTTCCGCAACTCGACTGGTGGCAACCTGACGGAGGCCAACTTTGACTTTTTGCAGAACGCCACTCTCGTTTACTCGGATGGAAGCACTGGCACTGCAGACTCGACGCTCTTCCGCCGTGCCATGAACGAGTTTGCCCTCTCCATCCGTGACATCTCGACTTCCGTCAACGGCACTAGCACGACTGGCGATAACTCGACCAGCACAGCTTCGAGCCTCCGACAAGCCGTCTCTGGTATTGCTGGCTACGTTGAGGATCTGGCGGTTCCCAAGGCCAACACCTACATGACGGTCCTTCTCATCGTCGCCATCCTTATCGCCGCCATCATCGTTGCTATCCTGCTTGTCAAGGTCGTTCTCGAGGCCTGGTCCATGTTCGGAAACTTCCCTCAGAGCTGGACCGGATTCCGAAAGCACTACTGGGGCTCCATCGCCCGTACCATCACGCACTTGATTCTTCTCCTTTACGGAGTGTGGGTGCTGATCAGCTTGTATCAATTTACCGAGGGCGATTCCTGGGCAGCCAAGGTGCTGGCCGGTGTCACGCTTGGTCTCTTTTCTGCGCTGCTGGCCTTCTTTGCTTACAAGATTTGGAGTACAGCTCGCAAGCTCAAGAACGCCGAGGGTGACTTCTCCGGTCTGTACGAGAACAAGAGCCTCTGGATGAAGTACAGTCTGTTCTATGAGTCGTACAAGAAGGATTATTGGTGGATCTTCATTCCCGTCATCATCTACCTGTTCGCCAAGGGATGTGTCATGGCCCTCCTCGACGGTTCCGGTATGGCGCAGACCATTTCGCAGGTCGTTCTCGAATCGCTCATGCTGTGTCTCCTGCTGTGGAGCCGACCCTTTGAGCGCAAGTCCGGCAACGTTGTAAACATCATGATTCAGGTCGTCCGTGTTCTCTCGGTCGCCTGCGTCTTGATCTTTGTGGAGGAGTTTGCCATTGCCGAGACGACGCAGACAGTGGCGGGCGTGGTCCTGATCGCCATTCAAGCCGCACTTGCTGGTATTCTGGCCATTTTGATCATCTACAATGCCATTGTTGCCTGTGTCAAGGCGAACCCGCACCGCAAGCGGAGAAAGGAAATGGGTAAGTCAGACCAAGAAGCTCTCCAAAAGTTTCACAAGACGATATTGGCTTACTAACGCGTACGCTTTCCCCCGAACAGAAAAGATGCAACGTGACATGGATACGCTCACGCCGCTCGACGCGCGCAACTCGCTGCTTCTTGATCCCATCAAGGACAAGGACCACCCTCACGCGACCACGTTCTCCCTGGGCGACCACGTCCAGGAGAGCAAGCAGCCCCTGACGCGTGGACAATCTCCCGAGCGATACATGGGCGCAGAGCTGGCAAACCCTTACTCCATCTCTTCGTACAACCGACCACTGACGCCCAGCCAACCATATGGCGCGGATCAGAGTCACGAGCAGCTCCTGGGCGGCGCGGCGCCAATGGGGCGAGAACCGACGGTACCGAACGTCGGCGGTTATGGTGGCTACCGGCGGCCCGGTGGTTATTAAGCGAAAAAACTGAAAAGCCACAAGGGAGGGTTTGAGCGGTATGCCATTATAGCTACGAATATTGATGTAATATAGTCAATCACTATTCTTTCGGATTATATTTGGAAATATACGGAGGCCGTTTACTGTACAAAGCTGGCTGAGATACAGACTCGCCTATCTTACTAACATACAAAGGTGAAGGGATGGGTATATTGTGTAGATAGGAATGGTGTAATATCAACAACACAGAACATATATATTCAGACATATTTTGCATGAGACTCGTCTTGGTCTGTAGACTCTTTGGGGCATGTCCAGTGTGACAGCCGTTGCCAGCAAACTAAGCCTGGCGCTCTATGCTATTATAATTATTGTTATAATTGACACAGGTTGACGTCTATCCGGACGATAATTCAAAAGCTTAGTCATTTGCCCGTAGACCTTGAGATCTGGGTCCAACCTGTCGTCCTCCCTTTCAATTGATCCCCCAGATTTCGGTTCGGGACCCACATTATTTATCCTAGCGTGTCTCGTCTCGCAGCTTTTTGTAATCCGGCAGAGTCTATTGACGTCTACGATTCCACAACTTTATAATACAACATCCAATTGTGATCTGCTGTCACCGATTCGCCGGTGCTGCAACTCCAGTAGTTGCAGCTCCCTTTTCGCTCCTGGGGAAAGATGCGGCCATGTCTGAGAGCCCCAATGGGCTTTGTACGCCGCTACAGCCAAGCCAGCAGCAGCAACCAGCAAGCAACTACTACGCCTCTGGAGTACTTCAGCCTGGTCGTCAAGGGCAGGAAAGACAAGCCGGTATGTACGTGAGCGAGCCAGCCACGTCTAATGGCGATGACCAAGAGCCGTGTTGAGGTGACAATTGCTGACGAGGTCGTGTAGGAGATTCTGACGGAGGAGCTGCGCAAGCTGGTCGAGAGCAAGACGCAAGTAGGGCGTTGGAAACGGCCATGGATTAGTGGCCCAGGGGAGTCGAGGAGCGCCTTGGTTCTGCTCGCGTCCAAGGACATGGCCAAGTGCCTGGAGAGCCGGGACTTCATGTCGACATTCCTGGAAGCCCTTGGGCCCCCGGGTGAGCCGCAGGGAAGCGCCACCGTCGACGTCCTGACCGGGCTGACGGACGGTCTGCAGCCCGAGAGACTGGGCGCCCGGCCGCGGTCGGGCCTGTCGGTCCTGTACGGGCCGCAGAGCATCCTGCCGCGCCTCTGGGAGCAGGACAACACCACGTCTGCCGGGGCTCCGAACACGGACCGCGCCGCCTCGGTATCCGTGGCGCCCGCCTACCCGGGGCAGCCGTTCCACTCGCACGTCACGATCCCGATGGCCAACACCATCTTCCAGAACGGGCGGCGGTCGACGCTGATCGCGACGCGGTACGAGCGGGCGGCCCACGGCGGCCGCTTCGAGGCCACGCTGACCCTGGACAAGACGGCGCAGGCGATCGAGGTGACGACGGAGGCCGGCCCGCGGTTCGCGCCGCGGCTCCCGCTCGTGCCCCTGGCGCCGCCGCGCGAGATCGCCGCCGGCCTCGGCAACATTGTCCGGCAGGTCGTCGTGGGCGGCAAGCCCGCGCCCGCGTCCCGGGAGCTCGAGGACCTGATCCCGCGGCTGCTCGAGGCGCGCGGGAGGCGCGATATCGTCGGCGTCTGGGCCGTCGTCGTCCCGCCGCACGTCATCAGGGAGCGCGACGCGTTCAAGAACATCCGGCCCTTTAGTGAGTGCTTGGACGGATCGGTGTCAGAAACGGATCTAGTCAAGTTGAACTGGGAGTGCCTGGGTCAGGTGGGAACGCATGGTCTGCGAGTTCACAAGATCTGTAAGTCCAGCGTCATCCGGTCTGGGACTATCATGTTAGTATGCTAATCGTCTTGGCTGCAGTGAGCGGCGGCGGTGGATGGGGCGCAAAGCAGGGACTGCTGTCCCTGGACCCGGAGACGAGCTACGACGCTCCCGAGCAGGAGGACATTGACGACTTCATCAAGGCGTTCGAGGCCCGCTTCCGGTCGAAGGACGAGCCGTCGGCTGCGGCGGCAGAAGCGTCTGCCGGCGAGGAGGACTCGTCGGCCGTGGCGCCGGGCTCGTACCTCCTCTTCTGCGCGCAAGCCGAGCTGGAGAGCGGAGGCCTGGACGTCGAGATCGGCCGCGGCTGGAACTTTGGCGTCGCGGAGCGGCACGACGGGGAGGACGGGAGGACTGCGGAGAGCGGAGAAGGGGAGGGAGCAGGCGTGTCGACGCTGCCGGAGGTGTTCACGGCCATGTCCGCCGAGGGCGTGTATCTGAGGCTGGGCGCCCCCGGCCAGGCCAAGGAGCACACGGCCATCCGGTTCTTCCCGTTTACTACCAAGATCGATGTACCGCATGCATTCCTGTGTCATTAGGGGCCTGTTTTGTAAGATCAAAAGGAGCAGAGAAGAGTGTATAGTAGAAGGGCAAAATAGATGTGTTAACATAAAATACGGATAATGGCTTCTTGGTTGGTAGTAGAAGCTTACAACTATTCGCAATGTTATTCTTATTTAAACAGCATTCTGTAGTACTACGCAGCTTTCTTACAAACAGGGTTCAGACGATTACCAGAGGCGCTCTGCGTCATATACATTGGAAAATAATGTAAATTCAAGACGTGACGATATAAAATAGTATAGAATTCGATACTAAAAATACCATCAAGTCCAGCATGCAATGTACCTATCCCGCGCAGGCTAAGGTAAGGTAAGAGGCGCCCCCACAACCTTGGAACGTCCTTCCTATGAGATCAATGTCTCAGTGGCCTTGGGCCCCACAATCCGCCGCCTGGGCAATGTACCTGGGCAAAGAACCACCCATCCAAGTTGAGCTAGTTGAGGTGCACCCAGATCAAGCATCAGCCGCGTCTACTGAAGATCTATCTGACCTGTCTGACTCTCGACTCGACATTCTTCCTCCCATTCACATTCACCCCCAAGAAACAATCACTCGGCAATATGGATCGCAGCTTGGACGAGATCGTCGCTGAGAATCAGGTAAATTCTTGTCACAATCATTGCCCAAATAGCTGGAGCTTTGCTAACCCTCATGTCCTTGTGCAGCAGCAGAAGAGAGGCGGCGGCCCTCGACGTCGAGGCGGAAATGGCGGCCGCTCTGGTGGTGCTGGAGGTGGCGGCTCACGTCCTCGAGAGCGAGACTCGTACCCGCGAGACGGTGTAAGAAAGGCAAGCCATGAACCTATTTCCCTCTCTTCCTTCGACCTCCTTTCTGTTCTCTTCACACTGCCGCGCTCTCGAAGGAGAACCTAACCATTGCGGCGCTCTGCAGGTTGCTCACTCTCCTACCACTTGAAACCTCCAAACAAAATCAGCCCAGACCACAGCCCCGAGAAGAAAAACCCCTTCCGAATGCATCGAACTCGAAAAGTTTGCGCGCGCGATCCTCCAGGAAGCGATATGACCTCGACACTTTTGCGATCTCGATGGCTTCTTGGGTTCGGGGTGCTGCGTCACCAATACCTTTGCAGAATTTCACGGCTAACATAGCGATCTCGTTCTTGCGAACAGTCTACCAGAGATGACTCGAGAAACATGGACTCGTACGTTCCCCTCAGAGAATGCTTGTTTGTACATGAGCAATGCTGACCCAGTCCTCTAGGGAATGGGTGCACGATAAGTTTGAGGACAGCCATTCCTACAACCGATCTCGGAACTCCCGACGCCGCTCGCCGGGCCCCTCGTCACGGTTGGTCTCCCTACCGAATAAAGCTTCGGCGCGATATAGTCTAACACGCGTCGGATTATAGTGAGGATACCCGTGGCACCAAGATCAAGGTCGAGAACCTGCACTACGATCTCAGCAAGGCGGACTTGGAGGTGAGTTACCAGCCTGGAAATTGGGATTCAATGGGCCTTGATTGCTGACAAGTGCCAAAGGGACTCTTCGGCGGTATTGGCCCGCTTCTGAAGATTGACATGATCTACGACCGCGCTGGACGTTCAGAGGGCCTCGCCTACGTCATTTATGAAGAGTATCAGGATGCCAAGGAAGCAGTCAGAGAATTTGACGGAGCCAATGCCAAGGGCCAACCGATCCGGCTGTCCATTCTTCCCTCTGGACCTCGACGAAACCCATTCGATACCGCTCAATTGCCCGGACGATCGCTCGCCGATAGAATTACTCAGCCGTCGGGCCGATCCAGATCCTACTCTCCTGACATGGGACGTGATGTCGATCGCTATGTGCCTTCTGGTGGCAGACGATCGCGCAGCCCTATTCCTCGCAGACGAGGTCAAGGAGGTAGACGACCTGGACAGAGGCGTGAGGGTGGAGGTCAAGACCGTCAAGACCAGCGAGACAGCGGTGAACGCAAAGGACGACAGGGACGTCCCAAGAAGACCCAAGAGGAACTCGACGCTGAAATGGCGGACTACTTTGGCCCTGGTGGTACCGCCACTGAAGCCCCTGCTGCGGCACAATCTACTGAGGCACCAGCTGGTGGCGACGACGTCGACATGATAGAGTAGGAAATCGATGGCAGTACATTAGCAGCATGAGTGGCTTGACATGAGCAAGTTGTTCCTTGGTTATGTCTTTGTATGGCCAAAGAGTACGTAATACACGATTTGATACACGTTCTCATCACCCGACCACAATTATATATGCTCAGGCCCTGCGCCCTCGTTCACAAAGAGCTGTATTCCATCCACGTTCTGTACTGCGTGGTATACTTGTTCTATACTGATCTTGGTCTAATGATAAGGGCAGCGAGTCCGTTGCTGCGAGCATGTGTGATAGAACTACCGAGAACCCTTGGCGTCCCATCACCTACCGAGACTGAATCAGAAGCCGTGAACGCCGATGCGTAGGAAGTTCTCGTCTTTCTCGAGCCGCTCCTGCAGCGCCTTCAACTCATTTATATCCCATTCGGACCAGACATACCTGCCGTGGAGAAAGCTTGCCTGCGTGGAGGCAGCCCACACCGCAAATTGGCCCGGCAAATTGGCTGTTTACAAGTTTCTACATCAGCATCCTATTTATTGCTTGTTGATCTCCGCGATCTGACATTGGTGGATGAGCAGATTGGGTGCGTCTTACCGTCAGTCCAATCCCAACTATCCTCTTTAATCCCAACCTTCCGGGCGCTGTCTGTAAAGACTGCCCCTGGATGGTAGCTCACGATTTGCATGTCGTCCGGGGTGGTCGCCCTCGCAAGGAGCTGCATGGCCAGCGTCCCGGCGTTCTTGGACAGGCCGTAGGACGGATACGCGTCGTTGACTGCCCACTCGTGAATGGCGGCCGTCGAGACCATGACAAGAAACTAGGGAGACGAGTCGTGAGACACGATCGCTGAGAAGGGGTTTTCTCGCGGGTCTTGCTTACCTTTGGTCGTCCCGCCGCGGCCGGTGCCGGTTTCTGCTGCTTGTAGAACTTCTCCGCCATGTGCAGCTGCGCCCGCAGGTTGACGTCGTAGTCGGCCCAGACGGCCTCGACGCCGCGCTCCAGGATCCCCTCGCTCTCCGAGATGCGCGCCGCGTTGAGCACCAGGACGTCGACGGCGGCGCCCCGGCCCGCGAGGTCGGCCCAGAGGCCGTCGATGGCGTCGGGCTTGGCCATGTCGCACGTCGTGCCGACGAACTCGGTGGTGCCGGAGGAGGAAAGCGCCGCGGCCGCCTCGGCGGTGGCGGCGGGCCGGCGGCCCGTGATGATGACCCGCGAGGCGCCGGCCCGGCCAAAGGCCTGCGCGGCGGCGTAGCCGATGCCGCTGTTGCCGCCGGTCACGAGGACGGTGCGGCCGGCCTGGGAGAGCTCGGGCCGGGTGGGCGAGATGGCCTCGTAGGGCTTCTTGTGTGTGGTTTTTATGAAGTCGGGGGACTGTAGGATGCCGCGGCTGGACGCGAGGGAGAGGACTTGTTCGAGCTTGGAAGACATGGTTTGGGACGATTCAAGTCTGTGGATTTGGTATGGTTGGCAAGGGTCTGAGAAGAGGTTTAGGATGATATTGAGTTATGGCATGTTCAGGATCTTGGTTATATACTGAGGATATATATATATATACATTCTGAACCCAGGCTTGGGCTCTATCACAGCGTATTTCTCAGCTGGCGGGAACTGAGCGGGAATCTCACATTCTTGTTTGCGTAGTCTCCGCTTCGTCAGGGTGACGTTGGATACCGTGGATGCTAAGTTTTACTTGTGCGGACACGGCATGTCTATATTAGCGGGAACCCTACCATGAATCCTCGCGCCCTGAAATACTATACCAATGGTGATCGAGGTGTCAGCGCCGTTGGGCGGTCTCCACAATTGTCCGCCAGTCTTCCGCCGCAATGCTGACATCTCCGCAACGGAAACCCGCAATACGATGACGGGCATCCCGTCCAGACTTCCGCTCTTCTCACGGAGAGTCATCGTTACAGGAGTCGAAAGTGATCAAGTCCAGGATCGAGGCAGGTCTCGACTGGATCATCAATTCATCACAGTGGTAACAAGATACTCACACCTCAATTGCATTATCCGCTGTCAGCACACAGTATGTACTCACCGTGGCGGAGGGCCTGTGCTGCTTGTACAAAGGCGAAACGTCAATGTACAAAGCAGGCGCCGTCCTGCCGGAGATGTCTACAGCGCGGTGTGGAATGCCATTACCCGCCAGCGCGGCGTCCCGCTCCGCCGCCATTACCGCAAGCGGACCCAGTGGACAACGGGGAAGCCCCAGCGGCATCCCTTTTCCAGGGAGACATGGATCTCGCCGGCACGTTGCCGGATCTTTTTGACCCTGCGTTCTCGCTGCTGGTTTCAGGCGACGATAATGGTAGCCATGCATGTGCGGCCCTCGCCGATATGGCACTGCCAGCTCGGAAGCCCGAGACAGCGGTACTCCCCTGGTTTCTCGAGCCGTCGGGCTGGGTACACGAGCGCACACTGCCGCAGAGACAGGACGACGTCTCGGGCGCCAGCATGCAGACCTATATCGATACCATCCGCAGGTGGCTCTTCGAATGGGTGTCGGCCCCCTCGCCGCTGTCGTCCCATGCTCCTCCCGCTCCTACAGACTCGCCCCCGGCGAACCCGCTGATCCACCCCGAGCTGTACCGGCACGACATGCCGCGCACCATCCAGGATGCGTACACGGCCGTCGCGACGTACCAGCACCGTGCCCCGGGGGCGAGCACCGAGATGGCGCTGCGCATCCTCGAGGCCCGTACCGAGCAGCTCGTCCAGGAGCAGGCGCTGCGCGAGGCCATTGGTTCTTCTTCCGAGGGCAGCGGCGGCCTGAGCACCCTCGAGCACCTCGCCCGCGTCCACGCCCTGCTCGCGTACCAGGCGCTCCGGCTCTTCGACGGCGACGTCCACGCCCGCGCCCAGGCCGACGGGCTCGTCGGCACGCTGTTCGCCTGGTGCGACGCCATGTGGGAGAGGGCGCGGGCGGACACCTCCTCCACCCTGCCACAGCAGGAGTTTCTGCGGCGCAGAAATAATCACGAGGGCGGAGCAGACGGCGACGACGAAAGCACCACGCCGGAGCTGTGGCGCTCGTTTGTCCGCGTCGAGTCGGTGCGCCGGGCCTTTCTCACGGCCAGGGTCCTGCAGAACGCCTACCTGATGCAGAAGAACGGGTGGTCGGCGTGCCCGGGCGGCGTGGCCCTCACGCTCCGGCGCGGCGTCTGGTCGGCGCGGAGCGCGTACGCGTGGAGGAAGCAGTCGTCCTGCCCCCCTTCCCCGGCGGCGGCGGCGGCGAGTCGAGAGAACTCAGTCCGCCGTCGTCACCCGCTTCTGCTCGGGCTCTTGACCACGCGCCTCGACAGCGTGCTGGACGAGGCGGCGCCCGCCGACGTCGACGAGTTCGGGCTCGCGCTCATGGGCGTGCACTTTGGCGAGGAGCGCCTCGACAGGTGGATGGACGAGAAGGGATCCGCGGATCGTCAGACTGGGAGGTACGGCGGACTGTTGGGTATCATTTAATACCCCCGGCCACCTTGAGCCAGCTGAATTCACCCGAATATATGATGTATGATCTCCGAGCGCCGGGGTTTTTTCCGCACCTCGAGTATCCATCCATCGCATTCCGAAAGCTGCTAACAATTCAATGTGGATCTGGTGTTTAGTGATAGCGATGACAAGTGGACAAGTTTGTAATACCTGGCATGTATGGTCTGCTTATCAGTGGTCGAGGACCATCGGAATGTTCGCCCCTACTACTGCCGACACGTATGCGAGCCGAGCACGATTGGACGAGTCGTCGTGTCTTGCGAAACAATCCAGCTGCCATCATGTCAATAGGAGATCGCACCGCCCAAAGAAAACTGAGAAGCTATAACCCGCGTGGCAGCCAGTCGAGCTAATGGGAGCGAATGAGTAGGCGGTCAGCTAAGATCTCCTTTCGTTCGAAATGACTAAGGTGCTGCATCCCAAAGCAGTCGAGGCGTCGACTTTTCTTTGTCAGTTCACTGCTCGCCGTCTCAGCTTTCACATGCTCATTTCAGCGGACTGGACTAGCCTGAGCAAGTGCCAAGTCTAGCGGCCCATCCCCTGTAGAAGCGTCGAATCCTAAAAACTTTCCTGATGCGCGGGCGCAGAGTACTAGCAGGACACTCGTGTGACCTGTATATCTGGTCCCAAGTAGGGCAATTGATCTCGTGCGCTCGTCCAGATGGACAGTGGAAGAACGGGTAAATGCTGCAAATACTCAATCTCCTCAGAGGGAGAGATGCGTCATTTCTCTGATTGACCAGCTACAGCGTGCCGAGATGCCGTGGCACCTCCTCACTCATTATCCTCGGGCAGGTTCAGAGTCTGGAGATCTTTTCTGCTCTCTCAACTTCTCTGCCGCGTACCCTACCGCCGACTAGTATTACAGTACAGTACGTACCTGGACCCCCTAAAACTTGTCTAGACTCGAGCCTCCACTTGCCCCAAAAGATGATCTTTTGAGCTACCCCTGGATTTTGGTTGAACCCCCAAAGTCTCCAAACAATTGGGTTGGTCCCTGAATGGCGGATGGATATGCTATGCTATGCTATGGGTGCCGTGCCATGCTATGTATGCCAGCAGACATGTTCCTTATGGAACTCGCCCCTCGCGGACAATGACGTCCGTTTTGTTTCACGCGCTCGCATCCGCTCTTTCTGCTTTTTCGAATTTCTAGCCCCAGAACAAAACCCCAAGAAAGAAGAGGACTGGTTAGCATCATCCTGTCCCGTATTTCTGTCCTTCTATCTGCTCCTTGTCAAAGTTGCTTGTTTCCCTTGCAAGTGAAATTGCGTAGCGCGTGTCCCTTTCTCGCTAGTCCTTCTATTGACTCGACCTACCCAAAAGCATTCAACTTTTTTTTTTTCTCTTTCTGTCATTCTTGAAAAGAGACGATAGGAGTCAAATAACAGGTGGGAAGAGAAAAGAAAGACAAAGGAAAACCAATCCGAAGCCGGCCGCGATCCCAGCCAGCGTATCGTCCGACCCTCTAGAAACCACTCCCCCAGATCCAGACTATGCACATTTCCACGATGTCGCCTGGCAGTCACAACGGTGACACCAACGGCGTCGTGGGCCACGTCCGCTTCATCTCCCTCGAGTACGACGGCAGCGACTCGGACGCCTCCGCCCTGCAGCTCGTCACGGAGCTGCGCCCCGAGTGGAAGGAGCCCGGCTCCAACATCGAGTTCGTGCGCTTCACCGAGGGCATCACCAACACCCTGCTCAAGGCCGTCAACAAGAGGGCCGGCCTGTCCAAGGAGGACGTGGACAATGACGCCGTCCTGCTGCGCGCCTACGGCAACGGCACCCAGGTGCTCATCGACCGACAGCGAGAGACCGAGAACCACGAGCTGCTCATGCAGTACGGCCTGGCCCCCGCCCTGCTGGCCAGGTTCAAGAACGGCATGATGTACAAGTACATCCGGGGGAAGGCCACGACGCCAGAGGACCTCAGAAAACCCTCCATCTACCTGGCCGTCGCGAGCCGCCTCGCCGAGTGGCACGCCAGAGTCCCCTGCCTGGCCGACGCGTCGGTCCACAAGAACGGCAACGGGGTCAATGGCAACGGTACCAATGGTGCTACAAATGGTGCGTCTCCGCACGTTATAGAAGAGGAGGTCGCCCCCGGCAAGCCACGCCCAAATGTGTGGACGGTCATGCAGAAGTGGCTGCTGGCTCTGCCTACCGAAACAGAGGCACAGCGCGAGAGGCAGTCGAAGCTCCAGGGCGAACTCAAGAAGTTGATTGCAGACCTGAGCCAACGACCTGGCTTGGGCAAGAACGGCGTGAGTTTAGCCCCTCGATTCCAAACCCCGGCTGTCTATACTTGTGCTTTGCGAATGCGCTGTCAGGTGGTGCATTTGGCTGTGGCAATAGGAATCCTTGATGCTAACCGGAGAACAGCTCGTGTTTGCTCACTGCGATTTATTGTGCGGCAATGTGATAGTCGCCCCCAGAGGAGTCGCAAGCAAGAGCGAACCCATCGAGACTGTCAACTTCATCGACTACGAGTACGCGACACCCTCGCCGGCCGCCTTTGATCTGGCCAACCACTTCGCCGAATGGGGTGGCTTTGACTGCGACTTCTCCGTGCTCCCCACCCGCGCTCAGAGGCTGGAGTTCATCCAAGCCTACGTGCGCGCATATTTCGAGCTTCTCCCGGCCAGCGAGAAGCCCGCCGAGGTTGACGAGGAGAAGGAGGTCGCCAAGCTGTTCGAGGAGGTCGACGTGTTCAGGGGCCTCCCAGGGTTCTACTGGGGCATCTGGTCGCTAATCCAGGCACAAATATCCCAAATCGACTTTGACTATGCCAACTACGCAGAGGTCCGCTTCGGCGAGTACTGGGCGTGGCTAGACGAGGTCCGCGGAGCCCGCGCTGCAGAGGGCCGCGAACTGCCCCTTCGCGAGAGGAGATGGGCAGAGTAGTAGAGCGAAGCCCTTTGTGATTTTGTGTGCTTTCGGCAACAAGCACTAAAGCGTGTACCTGCTGGCTTACAGAAAGAGGATACCATTTTGAATACGCCCGCGAGCGATCTATTGGGGTCGTTTATAAGAACGAAGAGACGGGGTTTCCAGGTCGGGATAGTGGACCTTCAGCATAAAGGCAGAAATCACTCAACGTGTGCCTTGGCGTCATTGCGATAGACTTAACGTAAAGCTAATAATATCATGAATCCCTGCGATCTCAGAGAATTAGGACGTGTGCCTATGTGAGATACAAGTGTGGCGTATTTCTTGGGGTATGATTGAAATGTAATAAGGACCAATGAAGCCTGACGGTCGTCCTATTTGTTGATAGATATAACCAGCCTCTGAAACCCGCGTACCCAATGGCAATGTGGCAGTTCTTGCCAGTGGGCGCGACCTTGGGAGCGGATTGAGCATGTCTTGTGCGGACCACCAAATGCGACGCTCGTATAGACATGTGTAAGCCAAGACCTTGGCTCGAGTATAGTTGTCTAAACGTCCTGGACTCCCCCCTGTCTTGCTCAATATACCGTGTGGCAATATTCCGATGATCGGGGATCTCAGGAGTAACAGTCGGAAATCCGTACTACACTACATGAACATATCGAAGGTGAATTTCAAGAACATACGTCTTTGTGGAGAAGAGTGATTCAGTGACCTACTCAAGACTCGAGACTCGAGCACCATTACTTCCACAGACTGCGAGACCATGATTATACTCCATGTGGCCAAGAATCAATCACAAAGAACTTTTGCTCTCCCATCTGGAAATTTCCGAATAGCTTAATGATGTATATACTCTGTGTTGGCCAATCTCTTTCACTCGTTCAACAAAAAGTTAAAGGCTCTCTCCTCTTGCGATCTCGGTATATGTCTCCATGCAAGTATTGCCGTCTCTATTTGTTCTCAGGCACTCTTGATAAGTCCATGGCCTTATTGCCAGCCCTCCGTCTGCCGAGTGCCACTGACATGCGACAAGATGGAAGTATATCGTACGAATCGGCCGGAGGGGCGGGCTATGGACGCTGTTCAAGGTACACTCGCCCCCATAACTTCGACAGGCAGGAGAGCTTCGCGCTCAAGGTGGTAGTAATGGCTATACGCACGCACCCCTAGAGGTATCTCGCGCTCTTTTGAACTCATCCCACCACCACAGGGCCGACGTCGACCGTAGCTGTGCACGCTGTCCGTCTTGGTCGTACACGACTCTGATCAAGGCAAATGGATCCAAGAGACCCTCACCAACCGGCGCCTGCAAGGCTCAGCAAGAAGTCGGCGGAATGTTGAGACGGGGACGAGAAATTAAGACTTGATCCGATGTTTGACGCTCTTATCAAGTTGATGCCCGGCATGATTTTTTCTGTGACTGCTCCCTCCACACGCCCTTGACTCGGACAACTGCCAACGGCGCAGGAGTTACTGTTCAGAAGGGAAAGGGGTCTCAGTTTGGAGTTTCGATGCACGGTAATCCTGCTGGCATGGCCACCTTCTCTGGGATTTTTGCTTTGAGACTTGTTGGTTTATCGGTTCGCTTTGTTTACATCTTTGGTATCGTTCCTCGCGGAAAGAATTTAGGGGAAAGGGAAGAAAAACGATTCGAGCCCTCCCTACGACTCCTCGCTGACCACACCGTGCGAACTGGCAAGACTTCATGGGAGGAGATGATACCTTTGACACAATTGCTGTTTTCCCTTCTCTTGCTTTACCGCCGAGCCGCCCGTGTACAAGTATTCTGCGCAACACTATGAAACTTGACTTCAACACACTGGACGGACTCGTTCCGGCGACTCACAACACCAAACCGTTTCCCCTTGCGCGCTGCCACTCCATCACTGAATACCTCCGGATCGCGGTGGCGGGTTCCGCTCGCCAGTTAGCCTTCCCGCCACTGCCCTTTCCCTTCCCCCCATCGTACGTACGATATCGTCAACATCTCACAGGACAATCGCCGAAAACCAAAATCGTCGCGCTTCGACAGAGGTCTGCCGCCGTCGCATGCAACGTTGGCGCCCACGACTTGCAAAGTCGTCCGCGCAGTACAACTTGCGAGAACCCCCATCCCCCAAGTATTTCGCATAAATGGGCAGTCCTCACGAGATCGATCATCATAATAGATATTGAGTTGTGAGGGTAATATGTACGCCAATTTTGTTTGACGACCTCGTATTTCAATGACGAACCCGTATTTCCAGAGTGAAAAAGGTGAGTGTACTGCTGGGAAAATTTGCGTCTTGAAGTATCCCGAGTTTGGTTTGTCACATGAGTGGGCTGCCAGCTCCGTGGTCATTCGCGGAAAAGCTTCGATTGTGCTTGGTTGGGATTTGAGTGTGAACTGAGTTGCTTTGTGAAGGTTCGTGGAGTCCAATCCTCATCCTAAAAGCAGGAAATCTAAATTGCAACGGGTCATGGCATATAATCGCGGCTTGAACAGGAGTACCTCCTGCGTATGACTGAATGCGGAGAAGTAAGTCATATTCCATGTACCCCATTTACGGCAGTCTTTAACAACCAGCCCTTGATAGCTCAGTTGGCAGAGCGATGGACTGTAATTGCTACAATTCTAATTCAGGAATATCCACAGGTCGCCGGTTCAAATCCGGCTCGAGGGACTTGATTTTTGCCCCCCCTCTCTCGTGGAGAGGGGCTCCTTATCACTTTCAAAATTTCTTGACATTTTTGCAATTTAATTACAATTTCTTGCATCTCTAACTCTTTGTATTTGTAACCTTGTATACTGGCCCTTCTTCGGAAGGTCGGTGACGAGTTGGTGGACCCCGGTGCTGCAACCCGAAAGCCCCAACTTGCGGAATATATATATGTATGCAAATTTCTGGCTGTCTTTTTTTTTTTTTTTTTTTTTTTCCTCTTGCTTCACTTATTCAATACTCTCTAGCAATATACATATAAATTGACTGTTGAAGTATTTCATCCGTAGATGTTTGTAGCTCAGGCCTGTAGTACTAACACGATAGTGAGGAGACGGTCCCCTCGACACATAACTCTCTACTTACGCCTCGATAGAGCAGGCTGATTGTCGCCCCGTCGCAGCCTCAGCTGGGGCAGCTGAAATCGTAATGACAGCCTCGGAGAGGAGATCAATGGAGAAAGAAGCTTGTGTGCGCGTGGCTTCATTTGAATGAAGCACGGACTTGCTGCCATCTACTATGCGCAGTACGTACGAGGCAGTCTTCGCTTAATTGCGAGGGCTTGCGAGGCTCATGCTCGTCGCATTCCAGCCGAGAGAGAGTGTGGGGCCGTCAGAGTGGTTCATGACACCGCCAATAGGTCCCGTCGATAGGTAAGCAATAGCTATGTAGAGGTGGAGGGGTTGCCAGTTCTACGATTCCTGCATGGCTTTCTTGGCGACGCGCAATCACTTTCTTCTAGACCACGAGCCCACCAAGCACCTGAAGAAGTCCGAGAGACCGACGACAAGGTGCGCTGCTCGTGGGTAATCCCTCGTCGTTCATTCACTTCGTAATGCCTCCACATGTACATACCTAGGTCGGTAGGTAGGTAGGCGACACTGCAAGCGACGCCTGTGCTTGCCGTGGGCAGTCCGGGACGTATTTACCCCATGGGCAACGGTGATGGAAGAATATCGCGCGAGTCAGGACCTTGACCAGCAGCCTGGAAACTTTTGCATAGGGCTGAGATGCGAAAGGGACAACTCGGCGAGGGGATCTGCGAAGGTGGCTTGCGCCAACTCGTAAGCCTGGACAATGGGAGAAAATGGTATGTAGTCTCCGCCAGCTGAAGATGAAAAAAGTCGGGGGAGGGGGGGGAGACACCAGCATCGACGTCTCGCCCATTCTGCGAGACTATCGCGACGACCAGCCGCGCGTGGAGAAAATCATCGCGGCCAGCCCTTGCGCAGGGACGGAAACAACGTTACAGGCGAGGCAAGGCAACGCAGTGTCGGCTCTTCTTCTTCATCGTCAACGTGGGCGCACCCTAATATGAGGTCCTGTTAAGACGCCAGGATCATCTGCGGCAGGGGTATAGTCGGCAAGGTTTGTGAATGGTTCTAGCCGGACGTTATCGCTGCCCTCGCCCGGCCATCCGCCGGTCAACAGTCTCAACGGCTGCACGCTACTAGTGGTGCTGCGTGCCGACGACCAGTTGAGTCTCTCTGATCGAGGGTTGCATGGGTGTCTGTGGGCTGGGTGTGCTCCTCGGCCCATTGATGGTCTGCAAGAAGGGACGGGCCCTCTGTCTACCCAGGAGCCAACGGAGCCTCTCTCTGGGCAGCTCGCCTACAACTTTGTCGGATGCAAAGTTGGAGGGCAGGCTGACCTGACCCAGCTGTGAAGAAAACATGAGTGCACTGCAGCACGATGCTACCTGGTATCATGACAACCCGCGCAAGGGCTGCCTAGGTAGCCCAAGAGTGAGTGAGGGAGGGGCTCGACCATGGCGAATAGTGTTGCGAGCTGCCACGGGCGTTCTGTTGAAGTGCAACACGGCGATCACGATCAGGAAGCTCGCAGTGGTCTACTATCCCTTCTTTCCAACCCCCCTTCAGCCCTCGAGGGACGAATAAGTCGAGAGTGGTCATGTCAGCTCAACTGTAGATCTCCGGGCGCCATTGCCGCAAGTGCTTCTCCGTCGTCAGCCCGTACCGTAGGTGAGTTTTCAAGGGCCGGGACTTGTGGCAGGTCTAGAGCATCTGGAAGCTAGCTAGACAATGCACGGGCAGCGATTAGGATACAGCGACCACGCTATGCCTGGGGATGCCTAGTGGACGGTCGAGGGGATTTTTTGAAGCCCATTGGACGTCCTTGGTGAAAAGGGATCCTCTCCGCAAGGCCACCTGATTATAGTTTGTGCAGTAACTCGGCAGCTGCATGTTGTTGCTGAGCGTGCACTACAGCTCCGTCGCCGGCTATAAGGAGCGTCCAGCGGGAAGCCGCCTCGAGTTGTCAACGCCGCTCAGGGTTCTGGCTCAGCGGCTGTACAACCCTGTAAGAGCGGTGTCGTCGTGAGATGAGAGCTGGTGCTGCGCTGCCGCAGGTCATACCGGACATAAGCCCGGCCGTACGTAAGACCCCCAAGACAGGCAACCTGACAGACCACCCCCCCAGCAGCCCAGACCATCCGCCTGAGAAGTCGGGGCATAACCTGGATCTGGGGTAGAGTGACATGATCTTGTTGTGTCGGACCCCAATCAGAGCTCAGCGCTTCCCAATCTTTTCTGTCCTGTCCGGCACGCCATGAGCACACACTGCAATGCCACCGCTCACTGCAGCTGGGCTGTCCTTCTCTTGCCGCGTCGTGCTCGCCCAAACGCGGGCTAGCTCCGAGGTGCCCATGTGGCTGATCACACCCCGTCGTCTTATTCGCAACGTGAGGCAGAAAGAGAGAGAGAGATGTATGGCGAATGCTGCTGCGAGTGTGTATGTGTAATGTGACGGACGTACGCACATATCTCTAGGTGGGCAAGGCAGATGCCCAAATGGCGACCTACCTCTCACCTGTCTACAACCTTGGCTGACAAGGTACCCCATCACGGCTGCGCTGAGGGAGGGGACGGACGGCGCTTTGAGTTGCGCCTTGTGTTCCTTTCTTTTCTGCTACATGGTGTTGGCTGACAGGGAGGTTACTCGGATGATAACTAGAGATCCTGGAGAGCTGATGCCCATGGGCACACATGTTCAAAGACCGGCAAGCGAAGCAGACCCCGAAATGCTTCTTTTGTACGTAGCCAGCAGTATGGGCTGGCTGTATGTACCGTCGTCAGTCCATACGTAGGTATAATATATCAAGAAGTTTGATTTGCAGCAGCTGAAAACATGGGGGGGGGGGGG
>JACVEI010000817.1:30393-66066 GCA_018115615.1 Pestalotiopsis sp. DP-2020a | reverse complement strand
TTTTGCCTTTTGGATGTTTTGTATGTCATATTTTAAGATTGGGGGGGGGGGGGGGGGGGGGGGGGGGGGTGTGTGATACCCATCAGCCTAGCTTGTCTAACAACCTACCTACCTTCGGTTAGCTGAAATCTGAGAAGCCTGGGGGACTTTCTTTGGGGGGTGGTGCAGCGCGCTGGACGATGGAGGATGGCCTTGTTGCCTCAAAGACGGCACCAGATTGAGCTGCTGCCCGCCTCAAGTCCCGAAATTATGTCAAGTCATCCCTGATGCGTCCAGACTTTGGGACCTGACGGGGCAATTTCATTTACTACTATCATTATGACCGGTGCGAAATTTTGGTTCAGAAGGACCATTCGTCAAAAAGCTGCGGCGCATTTTCTCAGCTGACGGCCATAGCACGGAAGCTACCGCATCACTTTGCGCCTTCCCTCGAGTGATCATGCAACTGTCAGTCCATGAATCCAGCTGTTTTCAAGCAAAGCAAGTACAGCAGGTATACTATTCAGGTTAGGTACATTAGTAGGATGCGGCAATTGCGACTGAGAGAAGGCTCCAATGTCATGGTCTAATCCTTTCCACTCACCATCAAATATTATAACAAATCCACAAGCGAAGGCATATCGGCACTCAACACCGAGGAGCTCCGACCACGGGAGGAACAATTGACTGATTACACCTCCAAACATGATCCCTGTCCAAGGCTGGGGAATGGATATGGATGTGTGGTGAGAAATGCATGTGGGTAACGTGCAGCGAGTAGTAGAGAAGTATAGTAGAGTGTACGGAGGATACATGCAAGCCATACCCGTAAGCCAGTCAACGCCTTGGTATCTACCCAGGTTACCCTACCTTACCTACCTACTCCCCGTTGCCGGCCCATGTTGCCCCTGTCACGTTCTTTTCTCCCTTCTTCCCATGTCCCCAGCAGCACATGCGCAACTTGTTACTGTCATGTCAGGTAGGCATGTACCTACTTTATAGACTTCGGAATTTCCATCGATTGGCAGGCATGGTGTGCTGATTGAATACACCCATACGTACTTTGCGCCCAGCATGCAAGTCAGGTCAGGTCAGGTCAGGTACATATATACATGCCTACATAGATGACAGCAGTAAGTAAAGTAGGCGCTGTACCGCCATACTCAGCAGTAAAAAGTCTCGCTACACACAGTACCCAGGTAAGTATCCATATCCACCACATGCCGTACATACCTACCTAGGCGACCACTACTAAACGCCCCACCTACCTACCGGCTCTCTGCTAGGTGAAATGTATGGATTGGATGGACTGGATGGGACGTCCGATGGAGTCAGGTACCTTTGCCCGTTGCGACGAGGTTTGACGCCAATCAATTTTTACGTAGGTAGGCAAGAGAGACCTGACCTGCTCCGGGGGGCTCTGCTGCTCGGGTCTGGGTAGGTAGGGAAAGCGCGAGGCAGAGAGAAAGAAAAAAGATTTCGTTGCAGGGAAAGAAGGGACACAAGAGAGAGGGAGAGGGAGAGGGAGGGAGAGAGAGAGAAAAGTTACCCTTTCCCACCACCCCCACTGGGGAAGCAAAAAAGGTCAGATGTTCTCGCGCTTCCACACACCTCAAGTCAGATCTGCAGCCACATCTCTGTCGTTCCGATATGAGGCAGTGCGTGCGCTTCGATACCTGACCACCTCACTAGGTTATCTATCTTCTATCAATCAATCTCCGTCTATCGTCTCACCTAACTTACATATGGTGTCGATCATGCCTCCGAACGAGACTCGCTGGAAGACTACCTATTGCAGTTGATGCATGCTGCTATTGTCAATCATTGATACATACTATCTATTATCAAATTTTTTTTTCTCTTTCTGCTAGTCCGATTTCGTACTCTTTTGTTTTTTTTCTGTGTGGTATTATTTCCCATAACACCAACCCACACCTTTACATGTTGAATGTATGAGTCGTCGTCTTGGGTAGCGGAGCGTCTGAGAGTGAGAGTGCGCGAGGCACACTGACAAGCTTTGGCTGGCGCAGCCCGGCGCTCGAAGCAGTCGTGAGGCGGCGGGAGAGCATGGCCACCGATTTGCCGCCGAGAGAGGCTCGACATGATCGTCGCGGCTCTCGCGGTCTCGACAACTCAGTCACTTCCGTATTTGATCCTGCTCTGGACCAGACGGTTAGGCAATTGTTGGAACAACAAGCCGACATCCAAGCAAAACTCGCTGCGTTGCTTCCTGCCAAATATGTTCCCAACTCTAAACTCGAGCTCGGCATGCTTCGCCTCAAGCTGAGAGCCCTTGAAGCATATGCACAGAATCAAAGTCAGTCGCCATTCTAAGAAAACCCATCTTTTCCATAACCAGACTGCGTCTCTTTACTGACACAACTACTCCATGAACAAAAGACCTCTCGGTAACACCGCCCATTCTGTCCGAGGTGGAAGAAGCTCGAGCGCTGCAGTACAAGTGCGAGTGCATAGAGAGCTTGTTGATAGACCGAGGTAGGTCTTTTTCCGTACGACGCAGGATAAACAACACAAAATTAAATACAGACCTTATTCTTAGGCGTGGACATACATGACCCGCAACTGCTAGAAGCCCTCAAGTTATATGTCCAGGACGATGCGCCATTCGAGTATGGCGCCTGGATCGACAAGAACATCTCTCACTATGATCCAGTATTTCGTAGCTGGAGAATGAGGGAATCTCTTCCACTCATCTCGAGGAATCAAGCGTCCTTTAAATGTTGGGATGACCGTTGCATCAACTACATATACGGCTTCTCCACCCACGAGGAACGGGATCGGCACATCAAGGAACACCGCTCTCCTGTGCGAGGCGACTCGGGCATCTCTGTCGGCAGTGTTGTTCCTCCATCTTTTCCCGATCCTGCATCGGCGCGGTCCTTCATTTCGGATCAAATACAAAGGAGTCCGCCGGTGGCTCTGCCCCGTCTTACGGTTCCATCAACTTTGCCACCCTTGGTCACCGTGAACCAACCGCGGGACCGGCGGGACTCGCTTGCAGGCTTTGGGTTCGCGCATGACCTGCCGATGCAGCAGAGAGGTTCTGTAGACTCCGAGGTCGATCCGCTCCTGCCGCCCCTGAAGAGGAGCCGTGTTGGTTATGGACGCCTCGAGTCCATTGGCGAGTTGAGACTCCCCCGTGAGTCAGGGCCATGTTTGCGCTGCAAAGTGCAAGCCAAGCCGTGCGACTCCCAAGACAGTTGCCATTTCTGTCTCGAGCCGCCTGCGTCACCGGTCGAGGATTTCTGGCATGTTCTGGGGTGCCAAAGGACGTCCTTGGCGGCGCTGGCCGACCACATGTTACCAGAACTATTGTCCCCCAGGCAAGTACAAACCCCAATCTCATCGCCAATGGCCCGGAGGCGGACCATGAATGAATACTTGGAACGGACTTATATCATCAACCCGGCCATGACCGAACTCGTCAAGACTCAGTTGGATTTCGATGACGGGTTTTGGTGGACCGAGGATCTGGCTACGTTGCCCATAGCAAATCCCACTACTGCCACATACACAAAGGAGCCAATCGAGGGTGCTCCGCCGGTACTCAAGGTTCTGGCAGCAAGTTGGAATTTGGAAGGCGTTGCCTTCGACTTTTGGAACCTGTTCAAGATGAGCGGATATCTATCCAGAAATCGCGAGGCCGAAAAACAAGATTTTCCAGTGCTGTACCGGGCCAAATTACTATTGAGAGAGATTCTCTTTTACGATCTACAGCAACCCGAGCCGTCCATCCGGACAGACGTGAACATCTCAAACGCGCAGCTTCTGCCCGACGACATGGACTACGGGAGCAGGAATAGACTATTGTACAGTTGCATGACCCAGTTCCTTCAGTCGTTCGAGAGTAGCACAGTACGCCGAGTGCTATCGGAGCCCAAGGGTTGGCTAGCGGTATTCTTCTCGTTGTGTATCTTCAGCGTCATTCGCACCATCTTGGCAGATCTGGTCTCGACGCCAGCGCGCAATGAGCCGGGATCGTCACTTGCTGGGCAGCCTTTCTCCGCCGGTGCCATTGCCATGCATAGCGTCTACAAGGTGCTTGTCAGCGTTTTTGCCTGGTCATCACCAATGATTCTAGATGATTTACCACAAGATCTGGACGAGAACGACCGACTCTTGCTGAAGAGTACTTTCAACGCGCTTCAAGGGAACGACTGGAGAGACTGGGGTATCGGTACTACCAAGGATTTTCTGCTTGGCCTTGGCAGTGGCTACATTCATGACGACTTGGGATTTAATGGCTTCTTCAGGCAACGAACGCCCATCTACAGGGCAGTCTCTTATCGACCTGCGGCAGTAGAGGCACCTCTGAAACCAGTAAACGAGTGGCAGTCCATCGAGGCCTGGGGTCCCAGGAACGAAGTCGAGTTGGCGCCTCCTGCTTTCGGGTTGGAATCGGCGAGAAGGCATACCGTGGGGGAGAGCCCAGCCTTCACTCGTGCTATATCACGGGGCCTGGCTTCTCCCACGAAACTACGGACTTCTTATCAACGTCCGCCACTACGCCGCGTATTTTGCAACAAGTGCAACGAGTACCCAGAAGGCTTCCGCGGTGAACACGAGTTACGACGGCACAACGATGCCAAACACGCCGCCTTGGTCAAGCGATGGGTTTGCACGGAACCGCAAAATCACAGCACAAGCACCCTGCAACCGGCAGTGCCTCTGATCAAATGCAAAGCCTGTGTGACGCAGAAACGCTACGGTGCCTACTACAATGCCGCGGCGCACCTTCGCCGAGCTCACTTCAACCCACATCGTGGTGGAAAAGCCAGCGGAGACTGGCCACCCATGACGATATTGAAAGACTGGATGCGGGAAGTACGGCAGTCTGTCGACGTGAATGAAAACAATGACGATTCCAGCGGCGATGAAGACAACGATATCAGGATGATCGAGGAATATGCCATGCCGCGACAGCCTTCTTTCTCCGAAGCGCCCCGACTCGCGCCTGCGCCGCTGCCACAAGGGCAGGGACAACTGATTGCTCCGTCAATAGCGTCTTCGATAGCCCCTCCGTCACTGGAGAGCACCCTACACAGCAGTCCGATCACGCCCAAAATCGAAGATAACCGGAACAGGTGTCCCCATCCAGACTGCGGGCGGGTCTTCAAGGACCTCGCGGCACATATGCTGACGCACCAGGAGGAGCGACCCGAGAAGTGTCCGATCGAGACGTGCGAATACCATGTCAAGGGCTTCGCGCGCAAGTACGACAAGAACAGACATGCCCTGACGCACTACAAGGGAACCATGGTCTGTCCCTTCTGCCCGGGGCCCGGTACGGCGTACGAGAAGGCCTTCAACCGCGCCGACGTGTTCAAGCGACACCTCACTGCCGTCCACAACGTCGAGCAGACGCCGCCCAACAGCCGCAAGATGATCATGACCGGTAGCGGCTCGTCGCGCGCTGGCGACGCCCGCTGCTCCATCTGCCAGGCCCGGTTCTCGACCGCGCAGGAGTTCTATGAGCACCTCGACGACTGTGTGCTCAACGTCATTGTGTGAGTGCCTAGCAGACCTCCGTTCCTTTTTTTTTTTTTTTGGCCCTCTGTGGACGTGTTGTGGTACAAAGACATAAAACTAATGTTTGCCTGCTTCCAAACCAGTGTACCGACTACACCCAAACCGTCACGAGATTCAGCCTCGACGTCACCGCGCAAGGCGGAGCAAAAGAACAGCCCCGCCGGCGAGGAGCCCGACACTGTCGTGGTCGTCAAGACCGCCGACTACGACGCCGACGAGGTCAAGGACATTGCCGCCTCGGCCTCGGAGCTGGCCGAACGAGGCCACGATGATAAAATGGAGTTGGACCCGGATCAAGGGGAGGAGTAAAGGGAAAGGGAAATGGGGGGACTCAGGCATTTGCCAGAATATGGCAATGCCCGCGGCGTTTCATGGTCATGATTTCGTTCTTGTTTCCTTTATGGATTTCGTCTCTCTCTATAATCGACGTGCATATATAATGGCCACATTGAAGGGTTTCTGATGGCCATTTCTCTAACGTGTTTCGATCAATACCAATTGCATATTTGTTCACTGTATGCCTGACGATCTCACATATTGTCCATGGGAGCTTCATAGAAACGGTGCAGGCTTTATCCGGATCATATGTTCGATCCATGGATTGCTCGCCTCTTTGGGACAGTTATTCCATGCCGATGCAGTCAGTTCCTATGCAAATCAAACGACAAAAAGCCAGGTAAATCCCCCCATCCCCACTCCCAATCTTCCCAGCCGTCGCGTCAAATGGGTATTATATTATCCAAACCACACCCAAACATTTCATGCCCTTTCAATAGTCGTCGTCGTCATCATCGCCACGAGCGCCGACGACGCCGCGCATCCACAGCGAAAAGGCGCCGGACCACTCGTCGAGCACGTCGCTGAAGAACATGAGCATGCGCCCGAAGAAGGTCAGGCTCAGGAAGGAGACGCCGATGGTGATGCCAAAGGTGATCCAGTAGGTCGAGGCCGTCCAGACGACGTACATGTCCTCGATCTGGATGGAGAAGAAGGCCGTGATGAAGCCGACGGGGAGGAAGAAGACGCTGAGCTTGGCGAGCAGCGTGGCGCTGCGCGTCAGCCGCGCCGTCGCCGTCGAGTCCTTTTGCTGGGTGAGGTTGAAGTACTGGCCGTATGGTTAGCCTGGGTATTTCAGAACTGAAGCGGGGGGAGGGGACCGGGATCGAAACATTGGGGTATATGGAAAGAAATGAACTTCGCGAAGCCGCAACGGGGAACTCACGGTGTCCTGGAGCGCGCTGATCTCCTCAAAGTGGCCGTCGATGGTGTTGAGCATGACGCCCCGGAGCCGGTCGCGCAGGCGGTCGAAGCGCTGCAGCGCCGAGGCCGTGAGGAAGACCTTGCGCTCGGGGTCGGCGCTCATGAGCATCGACTCGGACAGGTTGGAGTCGTCGGAGCGCAGCTGGATCATGTTAAAGGAGGCCTGCAGCTTGTCCAGCGACGGGGCGGTGCCCGGCCGGCGCGTGGCGGCCATGATCTTGCCGATGACGATCATGTAGTTCTCAAAGAGGTGCTTGAGGTTTCGGAGGTCCTTGCTGAGTAGATGAAGAGGTTTTATTATGTCGCGGCTCTTGACGCGGCTCTTGCGTTCCTTGTCATTTTGTTAGCACGTCATGAATCATCAGGACTCAAAGAAGGACGCGAGTCAGTGTACTTACAGCGCTGCCAAGAACTTTGGGGCTCTGTATACTTGGTTAGACATCGGATATGAGACGACTTTACGGATAATAACTCACGAGATCCTCCAGTATCCGGCCGGCTTCCTTCAGCGGACCGGCGGCCGAGTAGTCCTCAAAGAGGTAGTAGAAGAGGCTGCTTGTGCCCTCGTCTTCGAGAGTAGACTTTGGGCTCGATTCAATCGGAGCGACGTCTGAGTTGATCCTACTAAAGTCAGGCTTGCTCGAGCGCTCCAAGGCCTTTCTGAAGGCCTGGCGAATCGAGTTCTGAGACAGCGGCCGCTGATCGTACAAGCCCATGCCCCATCTTGATTGCTGTATCAAGACGTCGAGGGAGTTGGCACGCATGTTGTCGTATTGCGCCTGCACCCAGTGCGTCTGTATCCAGCTGTCGCTCTTGGCTTCGAGCTCCTTCGGGGCAGCCTCGAGGATGGGACTTTCGTGAAATGTAATGACGGTATCTTTTCATAATTCAGCAATTTTGATTTTCGATCAAACAGGAGCAAGGGACCTACGGTCATCGCACAAGGCCAGCCATTGCCAGTGTTTGGGCGGAAGAAAGTGCTCGTTGACATCGGTGCGCAGTTCGGGCAGCTCTGGACGCTTGTGAAGCCAGTGAGCGCCGATGCAGAGGGCTGTACACACGGAGCTTTAGCATATCATGGGAAAATCAAGCATGATACGAAGGCAGCGCATATCATACCTCTGTCAGTATGGTCGATGGACGAGTAGTTGACGGTATTTTTGAGCAAGAGGTAAAGCTCGATCTCTTCGCCCTCTAGAGGAGGGAGGAAGTTCCTCTTCTCTGAAGCCGAGGGGCTGGTGGTTGAAGAGTCGTCATTCAGGGGGCCCTTTTCGACGTCATGCTGAACAGTAGTCACGATGGGCTTTGGCCTGGTCAGATTCAGACTCGAAGTGTTCTTGTTAGCCGAAGCAGCATTCTTCTTCTTGCGACCCTGCTTCGCGTGCTGTTGCATTTCCTTGGCATAGATCATCAGAGAGATGAGCCTCTGTGAAAAGGCATACTTCTGTCCGATGAGCTGGACGACGTCCTTGGAGAGGCTCGTGTCCCAAATGTTGCTGAATGTGAACATGGTCAGCCATCATGGTATCTGTCAAGAAAGCATTTGTACTACGGCACTCACATCCATCGGATCGGGTGCTTGGGGTCCCTGTGCTGTTCGTCCAGCAGGACCTCGAACTGGTCCTTGTTCAGATCTTGGACGACTCGGGCATCGTTTGCGCCGAACTCGAGAACAAAGTTTTGGCAATTTATGGCCGTCGCAGTACGCCGGACGGAATCGAATACGAGCTTGTCGTCAAAGTCCTTCCAAGGGACTTGGACCGCGGCGGGCTGTGGCGTGATTGTCTCCGTTGCCATCTTTGCAGCGGACAGCAGAGATGATGGAGGATGAAATCCGACCGGGAAATGCAAGGAAGTATATAATAACAGTCAATCAAGAATGCATGTTCAGTCGCATGAGAGGGTATCTCTTGTTAGAAATAAAAAAATGACATTTATTCGACGGAAAGACGAGGCTACGGCCCGATCCTTGATGAGAAGGATTTTGAAGTGAATTGTTGTAGTTTAGGTAAGGTCTCAGCCGACCAGGCACAGCTGACTTGTATTTCCACTGTTCATGTGGTGCAGATTGAGGTTGGGGTTGGTTTGGAGGGGGCCTGCCTGCCTGATCCATGTCCGCGCTAGCGCAACGAGTAGGGTGCGGCGCCTATTTGCACTTCATCTTCCCCAACCTTTGGTACCATCAGCGCCATTCTACTGTATATATCCGCTATGGTGAAGGAAAAGGCGGCTGAACACGGTATCATGACACTGCTGATCCCTTACAGTTGTAGATATTAATCGTGCCAACTGCCCAGCTCCACGTACAGATTACTACCTGGTGAGCATTCACCCGTCAGCCCCTAACCAGGCTCGTAGGACAAGACTCATGTACCTTGGTGAAACATTAATAGACTTGTTCGCCTTTCCGAGTATAACGGTATTCATGTATGACTCTTCGAGACCAGCTCTGGCTCAATGACTCACACCTCTCACCAACACAATTACGAATGTTTTAATTGATTGTTATACGCTCAAGACAGTGACTGATTGAGTTCTTTATTGTTTCTCGCAAGAAATATATATATCATTGCCGGATTCCGAACATCGTCTCCACTGTGCTGTGAGCAACACTAAACTGGCACTAAGGCGTGTTATACTCGCTCTTGGGCACTTGTACCGTTACGTACACGTGAAGACTGACATAGCTACAGAAGCACCCGTCCTTATGAGTCGCGAGGCAGTATGACTTCCTTGCGCAGCGAAGATCCGTCGTGGGCCATCGAGAGCATCCCAGTCGACGACGCTGGCTTCGCCTTCTATCTGAGCGAGTACAAGCCGTTCAGGCTGACCGCCCTGAGGCAGGACCCGGATGGTACGGCAGCCTATCTAACCTAGACGATCTGCACGGGTCATGAGGTTATTCAAACAGTAGTCAATAACACAACGCTCTGAAGCACAGCATTCGGCTCGACGTACGAGCGCGAGGCTGCCTCTGGCGACGAATACTGGCACAGGCGCCTGTACAATCCCCTGGCCAGGACCTTTGTCGCCGTCCGTCTCCGCGACCGCCGCGTTTTGTCCGCCACGACCGTGTACGGGCCCATGCCGCACAACAAGATCGTGCCAAACCCCGGTATAGCCGCCGATGTTGCTATTCTTACTACCGCAACGGCAAATGATACTCAGGGGGGTCCCGACGACCATGTTCCTCTGCTGTACCAACTCACCGGCGTATACACCCGCGCCGAGGCCCGCGGTCGTGGGCTGGGCAAAGCCCTCAGCAGAGCCGCGGCCGAGTATGCGCACGCCAATGCGTTGCGGCGCGAGGCCCGGTGCAGGCTCGGGCTGGACGTCTACGCCGCCAACACGGCCGCCGCCGCATTTTATCAGAAGTGCGGGTTCGCGGTGGGCGGGCCCCGGCCGGTCGATGAGGACTCGGACGAGGCCAGGCCGGAACTGGTCATGTATTACCGCACTCCTGAGGAGCACAGCGGCACGCAGCGAGACTCGCGATCAAATACTATCGTGTAAAATGCAAGTCTTGTTTAAATTTCATGTCGCCTTTTTCTGCAAACGCTCCCAAATCCAAAGTAAACGCAACCGAAACACCGAGCTCAATAAATTCTAGTATAGACCCAAATCAGGCAAAAACGAAACGAGTGTATCGATCGTAACAATATATCGCCCCCGTGCACCGAACCGAACCAGACCATTTCCTTTGTGCTCGTCTCACATGAACAAGGCGAAAGCGATACCGACACCGGCAATCGTGACCAGGCCCCCCGAGCTGCTCAGCAGGACCTCGGAGCGCGGCGCGGCGCCCTGGACGGGCGTGCTCGTGGCCGAGGCCGCAGCCGCGGACGAGGCGGCGCCGGAGCCGGATCCGGACCCCGAGGTCGAGTTCTTGGAGCCGCCAGAGGCCTTGCCGCCGCTGCCGGAAGTCGAGTTCTTGCTGCTGCTGCTGCTGCTGCTGCCGCCGCTGGTCGCGCCCGTCGCGGAGCCGGTCGAGTTGTTCTTGCTGCCCTTGCCGCTGCTTCCGGTGGCCTTGGCCGCGGCCGACGACGCGGCGCCGCTCGCCGCCTGGGCCGTGTCGTTGCCGCCCTTGCTGTGCTTGGCGCGGATGAAGACCTCGTCCCTCTCGACCATGGCCGCGGGGTGGGGGACGTATTGCTGTTCAGGTGTGTTAGTCGACCCTTGCCACTTTTTGAATGCTGGGGAAGAGGTGTGAGCCAACTTACTTGTGCCGTCACTGCCACGGCGGCGACGCTGACGAGGGTGAGGGTGGAGAAATGCATTGTGATATTATTGTTTTCCGAGGTAATGGATGATGGTGGAAATTAGTTTTTGTTTTATCAAATTGAGATCTAAGCTCTGGGAGGGAAATGAATATAGAAAAATTGCTAGAGAAATAGAGCCAGCTATAGACTGCGTTTGTGTTTGAGTAGTAGTTGTTGCTGGAGATGAGATGCCAAGTATGAGCTACAGAAGCGAGTCATTCCGTGTTCTTATATACACTTGTTCCCCTCGCGATATTCTCGCAAACAACAGCTGCGGACATATGCCGGACGTATGAGAATACCTAGATGAGAATGTGGAATCTCCGTAATAGGTCCACAAATCACTTTACCGAAGTGTCATGCCTCAGAGCTGAAGCCCGTCTCATTGCTACCCTGTAAAAGGCGGATCTTCATGGGGACCACCCCTTTGATCGCCTGATGAATGACCACTTATCGGTAGAGACTCAAAATAGACTGTACGTGCAGCACGTTACAGAATATCAGACGGCGAAACTTTGGCTAGAATCGAGTCATGTCAACAGAGTGTCCAAAGAAAGTCCGGGGTTGTTCAGTGGTGCCATAAGTCGAGACTCGGCCAATTGCTGCTACTGTCGCGGACGCATAGTAAATATAGACTTTTACAGGGAGGTCCAATCCTTGTTCTAACAGATGCGGCTCTTTTTTTAAGTTGATGTCCGTATGAGGGAGACCAGGGTCTAGATGGTCTGTACTTGCGCCAAGCATGAAACATCTCAAGCAACGGCTTTTTCTCTTACACGGACTCGCCGGGCGACATTATGAAACGCATATGCAAGGATGGTGAGGCTTCAGCACCAGCTTGTGGATTTCTTCTCCATTCAGCAGACAGGGCCTCCATAACGCTTTTCTTATAGCTTTCAGTCATCGCAAGCTAGATCAATTGGTCCATGCCTGACTCTCCTCCGCATGACAAAGTCGTTGCTGAGCACGCGTTGACATGTCGTGTTCTGGGGTGCAAGTTCGTCAGCAACATGTAATACATGGAAAGACAACTCCGTGTCAGTGGCCCAGCTAGATGAAGAACACGAGTCCTCTCGGACATCAGTCTGGAGTACTTCATGCAAAATCCGATACTGATGAGCCCTCGCTGGAAGCAAGAATACCCTGAAGAATGCCCCGAAAATATCCTTCCCTCCCCTTGCCTTTTCTGCTCGGGGCCTCAATGTCTTGTTGCAAAAACGCTCGAGCCACGACCTCGGCTTTCTGAAGCTTGTATTCTTCCTCTTCTGAAAGCTTAGAGCAAGCTGCTTCGAGATCTTCTCCGCGAACAAGCAACAGCATGATTGCTTCTGCTCTATCAACGATGGCTTGATCGATGCCGTTCATTGCAGCACATCTGCTCCCAAAGCTCGACACGCTCCTACCGGCCTTCAAGTTGAACAGGTATGTCACTTGGTCCTCCACGACGAGCGTATCGAAGTCAACATGGACTTCCATATGCGCGAATGCCAGCTCGGTGCTCTCCTGAAGGCAACCGGCCTCGAATATCTCGTGGAAATGTGTGGCGGCCAGAAGCTTCGGTCTCTCAGAGCCGAGGGAACTAAAATGCTGCAACAGTGCTGTCATTAGCCCGGCACCATCGACCGTATTTGTGCCTTTGCCAAATTCGTCCACCAAGACCAGACTGCGGCGACTGGCAAAGTTGATGGCAAATGCGGCTTGCCGAAGATCTATTGCGAACGCGCTCTCGTTTCTCGAAACACTCTCGCGGGTTGCGATTCGTGTCAAGATTCGGTCAGTTATTCCGATCGTAGCCTTTTCGGCTGGCACGTAGCAACCTATGTGTGCCAGATAGACGATCAATGCGACCTGCTTCAGGTACACGCTTTTGCCTGAGTGGTTGGGGCCTGTCAGAATAAGTGTACTGGGACAGTCTCGCCGAGCTCTCGAGTCACTTCCAGCCAGTTCCCAATCGTGGCGCTCACCACCACCGGTCATATGACAGTCATTGGCAATAAAAGATGGAACAACGAGTTCTTGCAGAGGGTGTCGGCCACCCTCGATGTGCAAAACGTTCTCACTGGTCATCACCGGGGCAGCCCAGTTGTACTTGCGAGAACCTACCGCAAGAGCAAGGATGCTGTCAAGCTCTCCCAAGACGTCTGAAGCGGCCAGAATGGCAGTTTCGTGCTCGAGCACTTGGGCCGAGAGGTCGTGCAGAATCTCGATTTCCCGGTCTAAATATAATCAGCTGGTCTGTTTGAGCGGGTCTGCAGTTGTAACAAAAAGTGCTCTTACCAATGATCATACCATATGCATCCCCAAAATGATCGTCCATTTCTTTCATTCGGGGGTTCTTGCAATACACGACATTGTTTTCCGTGAAAATACAGTCCCAAATGTCATGATTGCCTTGCCCTTCATATCTTGGCTGGCCGTTCTCGGGGTTGAGGGCAACCACTGTGAGGAAGCCAAGCTGAGGGTAGAACACGCAGCCCTGTACATACTGTTGAGCCCATTCAGGAATATCCGCGCGAATCTTGAGGTTCACTTCCGTCAGAAAATTCTCCATGCCATGATAACTTCGCTTAAGCTCATCGAGTTGCGGGTCAACACCATGTTTCACCGCAGTTCTCTGTCGCTCTCTAGATTGCTCGAAGTCGACTACGTGAGTGATGCGCTCTCCCACATGGTGCATGGCGCCAGTTTGAATCGTGTGAAACACTTTCATTACCACTTCAATCGCACTCGAACCCTGCATTTCGGCCAGGGTGCTCTGAATGCTTAGTGTATTGTGGGCGAAACGTTGGATCGTCAGCCACACATTGCTTGCCATGGAAGCCTTCTTTCCAGGTGAATCTACACCTTTCTGTAGAAAAGCAACAGTGCTTCGCATGTTCTTGATCTTCCGCAACTCCTTGGACAGTTTCTTTATGATGTCTGAGTTGTCAGATCTCAGGAAGAACGATATTGCAAGTTGACGACTTTTGATCAAGTCGAGATCAATACTCGGCCGCAGGAAGATCTGGCGAAGCTTGGACTTCCCCTGAGGTGTGTAGGCTAGGTAGTGGAAGAGTCCATATACTGATAGGCTCTCCTTGGCACCAGAACTTGACCCGTCTGGACCTCGCATTTGGCTATTGGGATGGAACTCTGATCGGAGGATTTGCAATGAGGCAAGTGTATCCGAGCTGACGAACATGGCGTCAAAGAGCTTGAACATTTCGATCGACTTGATTCTGAAGGCAATAGTTGCATCCAGGTCTCCCGGAAGGTAATCGGCAGTTCTTCTGCGATTTAGATCGCTAAGAACCGCGCCGGCGCACCCAATCTATTTGACCATTAAAATCACAAAAGGTAACGAAAAGGACTGAGAGCTTACGCTGAGTTGGCTCTCGAGGTTGACTGAAGTACCGAGCCTCATCAACGAGCCTAGCATCGATCTGTTCTGACCATCATGTTCGTCCGCCTGATCGTCAATAACAGACGCAAAGATCATTCTTTCTTGTCCCTGAGACTCAATGCGTAAGTCGAAAAGCTTCTCTTTAGCCGAGTCATACTTGAATTCAGATGTGGCAAGTGAGCGTAAGACATATGATCCATGTCCAACACCTTGGCAGCATATGAGCAGGTAGCTACGAGCGTGGGAAGGAGTACTGCCACTTACTTTCTCCATTACTTCGATCGACACTTTCCGCGCCTTTACGGAGTATGTCGAGCAGTGCTTCGGATGCTCGAGAGGGCGCTAGGATAGTTGTAGGCTCTGCGTTCAATAGAAGAGTATCCACTATCTCGGGGCCAGCCATTGGGATATCTTCGAGCAGGAGGAGCTTCTCCTCTGCGGCGATATAGTATGCGCAGCCAAGGTTGCCAGTCCTGTTCATATCTATCGCCATGATGATCTCACCGAGAGCGTCTGGGTCCACATGATCACTGTCGTATACGTGCTGGGCATCTTCATTTTCGATGGACACTCTCGACAGGGGCGTGGATGTTCCTCTCACCGAAGCCGGTCGTTGCGACAATCGCTGTCGCTGAGGGTGCGGTGGAAGCTGAGGAGAATATATGGCAGACCGAGATGAATAATTCGAGGCAGAAGGAGAAGCAGAATTGCTTGGACGAGCTCGTGGCGACGCTGTATATCGTTGGATGCGCGTGGCAGCTACCGATGCCGGGTGTCCACGGGGGATCGGCGGAGAGCTGGCCATGACTCGATCGGAAGAACCAACATACTGACGATGCTCTCGTGGTGCACCAAAGTCACTGCCCGATGGCATGGTTGTGGGTTTTCACAGAGCAGCAGCCAACGATGCAGTTTCTAATTGCGCTGAAGAAATAATATGGCCAGTGGAACAGGAATCCGCCGGAAATGGGATTGACCGGATGTGGCATGGGCGATTCCTCGCAAAAATGTTTTTAATTTTCTGTTTTGGCCGGTTCAATTGAAGCTGTATGAAAAGTGGCAAGTCTTACAGTAAGTTGCTCTTGCCTGTTGACTCTCAGCCCTCTTCTTGGTCAAGCATGTATGGCCATATCTTGAGCAGGCGCGACCCGCATCGATTGGAGTGTTTAGCCATATACATCGAATATGCGAGATGAAATAAAAGCTCGCATCCATGAGTATTGGAAGAGCCAATACTGAGGTGAGGTTAGAATGTCCATTGCAAGGAACTCTTAAGAGTCTCGTAACCAAACTCGTCACCCTTTTGTACAAGGATGGCACCGCTCGGACGGGCACAATGGGCGTCCCATGACTTTCACCACGTCACAATAATATAGTTTCCCGCTCACTGGCCTTGCGTCTTTACCCATTCCGCAAACTCCTTCCTCTGCTTCCGAATGTCCACGAACCCCGGCCTCGTCTCCAGCAGCTTGAACGGGTTGCCCACGTACTCCTTGGCCACCTCTCCGTTGGCGTTCTTGAACGCCTGCTCGCCCTCCCGCTCAATCTGTCCGGCCCAGACGCGCCATCGGATCGGCCGCAGCGGAGCCGTGTTCAGCACCAGCCCGAAAACCACCACGAACGTCGCTACCACGGTCTCGATGGCGATGTCGATGGGTAGCGCTGAGAGTATACCAGCCTGCGATGCGGTCAGAGTGGCGAGCGAGGCGGCGCGGTGCGATTGTAGAGTCGAGTATTCATTCGCCGAATAGCAGCTGGACGAGGAGTGGTCAGTGGTATGTTCTAATGTGACAGATTGCGTGCCTCAAAATTGAAAGCTTACGCGTGCGCCAACAGGATCAGACCAAAGGCGGTCGTGGTCTTGGAGATCAAAGTCATTCTGGATACTGGCGTAGCTGATACGTGAAAAGTAGAACTACACAATTTCGGACTCTTGATTGATGTAGATGGTAGTTTGACGGACGCAGTGGGAGCTGTTGGTGTAGGAGCTACCTGTAGCTTACCTAACCTAGGTAGCTGATGGTGGCATCACAGCTCTCATGGCCGCCAGCTGTCGGCCGGACCTATCAGCTGCCCCTAGAAAGAGCGGAGTATACTAACTATCCAAATCTACAACTCTTATTAGTAGAATTCATTGGCGTTGCTTAAAAGGAAAGAAAAATTATTTAATAAAAGTGGATAATTATTGACAATAGATATTTAGACCATCAGCATGAGAACATACACCGAGAAGTGTTGGTAGCTCTGCGTTCTATCAAAGATTGCATGCAATATGTCAGATCCACCCGCGTACCTACTCAGCTTACAACATGAGTATAAAGTATTCGCAAATCAGCACTTGGTATAGGTTTCGTATGCAAAACTGATAAATCATGGCTTGATCTTGCGATCCTATCGATGGCTTCCAAAGCTGCTCAGCACTATAAGTACTGGCAATAGTAGTGCAAAAGGAAATATGCATTGTCAAGTGTTTGACTAAACACTATACAACAAACATTTCCACGACAAGCCACTCTCTTCACGATACAGCACGCAGAATTTAGAGAGGCATCAAATACCACGTTTATCACCTTGGACTACACGCAGTAAATACATTTCACCGTTCATGCCAACACGATCCTCCTTCCACAGGAGCTAAGAGATTGAGCCCTGAGCTGCGCCACGCGCGAGTGATGGACCGACTTCTCATTCACGCCACCAACAGTCAACATGAGCCACCTCTTCGGGGGACATTGGTCAATGATTCAAATGCATTCAGAAGATGGCGATGAATCGCTCAAGCTCGGAGCCAGGGGTCAATAGTTGTAAAGATATAAAAAGCCCTGGTTCCTTGTTCTCGATTTCCTTTGATTGTGGAATCCCTCAAACAGAAAAAGAAGAGACTTCCCCAACATACGATTCAGTAAACCATCGAGAGATCGAAATTATTTCACGACCACAAAAATGTCCTCAAGCAACATGAGCGACTCCAGCCGCGCAGAAGCTATCAAGGAACTCGAGTATTCCATAGCAAACTGGAAGATCTACGTCTTCGAAGTCGAGTACAAAGAGAACTTCGGCCTTTGGGATCGACGTACGTATTGTGGCCTTCTTGATTTGTGCTTTATTCTTCCCCCATCGTCTTCGTACGCGCTATGAGAGGTACTAAGTCGCTTAACAGATGGCCGTTTGAGAGGAGAGGGGTACAGAGTTGCTGCGGTGCTGCATGCGCTCAGCAAGTTACCTGACCAGCAGCTGGACATAGACGGGCGACTTGAGGAGTGGTCAAGGGAAATCAAGGGACTGATTGACTACGAAACGGACAGCAACGGAATCAAGTGGAAGGACAGGGGCTTAAATGGTTGCAATGACTTCCTAAAGAAGTATTGCTACACATAACCAGGGAGTTCATAACTAGATTGTAAAGCGACTCAAACCTTTATCATGAGCCCTTGGTAATTGAATTCCCAATCGCTGCCCACCTCCTGGTCTCAGATGTGAAGGCAAACAGGAAACGTCATATTCATTGGGGCCAGATCCGAAGCCTGGCAATACGTATCATTGTCTAACCGCCAATGCTTCCAGTGCAAGCACTCTTGTCTAAATAAGACCCCGCAAACAGATTGATCGTATTGATACAAATAGTACACCTAGACTCCGTTGCCAATGTACCCATTTCATGCCTCTTAGTTGTACTGCATGTATGTAGCAGTCGAGTTGAACTTCAAGTTGCCCTTGATAACCTTGTCGACGGCGCTCAGGAAGTCCTTCTCGGTGGCGACCTTTCTCCGTGCTCGGATAGCGAACATGCCGGCTTCTGTGCACACACTGCGAAGCTCGGCACCTGTTGCGTTCGGGCACAGACGAGAGATCAGCTCCCATCTGATGTCGCGCTCGACGCTCATACTCTTGGCGTGGATGCGGAGAATGTTGGCACGTCCCTCCAAGTCGGGAAGAGAGAACTCGATCTTTCGGTCGATACGACCGGGTCGCATGAGAGCAGGATCCAGAGTCGAGGGTCTGTTGGTTGCGAACATGACCTTGATGTTTCCACGGGCATCGAAACCATCCAGTTGTGTGATAAGTTCCAACATGGTACGTTGTACTTCGTTGTCACCGCCAGCACCGTCGTCGAATCGAGCGCCACCGATGGCATCAATTTCATCGAAGAAGATAATACAGGCCTTCTTGGTACGGGCCATTTCGAAAAGCTCTCGCACCATACGAGCACCTTCACCGACGTACTTCTGCACCAACTCGGAACCAATGACTCGGATGAATGTGGCATCTGTTCGGTTGGCCACGGCTCGGGCGCAGAGCGTCTTTCCTGTGCCAGGAGGACCATAAAGCAGGGCGCCCTTGGGAGGGTCGATACCGAGGTTGACAAATCGTTCCGGCGACAGCAGAGGCATCTCGACGACCTCTCTCAGTTTCTCCACCTGCTCTTTGCAGCCACCGACATCGCCATATGTGACATCAGGCTTCTCTTCGACGGTCATCATGGTGACGCTGGCATCGATCTTGGGGGGAAGCGGCAGCATGATCTGGTACTTGTTGCGGTCGACGCCCACGCGCATTCCCTCCTCGATATCGGTTGGCGAGACACGTTCTCCGAGCTGAACGACGAACTTGGCGATTTGCTTGACGTTGATGACATATTTGCTCTTCGACTCGTCCTTCTCGTCGGCGATGATCTTGGTGCACCGCGCTACCTGAAGCGGCTGCTCTTCTGCCATGCGCTGACGGTCTGCTGCTGTGTCCCAAAGGTGTGGCGGTGCAAGACCTGTGTCTGACTCCTTCACTCCAATCTTCTCGTCTACACTTTGTTGCTTTTCCTTGATCTGCTTCTCGAGGTTCTTGAGTGCCTGTCCGTAGGGTGCGGCGCCGTACGTCTTCAAGACTTGGATATCTCTAGTCACTGGATTAGCTCGCGGGCATAGACACCAAGGTGAATGGTGGCAATGACGCACTCGTCTGTCAAAGGTGTAATCTTCTTCTCCTCGACCTCATCGTCGGCAAAGGTCTTCTGGTACTTCTCCCAGTTCTGGCCGGTGGCGGACGGCTGGTAATCGGTTAGCAGAGCTCCGGGGCAAACAGGCGACAGCTAAACATACCATCGTGAAGGAGACCCGATGGGGAAGTTGCTACGAAGAGATATCTGAAATGAGTCGTGGATTGAATGGGCAGCTTCGGGTCGTGATGCGATGCTCAAGTCGACTTGAGGGGCTGAGATATTCGATGGACAGTGATGGGTGTGAAGTTGGTGATTGACCGGGCTGAACGGGCTCGACGGGCCAGGCGAGTGACGACTGGAGACTTGAGCACTTGGGAGTGTTGCATAAGCTCTGTTTGCCTGGCAGGGGTGTCGAAGGTACGTGGGCAGCTAGAAAGCCTGAGAATATTGCTAGAAGAAGCTTAGCTTTAGAACTTGCCCGCCATGCTCAGAAGGGTCAAGCAGCGCAATGCAGTCAATGATGTCTATCCCTATTGCCTTCAATTCTCCCTGCCTACTAAACATTGTGGTTTTTGAGAAAGATGTCTCTAATTCCCTATACTAAATAATGTATTGAAAGAGATTTATCATTATTATGCCCGGGTTGTAAGCAGTTGACGTTGTGATCTGACAATATTGATCTAACCTAAAGAAGCATTTATCGCTAGTAGCCTTCCAGCTTTCCCCAGAACATTTTTACGACTTAGAAAAATATTTGGCAGCCTCAACGCGGGGCGGCATAGGGAGAGATTCAGAAGCTTGACCAACCCTCAACACCATCCATACCCCTTCCACCACACCATCCTTGCTCCTCGTTCGGTTCAGTCAAGATGGCTTCCGCAGCACCGGCCGCTGGCTCGACCTCCCACTCAAATGCCACTTTCAGGGTGAGATCCCTCGCTGTCGTGCCCAATCTCCTAGTGGCCCCCCTTGTTGGCTAACCATGCTGCTTGCTTGTAGGATAAGGAGAAGCCGATCGCGGTGCGTTCGGCCAACATCGTCGCGGCCCGCGCTGTCGCCGACGCCATTCGGACGTCCTTGGGTCCCAGAGGTATGGACAAGATGATCAGGAACGGCAGGGGCGAGACTATTATCACAAACGATGGAAACACCATGTTGAAGAGCATGTCCGTCATGCACCCCACCGCCAAGATGTTGGTCAACCTTTCCGGAGCCCAGGATGTGGAGGCTGGAGATGGAACGACCTCTGTCGTTGTCATTTGCGGTGCTCTGCTCGGTGCTGCCGACCGGTTACTGGGCAAGGGCATTCACCCATCAGTCATCTCCGAGTCGTTCCAGAGAGCCGCCGCCGCCGCCGTCCAGATCCTTCACGACATGTCGACGCCGGTATCTTTGTCCGACAACGCCACACTCCTCCAGGCAGCCAACACCTCGCTGTCGTCCAAGATTGTTTCCCAGTACTCTGGTCTGCTGGGTTCCATGGCCGTCAATGCCGTCACCAAGACGATAGACATCAAGAGCGCCGACAACGTCGACCTGAAGAACATTAGAATCATCAAGAAGGTTGGCGGCACAATAGAAGACAGCGAATTGGTCGATGGTGTTGTCCTCAACCAGCCTGTCATCAAGTCCGCAGGAGGTCCTACCAAGATCGAGAAGGCGCGTATTGGTTTGATCCAGTTCCAGCTCAGCCCGCCCAAGCCCGACATGGAGAACACCATTGCCGTCAACGACTACCGCCAGATGGACAAGATCGTCAAGGAGGAACGATTGTACCTTTTGAACCTGGTCAAGAAGATCAAGAAGGCCAAGTGTAACGTTCTTCTCATCCAAAAGTCGATTCTGCGCGATGCTGTCAACGACCTGTCCCTCCACTTCCTTGCCAAGCTTGGCATCATGGCCATCAAGGACATTGAGAGAGACGAGGTCGAGTTCATCTGCAAGTCGACTGGATGCAAGCCAATTGCCGACGTCGACTCATTCACCGAGGACAAGCTGGGCTCCGCCGATCTTATCGAGGAGGCCACGGCAAACGGCGCACGCATGGTCAAGATCCTGGGCACCAAGAGCTCAGGAAAGACCATCAGCGTTGTCTGCAGAGGTGCCAACAGTCTGATTCTGGACGAGGCTGAGCGTTCGCTGCACGACGCCCTCTGCGTCATCCGATGCTTGGTCAAGAAGAAGGCCCTCATCGCTGGTGGAGGTGCTCCCGAGATCGAGATTGCCGCACAACTTTCCAAGCAGGCCCGTTCCCTGACCGGCACTGAGGCCATCTGCTGGAAGGCATTCGCCGATGCTCTGGAAATCATCCCTACCACTCTGGCAGAGAACGCCGGTCTCAACAGCATCAAGGTAAGCCCACCTAATTATTTCTAGCCTGAAATGAAAATTATATGCTAACTTATGCTAGGTCGTCACTGAACTGAGACATCGCCACGAAATGGGCGAGAAATCTGCTGGTGTCAGTATCAAGAGTGGCGGTGTCAACAACAACATTGCCACCGAGAACGTTCTGCAGCCCCTTCTTGTCTCCACCAGCGCAATCGAGCTGGCAGCAGAGACGGTCAAGATGATTCTCCGTATCGACGATATCGCACTCAGCCGATAAGCAGAGATATCACCGGGGGAATTCACTTTAGCCACTGTCATATAGCGAACGGACTGTACCACAAAAAAGAAAAGAAACCAGGGAAGACGGACATGACTACAACAGGCTTCTTAATGTGCACTTGTTGTAAATGTGTTCATGAAAAGCATCTCATAGAAGTGGATTTACATGACGTTATAGACGGGGGGAAGAGTCTAATAGTGACAATACAATGAGAAAGTAAATACCAAAAGCTCCGAGTATTGACGATCGTGTGTTAAACCTCCGTGAGTGAAAGTCCTAAGGAGTCGCTACATGAGTAACTGGAAGTGTACATGTCACATACTACAATGCCCAGAGTCTGATCAATAGGGGGGTAGTACTCAATAATGTGGATCGAAAACGAAGGGAAAAGAAGTGCGGTTTTGTCCTTGCTGACCCAAAGAAACCAACTAACTTAGGTTACAGGTCGAAGGTAGATATATGTGTTTAGAGGAAGAATATCAAAACAAATAGCGGTTCTGGAGAACGTCAAAAGTCTCTCTGCATTATGACAGCTTTCTCATTCTCTCTCTCTCTCTTAAGAATGTTCATCTATCTGTCTATTGCTGTGTCGACCTGATCAATGTACAATATTTGCAACTTTGGCGATACAGAAGTTTTCGTCAAGTTTAGGTATCTACTTGGTTTCCCTTGCCCTGAACGCCTATGCTGCAAAAATAAAGACCCCCCTTCAGAACTTGTTGTTCTGGTACCAATCATATCCCTATGCGCAATGTACACCTTGACCATCATGATTGCTATGAAGAGTTTGGGGCGAAAGAAGAAAAGGGCAGTGTAAAAAAAACATTAGGCAGCATAGAAAGGCTATACCGCTCATCAATGGCTATGCTTGACGATGTGTCCGCAGGTAATGGGTCGTTCATTAGTGTCGTGATCATTCTCGGGAAACCGCTCCTCCTCCAGGAAATTTTCATGGCGGCAGCGAAACTCATGGGGTTTTGTTTTGCTTCCCGCTAGAAAAGATCCTCTTCTCCCCTATGCACCCTCCACGCCGGCGAGGCAGCCGAGGCACATGACGTCGCCCTCGCTGCCGCGTTCGACGCAGCAGCGACTGCAGATGACAGAGGCGTGGGTCTTGTTGTCCCATCCCACCTCGTACCGCGAGTTCTCGATGTTGTTCTTGGCGTTCGCGAGCTGCCGTGCCAATGCCATGTGCGGCTCGTCGTCGTCGTCCGCGTCATGCATGGTAAATGACCTCGAGAGCGCGTCCTCTGGCTGCTGTTCCTCCTCCATTTCTTGTCGTGCGTGAGCGTGTCCAGGATTCGGCAGCCATCCCTGGCATTCCCTGATGCATACGTAGCATGTTCTCTGGCGGCATCCTTCGCAATCGGCATATGCGTCCAGGTCCGACTTCTTGGTGGGTTTGCGACGGCAAATGTGGCAGGGAGTGAGCTGCCCAACGGTGAATGATTTGGATGCATGTTTCAATACTGGGCGGAGCTGTGGCGACATGGGGGGTGTTGAGTAGTCGCTCGGAGCATGGTTGCGTTGCGTCTCATGGTCGGGTCCATCTCCGAGGTCATTGCCCTCGTCCGATACTCGGACTCTCTTGCTGGATGGCAGTGGTCTGATCTTCCTCTGGAAATTTTCGGCCGAATTTGGCGCCGGTCGCTTGTGGTTGAAGTCGTGAAAGGGTAGGCGACCCAGCTTGTCTTGGGTGTAGGCGTCGTTGGCGCCTGCATGAGCGAAGCTTCGCGAATTGTTAGCTGGGGGTGATCAAAGGGCATCTTTCGAGGAGAAAATAGACGTACAGTGGCGCTTGGATCTCTCCGTTCTCGTCTCGGGATCGCTTCTTGCCCGGAGAGAGCGTAGAGAGCTCGACATAGGTTGCGGACGGCATGGCCACAGCCCTTTGCAGCTCTCTCTGGGAAGATGAAGATGCTTGGTGAATCTGTCTGCCCGTCGATTGGGCTGGTCCTCAGTAGGGAGCGAACGTGCGGCCGTGCTTTCAGAAATAGTGATGGCTGCCGGACGAAATCAAGACAGCTGACAAGAGCTCATACCTTCGTGCGACAAGCAGGTGAGCAGATTGTTGTCTTTGTTGTGTTGGAAGTGCCGTGGCGGCGCGGAACAATTGCACGGAGGTTTTTGGTGGCATGGAGGTCTCGGTCGGTCCCTGGCAGATGGAGCCGATTGCAGGCAAGAAACTCCACCAAAGCCCGCCGAGGACCACTTCGCTTAGTGGCTGCCTGCAGGGGATGATGGGTCAACTCTGGGGCCCTTCGTTCCGCCGTCCAATCTTTTTGCCTCACTAATCCCGCCGCCGCTGCCTTGTGGTCGCGCTATTCGTCACCTTGATCGGCCCAGTTGGCTGTAACCTCATGGTCGTTTCTGGGGTAATTAATGGCATATATTTGACCGGTTGTCTAAGTAGCTAACTGTGTATACTACTTTTTGCTTCCTGATAATCTTGACATATGCAGGCAGTTGAGTTAACGATAATTCAACGAATGGAAACTGTCAATCCGTCATACGACGCACACCTCAACGTTCTGCTTTGTCCCAACGGAACTCTCCATTTCATAGTGACATCATGTTCTGGGGTAAAGGGTCAGGTGGTGCTATTCATCAGGCTAGGTACAAAGTTGGTCAGCTCTGGCTGTAGTGTACTATACTCGCTTCTCACATACGCCATGCACACCACGTTCAAGCCATCACATGGGCAAATAATTCGGCCCTAAAGCAATTCAAGAAAGGGTGACAACGGGGGCAGTCAGCCTCTCTTGTGTCAATCTCTTTCCAGAATATGGACGGAAGTTGTCGTGAAGAAGACACCTTCTTCTCTCACGGTCGGGCAAGAAACCAGTCTCGGGCAGCCGTTTGGCCCACGTGGTGTAAGGTAGCGGTTCGGTAATACGAAATCTCTTGAAGCATTTATACTTTAACGTATTGTGGAGGTACCCAAAATCTGCATCACAGCTCTATCGTGCGTATGCGCCCTCTACTCCAAGCCACAAGAACAGTCGTTTTATGTGGTCTTCAAGCGCTGTAAGATGGTTACGAGCAGTCCAAACATACCCAGGTTGTCGAGATTTGTGTCTTCAAATTATTTGTTTGCATAAGCGGGCTCGATGCAAAGCACCATGCGTCCCCGTTTCAAGGTCCTTGTGATTGCTGCTAAGACATATACCCAAAAGTAGGAGATGAATTGCCATCGTATTCTCGTGAGGAATATCATGCAAGTAGTCCAAACTCAAAATCATACGCCTCTAATGCAGTCTTGTTCACGCCCAATGCCCTTTTTCCTGAACGCCTCGTGATAATCCAAGTTATGTTGCTACTACTCCCGAGGGTACAAATCTTTTGGAAGAGCATCGCCCTTCTTTTTCCCTTGTCCACTGTGGCTACTGTTGTTCCAGTCCACCTCGTGGTCATGCTCGGGATCGTACTCCTCGGCTACCGTCTTCGAGTCCTTTCTCGCCATGCCCTTGTATGCTTTCGAACTAGAGCGGCGTGTTCGATCTTCCGAGTCACTGATCTCGTCATCCTCGGCCAACGTGTTATCAAAGCTGCGGTCGTCGTCCTCCTGTGGTAGTCTTTCGTGATCCATCTCGCTATGCTTGATGAAGCTGTCGATGATGTAATACTGCATGGCGTTCATGATGAGGGGGAACAGCATCATGACGAAGACAATTTGCAGTTTCTCGTTGCCTTCGGTCCATCCCAGTGCCCAGTCACCAACTCGGGCGATCCACGGAAGGATGAGGAATAGAATCAAGACGCATATCTTCATGCCGAAAAGGCCGCAGAAATAAATGATAGACTGCTTGATCCACCACCAGGTCTTGGGTGGGCTGCCGTAGTTGCCAGACTGAATGGATTCGGCGGGTTTGCCCAGAGGCGTGTAAGATACAAGACCAGTGAATACGCGCAGCAAAATGATCAGTATAGGTATTCCAAGAGTTGTCTGTTCTATGCGTTAGCATGATCTCCACGTCGCAAACACTCCAAGACAATGAAAGGAAGCAGACTTACATCAATAGCCAAATTCAATAGATAAAAGGAGCAAGGATTTGGCACGTATACATCGTCGTCTCTCCTCAACAGTCTCGCCGCCGTCTGGACGCTCATGGGCTCGACCTTGATAGAGAACCGGCCACTCGTCAACATGGACATGAAGACGTTGGCAATGTGCACCAGGACGCTCCCGACAACCTGCTTCGATACGTCAAAGGCCCAGATCTTGAGTGGCCGCTGCGGGCGCTCGCGATATCGCTTGTAGACGAGCGACAAGAGCGCCAGGCCGCCGAGGGCGAGTTGAATAAACAGGGCGAAGGAGCCGAGCAGTCGACACTCCCCAGATCCCTCATCGCCGCCTGCCGGACCACTCTCCGAACCTCCCGCCATGTGGGCAGCCGAAGATGAAGACGACGACATGGCCGCGCTCGACGCTGCGGCTAGCGTCGTTGTGGTCGTGGCGACGATCGATGAGAGGATGTTTGTCGGAGCGGGGACGTCTACGCCGATGGGTGCCTTGGACAGGGCCGTGGCGACGGTGTCGGGCGCGGTTTGTAAGAGAGCGAGGGTTGCGGCGCCGATGATATCTTTAGGGCTCATTGGTTACAAAGACTCTTCTTTGTGACAATCGGTATCGTGTTTGTATGAGGTGAGATATGATAAAGCCGCGTCTCTCTCCAGTACCGCGAGAGTTGGGTTGAGTTTGCGGCAGGAATGATGACGCAGGTGTAGATAAAATACCCCGGGAATGTTGACGAGTGGATCGATCGGCAAGTTCCACTGTGCGACAAAACGATGAAAGTGTTTCAGTTGAAGAAGAAAACTCGTACGTTGACGCGCCACAAAGGAAACGGCACGCGCGAAGAGTTAAAGAAGTCTTCGATTGTTGAAAATCAGAAGAATCCGGGAAGGAAGAAGACGAGTCAAGAGGAAGAGGAAGTCGAGGCTCGAAGTAGGAGTCGATGGAGAGATGGCACCTGACCCAAACAGCGCAGTGTCAGGTAGAGTACAGCCCCGAATTCCTAGCTGTGGGCTTGGCACCTTCTAAGCATAAGTTTAGCTCTTGCAGGCCCCATCGAGGATGCTAAGGTAAGCGCTTGGGGGGCCTCTGGGTGTCCGCTCTGCAGGGGCTTTTAAGCGTAAAACATGCGCTAGGCCTCAGTCTACATCCATTTTCTGCCAGGACTGCACCAAAGCGCAGCCACATTTGATGCCGATTAGCCTGGTCGTCAGTCTAGACACCTACTTTTACATACGAGACTGACAGAGGCACAGAGGCACATGTATGTCTAAGGGGTATTGAATCCCCATTTCTAAATGGATTCTGCGAGTGGTTGTACTCTGTACCTTGGCTACATGTCAAGGAGTATACGAACAAGCAACCTTCGGCTCGGGTACCTCAACGGAAGCATGTAGGTTCATGGCAGCTTCGGCAATGCACATGGGCTCCGGGTGGATAAGAGAATTGATACATAATACACACCTCATTCTGCATACACACATGGGCATATGATGCAGCCAAGGTCGAGTTTCATGTATCAAGCTCTCCCGTCTCTCTTCCCGTCAACATCATGCTCCAGCAACTCCACTCTCAAGGTTCGAAAACAACACAGGGCTAAAGAAGTGTGGAACTCGCGAGGAGACAGGATCCGTCCAGTGACCTCGGCTCGGTACGAAATTGGCACGTCTAATGCTATGACAACTGACACGAGACACCTATCACTCATGAAGAGAAAACCTACGCAGGATGGATCGTGATCAATAGTGACACTGGTGCATAATACCTTGAATTCTTGCACGAGCGACCGCAAACCGAGTCGCCGGTTTGTCATCATGAAGCAATATATCGTCTCAAGCCCAATTGAACCCAAATCAAAAAAAGTACTTCGGCGTATTGCCATCTTCTGTGAACATCAATAAAAGTGAAAAAGAATTGATCATGAGTGGTGATGATCAAACGTCCGCTATAACCATGAATTTCTTGGGCGTCCCCTTAACGAATGGAAGACTCCTTCTGGGAGGTTTGGAAAAGTGCGCAAAGGGGTAGCCAACGCCGGGCAGTGTCCACGAAGCCAGTCCACGCAAAAGTCAGATGGCGACATGACCCATAACCCTCTTCACATGACGAATATGTGAAGCTGGATCAAGTCATGACCATCTTGCTGCTTGTCTTCTGGGGTAGGAAGCCACGCACGAAGCTCAGTACTGTTCTTCGTGCCTGCTCGGCAACCTCGTCCGGCTTGCCCTTTCTCGGCGTCGCACCTGTTGCCGTCATAACCTTGGTTGCAACGGCCAGCTTGACTTCCTTTCTCTTCACCGGGATCGGCGTCGAGAGGGGCCTAGGCTTGGAGCTCGCCTTTCGCGAGGCGTAGGTGGAGGTTGATGATATCGACGGGTCTGCAGACGTACGACGGGCAGTGGTAGTCTGAAGAGCGCCTGCAGGCCCGTCTAACTGTCAATCGATGCCGTGCTTCTGCTTGAGCTGAGCTAAATTCTCCTTGCGGGCCTCGAGGTCCTCTTTTGACTTGACCATCTTCTCTGGCTGGTGATATAATACTAGCACAATTGTTAGAACGGGGAGTCGGGCGCGGTTGAGTTCGAGTATGGTCGCGTGCTACGTACCGACCAGGTATCGGCTCTGGAAGTTGAAGCCGTTCAGCTTGTCGCAGGCCTGCTTCGCATCCATGACATCCTCGTAGACAACGAAAGCGGTGCCCTTGGTGTTGGCGGCAATGCCCTGGCGGACCTGTCTGTGGAATGTGTCAGCCGTAGTTCCACCAAGATGTATTCTGCAACGATGAGGGAGCGTACCGGATAGGTCCGAATTTGCCGAAGAGCTCGAATAGGTCCTCTGGCGTGACAGTGTAGCTACAAGGAGGAAGCGTCAGTGACTACTGTCGTGTGCGGGCAGAAGCAGTAAGCCATGGTGCGCGCGCGACATACCTTAGATGCTTCACGAACAAAGCTCTGTAGACATGTTAGTATACCGTGATACTCGAGTGAGAGCAGGGGCCATGCGACCGGTTGAGGCCGTGGCCCTCGGGGCAGGGGATCGATCCGGGGAGGATGGATTGATTCGCGGGAGAAGGCAAAAACGTACCGATTGACCTCGGGGGCAAGCTTGCCGGCGCGACTCATATCTCGATGATATGGCAATGGATACGGAATATCGGTAGGTGTCGGGGGTATGACAGAGTCGTCTTGTTGTAGGTGTGTTCGGGGGGTATGCGTACGGGCTGGCCGACGGGATGGATTGATGGAATGTCGAAGGGACTAAGATGGATGAATTGCTCGGATTCGCACCACGTGCAGTTCTGGGCGAGGCTTGCAGGCAGCTGGGTCACGTGAGAGCCGCTTGATAAGACGATTGATGAAAGTGGGGATGTTTTGGCGTGACTGCCGGGATCGGGCCAAGGCGCTCAACGCTGATCAGGGAGGAAGGAGCTTCGTGACCGTTGAAACAGAGCCGCTGAAACTCTAAAGGATGATGGGATGTCTTAATATCAGAGCTGTCCCGGGACTGTTATATCGTCATTTTTGTTTCCTCAATGTGATTCAGAGCTTGACCTCCTGATAAACGTCTGTCTACTCAGCTGCCCGCGATTGGATTACACGTTCGCCTCGCGACCTCAGGCAGCGACGCAAAGTGGGGTCGACATGTACACTTGGGCGGTCCACGTTTCTCGATCAACCGGCTTTACAGAGCTCATTTTCGAGAAGGATCAACGAAAAAAACCAAACAATTGCAATTCCTGGAATCATTATCATCTTGGCCAATGCTTGTACTTTGCAGAACCCCCAAATTGACTTCGTACAATATCTCAATCGTTGTCTTCCACCAAGGGAAAGAGTGTCTTATCACCACCATTATTTCGCATTTGCGCCATTCGGGTCAACTCGGGTACGCCGTAGATCAGGCATTATACTACACCGTATAATATGCAGCCAACACATAGAGGTCCCGAAACCTGATCTATCCCGGCCAGATTAATGGATACCTTACGCAACAATCCCCAGATGCCATGGAAACGACGGTGAGGCGGCTCTGCACTGCACTTACTACAGTAGTTGCCAGGTCGGTTTTATCACGCATCACCAATCAATCCTTCGTCCTTGCCTATGCATGATACCCACCTTGCGTTTTGCGTATTATATCCCTTTGTCCGGCTTGACACAATATGATCAATTCCGCGATCACGACACGCGAGGTTGAACGAGAGAAGAGGTCATCCCACCGAACGCCAAGCAGCCACTCAACGATAGGTAAGATGAACAACAGCGATTTGCGATTGTATGCATCAGTGTCATCCCACGATGTATACATTCAAATCTCTATAGCAGCTCTGGTTCATTAACTTATTGAACTACATGAGGCAATCTGACTGGAGCAGAACGAGACATTGCAATTCGTAAACGCCACTCCGGTGCCTTGGTCAGCTTTGGTCCATCCATTCATGGCTATAACGTCTCTGCCTCTCGGCTGTACGAATCGTCATACAAACCTGTTCGTCAGTCCAAATGTCCAGACCATCAGCCAAGGCCTTTTTGCAACTTTCCCCTTTCTCATTGGATCTTGAACACTTGGTAGATGCGAACTACATCCAGCTGAAGGCCGATGGCTTCGTACAAGAAGGTCATCTCACAATAGCTCGGAACCCAGTATTGACAGCAATGCCTGCTATACCGAAGCACGTATGATGTCCTGGAAGTTTGAGGCCACGAATGGCATCATAGTGTCTTTGTCTTTCGAGATGGCGCGGCGGCCTCGAGACGCTGGATCTGGAGACATGGGACCGGGCCGATCTGTCATGACATCGTTTATTAGCAGAACGCCGGCAGCTCGGGTACTTTCTTGCGAGCATCACTGCCTGCTTCAGCACCGGCCACAATGCTTCGAGTACCCTGAAATGCGGGTTGGTGCTGAAGATACTCCCCAAGAAATGGCAGGAGTCGATTGCTCGCTGCTGCAAGATGAATGACAGTGTATTCCGCCTCACTGCAAGGCGAAGACTCCCAGCGCTCGGTCTGAATAAAATCATTCTTCAGCTCAGGCCTTGTCCTCAAGAATGTCCGTGGCTTCTCATTTCGCCCAAAAGCTCTGGGTCTTCGTGGGATGACACCTTACAATCCATGTTACTTTCGGGCTTTCTCTCGAGCATATCACCAGCAAACAAAAAGGTAACATCACGTGAGAGCGCAGTCCTTGAGAATGTATAATCAGTGCCGCCATGTCAAATTCAAAATTCGTTGGAATACTCAGTCTAGGGCGAGGTGGACTGCAACGCATTACACATTGTATCTACATAAAATCACTTCATCTACTCCGAGGGGGTGCTTTTGCCCTCATGCATTTACTTGTCCATCTTGAGTTTCCCGTGAAAATCCCACAACCAGACGTACCAGAGTTTAAAACATTGAAATGCAATAAGGTTTCGTACTTGTTTTCCACAACCATGTGTATACTCTCGAGCACTTACATCTCATTGGCCCAGGAGATTCTCCACTATTATAGGTAACCAGCGAACTTGGATATTGAGAGCTTAGGTATGCCGAGGATTGTGTTAATCATTCTTCTAACTCCAAGACACCAAGACAATGTCGCACAGTATAACCCTCTGTAGATTGCCAGTGCCGTCCCTAGAGTAGCTCAATATACAGTATGACAGGACAATCAAAGTGGTAGTCCCCATCTACGTTTGTCACGTTCATGATTCGAGTCCAGGTATCCCCGAACTTCGCAAGTATCAATAGCATGTGAGTTAATATTTTCTTCATTGGCGCTTAGGCGAATTTATGATATGCTGGTAAATGCAAAAAGTGACCAGTCATTCCCACAAGCCACGACGTATCTACACGACGTATCTACACTGTCCCCATGTTTGAAATTGTGAAAAGATGATGCAAACGCCACAATCCAAAAGTGACGCCTTTTTTGGAGAAAACAAATGATGGCCAACTATGCCTAGGACACTGATCTGAGCCAGTATCAACGGGTATCAACTGAAAACCCCCTATTTCTAAAATAAAAAGAAGAACTAATCATGAGTTGTGGTCATAATATCCATGCTGTTCGGTATCGCTTTTCATGCTCTATATGCTTATTGCTGAGGCTTGTATGCACGATAGCCGGGGTAAGCAGTCGCGCCACCAGTCGTCTGCTGCGCGGCGGGCTGTTGGACGGGCGTGCTCGTGCCTTGCGGCCGGCTGTATCCAGACGTGAAGTCAAAGCCTCCCGAGTTGTTGATAGGAGACTGAGGCTCAGCAGGCTCCGATTCGTATGCTGAGGTGTATGAAGGTGTCGTGAAGGAGCGTTCCGGCTCGGGCTGGCGCAATGGCGTACTGGAGGCTGCAGAGTATTGCCTCACTGGAGGAGGCGGGCCTCGCTGCTGACGACCATAGCTGTTGGGTGTGTTGCTTCGCTGGTCGAATCCATATCCGCCTTGCTGAATGGCAGGTGACTGTGTCCGCTCAATGTTGCCATAGCCACCCATATTCGACGGTGCTGGTGATTGGCGTGGGGCTGGCTGCCTATACCCGTTTCCAGGCGTACCGATGCGCGGAGTCACGCTACGCCCATAGTCTTCATGCGGTCTCGGAGTTCGACTTTGAGGGTAGGCCTGGTCTGCGGTACCGCGTCTGTAGTTTCCATAGTCCTGGTGTGGTGTTCGTCTTCCCTGAGCCATCGGACCAGCTGCGGCTGCAGCCGCGGCCGCGGCACCGGTGCCGTAGCCTTGGTTTCCGTATGCTTGATTGTCATAACCTGATTGCGCGCCGTATCCTTGGTTATCGTGGGCTTGAGCGCCGTATTCTTGGCCTCCATAGCCCTGGTTACCATATCCCTGGTTTCCGTAGCCCTGCTGCTGGTTGTAGCCCTGGTTACCATAGCCCTGGTTGCCATAACCTGCAGCTCCGTAGCCTTGATCGTATCCCTGTGCCGTATTGCCGCGTTGCGGCTGGCCATAGCCACTGTTGCCCACGTTGTTGTAGCCTTGTTGCTGATTGTTGGGGTCCGCTCCATATGGGTAGGTTGCGCTGCGAGCGGGCGTCATGTAACCAGAAGCATTCGTAGAAGGAGCACCATACGGGCTAGCTCCGTGCATCGGAGATGCAGGGCTGGGGCTCGGAGGGCCAGACATAGCTCCAGGTGCCATGAGCGGTGCTTCCGGCTTCTTCAGCTGCTCCAATTCCATTGCTTCTTCTTCCATGGCAACCTTTTTAGAGTTGGCTCCTTCCCAGCTAGGCATCGCAGGCAGCTCGTCACCTCCGCCCTTCTTGCTGGTCTCGAATTCGGCATACATGGGCGGCTCAGGCTTGGCAGGAGGCTTGTCGAAGCTGTGGTCGTAGGTAGAAGCTGGCACAGCCCGCGCAGCAGTCATGGGGGCTTCCGAGCGGTAGGCTTGATCATGGTGTGGTGGAATGTATGGCTCGTCGAGATATTTCTTCTTCTTGGGCGAGTCGCACATGCCACAGCATTTACCACAGCACTTTAAGCAGTAGCAGCATTCGCAGCAGCAGGAGAGGCCACAGCAAAGGCAACGAGCAATGCACCAGACAATGGAAAATATGATGAGACCGCCGATGATGATGACGGCGATGACTGGCCATCTGAGCAAAACGTTATGTCAGTATGTTCTTGCAATGTGACCATTAAGGAATCGCGGTGCGCGGGCACATACTTGCAGTAGGTAGCCTGCATACAATTGTCCCAACTCGAGAATGAAGTTTTTACGTCTGAAATAGATGATGAGACATCTCTCCTGCTTGTCCCTGCCATTACACTCCGGGCAAGTAGATTTCTCAGAGCCTCGGAGTAGTCGCGCGGCTCCGCGATGCTCCGCTGCATGGCAGCTCCGATGTGCGGCATGTTGGGTGGTGTACGGTGAAAAGATCACCAGAGAGACTTGAGCAAAGTCGTAATTCGCAATCGCGCGTGGCGCCGGAGTTGCGATTATTTGTATGTCCAAAGTTTCGAAACAAAAAGTGACCACTACGAATCCATCATCCGGGAGCGGTCGAGAGGCAAGGTAATAGATGTTCGCAATATAGTTCGCAGAGACCCGGTAGTCGCAACAAGATGATCGGTATAATCGAAGGTATAAAAGCAATCCGAAACTCTGATGTCCGCCGATCCCGTTTTCAACCAGAAACTCGCATAAGCTACCGCAGAATGGCTGGATACTTTTTCTGTCGCAGCCCGTGTGGCTCTGCTGCAGTGGCTGGCTTCCGCGCAAGAAAGGACGGGTTCAAAGAAGGGCAAAAGAAGAGGGATAGAATATAGTTGGATTGAAGAGATAGATTCGAAGAGGGTGTGAACGGTAAGGTAAGGAATGACTCGAGCGGTTGCGCTACTGTTAGGGAGAGACAACAAAAAGAGTGACCGGAGCAGGAGGCTTTGTTCCTCTCCTCGTGGGTTGAGGTTGCGTTGAAGAAGGATGCGAAACGAAATTGTCGGGGAGAAAAGTCAGGAGGGCCGATGACAGGTAGGTACGGTGTGCGGTAAGTAGCGACCTCTAGTCGGATTACCTACCACTACCTTACTAAGGTTAGAAAGAAGACTACCACTACTACTGCACTCTGCGTGACGAACGAATCCTACCTAGCACCGTTCAACGGAAAAGCACGCAGAGCAGACGAAGAAGAAGAAGAAGAAGAAGAAGAAGAGGACGCCTGCGGTGGATGCGAGTATGGAAAGATGGAGCAGAGAAATGAGGAACGCCGCTGCAAGATGGGCAAGTCGCAATTAACTCAATGCGCTCGGGATCAACTCATCTGTACCAAGTATCCCATGTTGGCTTGGAAGCGAATTGGATGAAAGCGACCGGGGTCGGTGGTTCTCTGGTGCCTGTGGCCCTGTGCCTGTGCCTGGCTTACGCTCTTCCATGGGGAACGGGGAGCCCACTGGAGTTGGGGCTAAGAGGTTAGGTACAGGCTACAGCATGCAAGCAAGGCAAGGTGACCCAGGTACTGGGCTGCGGTAACTGGAGGGTGGATTCCTCGCCAATGGACGACCCCGAATCTTCCAAGTTGCACAATGCCAAGCCCCTGAAAAGGTGTTCCATTGCGCCAAATCTAGCGTGCCTCGGGGGGCCGGCATCCTACAGGCCAGAGGTAGTATCAAGGGACCCTCGTGCTCAAGTTTGGGGGCCTTCTCCATGTGGTGTTCTCGGTATTCTGTACCGTAGTGTCGATATTTTGGGTGCAGCTGATGCATGCACTTTGACACCGCTCGAGGGCCGCAAAAGTGAGGATGAGGGGAGGGGGGGGCATTGTGACAATGATGATGCTGCAAGTTGAAAGGAAGCGGACTGAAGTGGGTTTCTCATGTCTCTCTCAACGCCGAGGGTCCGAGCCTTGCATACCTGATCGGCGCCCTGCTTCTTCTTTCCTATCTTCATATCCTCTCGCGCCAGGCGCGAGAGAAGGGCGATGCTGCGAAAAAAAAATTGAATGCAGTTCTCGTTTCTCTCGTCCGCAAAGCGCAGCCCCAGTCCCCTTTGCCAGGCTCGGGTTCGCGTTACCCAGGCAGAACAGAGCAGCACAAGAAACCCCGCCCCAGCATTGCGTGAAACCCATAAGAAGTGGCAGTGCAGCGCCTGTCAAAATGGGATGGATTGATTATGACCAACAAAGAAGCCAAGCCAAGCAGAGGCAAACCAAAACCGATACCAGCATGCTCCTCCCGTCAGAAGCACTCGGGGCAAGG
>JACVEI010000817.1:0-30319 GCA_018115615.1 Pestalotiopsis sp. DP-2020a | reverse complement strand
GGGGGGGGGGGGGGGGGGGGGGGGGGGGGGGGGGGGGAATATCCGCGAACTGATGAATGTCCCCATCTGCATAGGCATGTCAATTGCGGGAACGGCATTTGCGACATGCGCAGACAACAACAATCGTGAGAAAGGATCCGGCGAAAGAGTCGTACGTATCCCCATAGGAAGCGAAGCCAACCGGGGACAAGGCCTCGAATCGGTCTAGGTACTGCAATGGGCCACATGGGAATTGCGTCCATTGTTCGGGCTAGTGTCATCGAGCAAGTGGCCCGGATCTCGGAACTGTCTGGGGGAGGGAAACCGTCTCAGAAGGCTTCCAAGAGTCCAAGCTGCCACTAGCAGATATCTATAATCATGCTCCATACGCCGTAGTCAGACCATACGTTTTCTACAATTTTGCAGGTGGTTTGGAACTGCATGCTGCGCCTCAACGAGATATGACGACTACAGCAATCTCCTTTCCAACGGTGGGAGAGAATATTTTCTGTTCACTGCGGCAGACGCGGTTTCTTGTCACTCACCAGGCAACGCAAAGATGGAGCGACGACATGGCAATCCATCCAGCGAGGGGTAGTTACAGTAATGAACAACGCCGGCGCGCGGAAAGGTGTGCACAGGCTTTTTGGATACGTGACCATCGTGGCCGCAGATGATCAGCAAGGACCAGACTAGAGGATGCGTTGACAGGTGGTGAGCAGTCGGACTGTGAGACCTACATATGTAGTAATCAGCGACCTCCCCCCTTGGAGCTTGGAGCAGACCGTCCTTAAGAACTTATGCATCTCTGGCGCGGTGTAAAAGTGCTACTAAGCCGTCTACTTGTTTGAATGTTTCCTTTGTCTGCAACATGGCGCTGTCCTTTTCCAATATACCTGATGTCCTTACCACGTCCTCTATCGTCAAGGGCGGGAGATGAGCCGGGGATTGGAGGAGGGCCGAACCATAACACCGTCCTCGTCATACCAAGACCCAGTCAGACAGACAGACAGACCCAAGCGACGTAACACTCTGGCCGCAGGGGCCGCTCTCGCAACTCCGTTACAGAGTGTCTGTGCCAATGATCCATTTCCTATTCCTCACCCACCACGCGGACCCTGATTTGACACTTGGCCGCGCAGGATTGACACTTGGCGAAGCATCATGATAGTCAACGGCTTGGGTCAATACTACCTATGTCCGAGTGATCTTCGGGTCGATCCATCTTGGCTCACTTGACAGGCCAATGGGTTTTGTATCAGGGCACCAACACGCCGATTGTCATGTTTCTGTCCTCAGGGGCTTTCTTCGGAAACAGCACCCCCTTCGCCCAATGGGACCTTTTGAACCATGTACGCAATCACGAGTTTTGGATAATTCCTCATCACTGATACTAGAGGTGCAATAAAGCTGATTACATAACTGCCTCTTCGTACAAATCCAGAGAGGCTCTCTCGAAACGCGATCTGGCCATTGTATCCACTAGATTCGGTGCTTCGTTGTTGACTTGCTCATCTGATAATCACCTGGTGACCGTTATGCAATGACATGACAGCGTCAAAGGTATCGGCCAGAAATCGTCAAGGCAGCTCGATTGAGAAATATCCCCAGAAAGGAATTGCAAGATTGAAGTTGCATCCACCAGAATTCTCAAAACGATTTCAAGCGTGGCCGTTCTTGAATAGTCTGAGTACTCACAAGTTGCTGTCATACTTTACGTCTGCGAGGATCTGAGAATGGTGTCATTTTCGACCTGTGAAGACTCTTGTCAATAATACTTGGGCAATATTAAATCTGTGACACACGGCCCGGGCCGCTAGGTAGAGACGCTCGATCAAGTGAATAGATTGCATGCACATCGTCAGCTCATGAGCAACCGATTTCGCTGCCAGTCATATTCGTTTTCACAACCAAATCACTCTTCGCTGCTCTGGTCTCGAACAGCAATGAATCACTGCTACACTTCAAAAAATCTATATAAACCTCGAGAACACTGCAAAGACTCTGCAGTTTCCAATCCTACACTCAGCAAAGACTTCTCAGCAACATCGCAAGCAACACCACATACTTGACGCTCAACAAAATTCCTGCGAATGAAACACAAGCCAAAAACAACAACCTCTCCACCTTACACACACAAGCAACCCAAAATGTCCAACTACACCTCTGGCAACACCGGAAACGGAGGATCCAGCTCCTCCGACAATACCGGAGGCAATACCTCCTCCGGAGCCGGCTCCTCGGGCTCGGGCTCGGGCTCGAGCACCAACGCCACGCCAAAAACCAGCAGCGACAACAAGTCCTCCTCCAGCCAGTGGCGCCCGCGGGAATACAAGCCCCTGCCGGCCCAGAAGCCTCAAGCGCCAGACTGGCAGTGCAAGGATGAGGACGACTAGTCATTGAGGGTGGACAGCGAGTGCAGGTAGACACACCTGCACGAGGGAGGTCAGGGGTGGATACTTGATACTCGGTTATACTTGGTAAATCGACAGCCATCACCATGCCCTTCTTGTGTCTGTAGTCCACATGGTGAATACGGTGCAGACATTCCTACCACGCAATCCAACACCAGTATGTCAATCGTCATCACGATAATCGATTCTTGTCAAGAATTCAAGTTCACTGACTGCCTGGCCTCTGGAAAAGCATTTTTCGACCTGTGATACTTGAACACTCGTAAATCTCCCTTGTCCGGCTTGTTCATGTCGTACCGAATTGTGCAAGATTACACAGGAGAAGTCAATAAGGAAACACTAGAAATCCAGAAACGCACAAGATTCCACGGAGAAAGCATGTCCTGATTCATGAAAGAATACGATACCTGCTAGCTACCTAGTGTTTTCACTTCCAGCAAAACAGCACAGTATTCCGTCATCATCCCTTGTCGTCTTACATGCTCGGCGCTTGGGAGCCGCCTCGAAAACGAGAAGGCAAAAGTCACAATTTTGATATCAGATAATAAGTCACCTGGCTTTTTATGAGATAATTTATTGACAGAATCCATGTGAGGTGCTATATGGAGGAACGTGTATGCGAAGGACTATCTTGCAGAGGAAGTGACCCCATATATTGCTCGGGTTCTTGAGTCGACGGGGATGGCCGGGAGCGGCAATCTTTCCAGACTCTTGTTCGCTTCCGGAGATCTCGATATGTTCAATTCGGCGGCAAAACTCGATCAAGCCAGCCAAGGCCATGTTTAGCACTGGCTGGCAATCACCGATCCCGGGCGGAGGAGTCGAGGGGTTGTCTGATCCAACACCCTTTTGGGCAGCGATGCGTCGTATCAGCTGCGCTAAGTTCGATTTCTGCAACTTCCCACTGTCTTCGCGCTCAACAGCGTTAACGAGCATCTGAGCTGTCTGTGGCAGTTTAATAGGGCCTCCAAGAGGGAGGCGCCCAGAAGCGGATCTACGACGTGAGCATTCGTCTCCATCCAGATGATGTGAATCTCCTGAGGTACACGGTTCTCCCATTGCTTTTGGAGGAAACACCCGCGCAAACACTCGTCCGAGGAGCAGCCCTACAATCTGAGGGCAAATAAGCCAAAGCCGGACGATTCGCCTTCGCCAACCGGACGAGATCTCTAGACTCTCTAGAAATCAACAATCAGGATGGAAGACTACCGGAACGATACTGAAGGCTCAGGCCGACCCTCAACCAGGCTGGTCCTTGCACAGCTCGAGAATGCCGCCCCGGAAATTGCTCAGGGGAGCGCCATTGAAGCGACTCATAGCTGCGAGAAGGAATGAGCCAAGGTTGGACAAGTGATTACAAGCGTGCTGGAATCTTACCTTCATTGTCCTGGACACGACGTGCCTGAATGACTCGCTGCTGCGAGTCACGCTGCTGACCAGGTTGATACATGGGACCGTAACCAGGGTAATTCTGCTGAGGATATCCCACTGGAGTTGAGGTCCCCTCTTCCCAATGCCGCCCAACAGAAACTGATGAGCAGGTCGACCACATTGGGATGGTTCAAAACCTCTAGGTCGATGCTTGGTCCAAGTCCCACGTTTATGTACTGGCCCATGTTGGCAAGTCGGTCGTCTTCGAGGTCGGATGGACACGCTTGAACGACTTGACCTTGTTGCCCATGTGGTAGCCACCACCATTCGGGTTCATGGTTTTATTGTAGCCATCGGCCTGGTCGGTAATATTGACTGCCCCGGCGTATTTGTCTTTTTTTCTTCTTTTTTTTTGGTAGTCTTTGTAGTCTTTGTAGTATGATTTTTGTCTGAAACTGTCACGGTGCTCCGGACGGCAGAGACCAGAAGAAACATCCAAAGTGTGCCCTCGATATTAGGGAGTCTCATGCTGCCGGAGGTCCGCCGTCGCGAAGCCGCCACAGCTGAGAGGATTGAAGGGCGCTGCGGACAGCTGCCGGAACAAACACGTTCATCGGGCATCCCTATGGCTGTAAGGGTGCCACGGTGAGCGTCCTGGGGGCTCCCTGACTGACGAGTTCCGTGGATATGGGGGGAGTCCATGAATGAAGAAAGAGTACATGGCCCTGCTGCTCATGCTGAAATGCTCCGGCTTGGACGACACCCTGGACGGCTGGCATCACGCCAATGGAATCTGGCTGATGAGTTGAACAGTGATTGAGTGTCACTCGGGTGTTTGAAGCAGTGGTGGATCATCTCTTCAATGTCCAAGTAATCTTGGGCTTGCCATCTCCCTGGTATGCACTCGCACCATCGACACTACCCGTGCGGGTAGCGACCTCCTCTTGTGTTGGGGCCTTGAAGGGGAGGCTCATGGAGAGCACTCGCTGGAGACATGGTGAACGCTGACAGGCGCACAGTCTCATCAGTTCTGTGAAGTTGTCGATGAAGAACCTCCAGTCGTCATTGAACAGGATCTGTGTGTTGCGTGATGTGGTCAGAGTCTGATAGATATTTCTTGGTAATGAGAACTCGAGGATGTTTTACTTACCAGAATCCATCAGGAGCTTCGTAGACTTGACGATGGGTTGCATCAACTTGGTCCTCGATATTTTTGACTATTATTTCCGTCAGAACATGCTGTCACAAATGGAAATTGTCCATCCGGAAATGGAGATTATCCACTCGGAAAGGAGTCAAGGACAACGCGGTGGTCAGATAAAGCCGCCAACAAGGCGCGCGAGGGAGAAGGCATACAAGCAAGCGACGGATGGGAATTAGGTCGACGGCGCTGGCCACGGTGGCCAGAGCACAATGAACAAGAGGAAGAAGCTGATGGAGGTGACGAAACCACACGAGGATCAACCAGGCCAAAGGAAAGAACATGCGACCGGACGCGTGATTCCAGTGCCACCGTTGATAGAACCTGCGCGTTTCTTGAAAGGACCAAGGCGCGGGTGAGGTTGCGACGCAGGGTGGAGTTACCAAATGATGGATGGTAATGATGGATGGTAATGATGGATGGTAATGATGGATGGTAATGATGGATGGTAATGATGGATGGTAATGATGGATGGTAATGATGGATGGTAATGATGGATGGTAATGATGGATGGTAATGATGGATGGTAATGATGGATGGTTTGCAGGAAAGTACGAGATTGGGAAAGTACGGACGGTGAGTTTGAACGGTGGAGTCCGGACGGGTGGCTTGTTCAATGATGGATGGTTATATATGATGGATGGTTATGACGGATGGTTTGTAGGAAAGTACGAGGTTGAGAACGTACGGTCGGGTGAGTTGGGACGGTTGGGAAGATATGAATGGTGATGAACCGATTTGAGGGTGGGCGCGCACTCAAGAACCCCGCAGATTGTTGTCAAGCAAAATGATTGTCAAGATGGAGGGGAGAAGAGAAAATAGAGCAAGGACAGGAAATGAATCACTTACTGGATCTGCGGGCAGGCGCGGAAGCTGGAGGGCCGCGCGGCGAGATGTCTTGGACGCGAGCGTGTTGTACCATGATCTCTATCGGAGGGTAGAGATAATTCTCGACGGCGACGATCCGCATCTGGAAGCTGATGATGGGGCAGCAGCAACTGAGAGGACGAATCTGTTAGCCTTGAGCTTTGCTCGGAGTTCAGTGATGGGGAAGATGGCTTACTGCTGTTGGCTCCATGGGACGAAGCTTCTCGAGAGAGAACTGAGGGATGATGGGATGGCGAGGAGCCTGGAACGGATTTCCATCCCATCTTGCCATCAGAGAAGATACTGTACAAATAGATCAAGCATCATGATCTGTTGTGCAGAGAATGATGGAGAAAAGGTTCTGGGGGTGGGTTGTGGTTGTGGGCAGACAGGTCCAGGTGTGTGAGAATTTAAAGTCTGGCAGAGTTGTGGGAGTCACAACAAACGACTTGGGCCTGATTAAAGACAAACAAAAAAATTGCTTGCCAGCCGAATTGTGCCTAGGCTGATTGTGCCGGCTGTTAGGGCCTGCAGGCTGGGCTGCTCTGCTGACCCTCGGGGGTCAACGACTAGCTCCACGATGGCTCTTTTTGGAGTCGTGATTTTGACTGCGCATGATAGGCCCAGGCAAGCCGTGGGCCAGCCAGCCAGAAAGCCTGGCAAGTACCTAGGTACATTGTATGAATTAATTCCGAGAGTCAACCTGAAGTCAAGCCTGTCACTGGAGCAGTCCTGCAGGTTTTACAGACTGGCAGCTGCTAGATCTAGTCATACAATCGCGCCTGCCAGACTGGACGATGGATCGGTCTGGAATTTTGCGATACAGCAAACGTGCCGCGATCAGACATGCTCAAGCATCAAGTAATAGCCATTAGTTAGCAGCTCAGGGTCAAGAGCAATGTGACGGTAATGCGGAAGGCATTTCCCAGTCTACAGAGATAGAATCTAGATGACAGTTGAGTGCCTGGTTGCCAAGGAGTTATATTCGATGAAGATGACGCATGAACTGCCTACCATATAGGGATTGCACATATGATCTGTTGTAACAATCAGAGGGAGTGGATGCTTGACAGCCCAAGTATAACGACAGTCACTCTGACACAAGCCGGCTTTCCTGTGCCAGGCGGATCTACTTATTTGTTTAGGAGCAACACGACCATGGTTAGTCAATAGACTTCAACGTGATGCCCCAAGAACAGTCCAACATCCATGGATGTAATCATGAAATGATCAGCAATTCCATCGGTAGCAATCTTTTAAGCGAGGAGCCTACTTGCGGTTTTTTATTTTACGACACGAAAGGCAATATGCAGTGTCAAGTCCGGATAAAAAGCGACCAGAGACAAACATAGATGCAATATGACTCGTAATAATATGCACTGTCCCGTCCCGAGACACAATTCGCAACCTGTCCACCTCGACGTCTCGTTTGATCATCGGCAACACAGCCAACCACTCAAGCCACGGATATCCATCCCTTGCCTCGCACGAAAAGGAGGAGACCTAATAACTACAAATAACCCGTCTTGCTTTCGCCCTCAGCACGACCAAACATTGGCTCTGAGCGGTAACCCACTCACGACACTGTTCGTTGAGTGGTCTGGCGCGATAGACTTCCTACAGCCAGTCACTTCTTCTGCTACGGCTCACACGCGGCCTACATACTACATACATACATACATACATACATACATACATGGCAAGCCACATCGGCCCAAGATGTATTCTACTCCTACTACTTCGGCTCTGCCATAGCCATACTGGCCTCTCTACAGCATAGCATACTTCGACCCCAGCGTCGCTGCTTCCGCTGCTTATAATAGGTTATGAGCTGTCCTATCTACATTCTGTTCAAACAGATATGCTTTCAAAACACAACAATCAAATCTGCAGTTTGATTCGTGCAAACAATCTTTGGAAACCCACTGGCTCTTAGAGCAAACAAACTTTTTTTCTTTTTTTTTCTCATTCGTCAACATTGGCGGTTGGTTTCATGTCCAAAGCCCGGGAGACCACGTAGCGTCCACGTTCGATTCGCGAAATCGTCACTCTTTTTTTCGTGTCGAGTTAGTCACCACCATTTACAAGAAGACAGCTCAGCATTTTGCAAGATAATAATAATATCATTATGTAAAGGCTCTCAGTAAGACAACCTACAAGTCCCATGCTCTGAGTATCAGACAGAAATTCAAACTCTCAACGCCATAGCGATCGTATCAGTCTTTGTGATGCCATTGTGGGGGTATATCAATCCATGTTCAGCCTCTGTCCGTCCATCAAGTCGTTGTCCTCATCGCGGTACTTCCATCGCAAAGACGGAAATCCCAGCCTCGATCGCACAATTCCAACACAACGCTTCTCTGCTACCTTTCTAGTAGGTAGGCTTGGTTCCGGGCGGCGGAGGTCCCGGGGGAGGCGCGTAGTCGCCTGCCGGGGCCGTGTTGTTGGCAGTGTGCGCATCCTTGGGCTGCGCGATGCCCTCGTGCTGGCCGTAGTAGCCGTCCTGCTGGTTGAACGTGTTGCCCGTGTACTGGTTCTGCATCGGGTACGACTGGCCGGGCGGCGCTCCGTAGGCGGGCGGCGCGTTGGCATATCCGTTGGGGTTGTTCTGGTGCTGGCCGTGGCCGTTGGCTATCCAGCCGGTGCCGTACATGGGCTGCATACCGCGTCTGCGACGGCGGCGCGAGTTGATGCATCTACAGGGGGGTTCGAATGTCAGCATGTTTATTCCCTAGCAAGAATGAGGCGCGCAACGCGACATGGCAAGCGCGCGGTAGCAAGAATGGTCACTCACGCCCATAGGAAGAAGATGAAGATCACTGCGACAATAACGACAGCGGCAAAAATCCATCGACCGTAATAATACCAATTCGAGTGGTACCCATTGTAGCCGTTGTCATAGTTTACGTAGCGCTTGCCCAGGAGGGCAGTCGATTCTGTCGGCACCATGTTGTTCATGGCAATGGCGAAGTGTCGGTTCTCGAAAGCTGAGAGAAGCACTGTCAAGAAGAAGATTGACAGACTGTGTTTGTTGGTTGCAAAAGTTATGACTCCCAAAGGATGCGAAAGAGATTGTTTGCGGCACAGACGATAACCAGGCAGAAGTAATATTGGAAATTCGGAGGCAGCCGGGGCAATAGATCACGGTCGGTAGTGATGAAGCTTAAAACTGGCGAAATGAGGTCGATGCTTTTGGTGACGTCGATTCCACGGTAGCAGTACAGATGACTGACGTACGGAGTCTGTGAATGCGACCTTGCAGGTTATTGTGGTCGCACCGGAGTAGCGAAGGTTGAACAGTACCACAGATTGTTTAGGTTGCAAAACCAGATGCAGGAGAGAGAAAGAGCACCGAAACCAATCCAAAAACCTGGAACGAACTGGAATGTCACTGTCTTTTACGTCTTTGGTGCTCTTGGTGATGCTGGGATCTGGCTGCCGTGTTCCCGGGGCGTATTGATTGGGGCAGTGGCGTGGCAACTCTCCCTACGTTATGTACCTCTGCCAAACATTTCAAATTTCAGGTGGCTGTGCACAGGAGGCCAGGAAGCTTGGCCTTTGAGTTGGATCGTCTCAGCATCCTTGGCCGGAGGGGTCATGATGGGCGGGCACGGATAATCGTGCCATTGACTTTGTCGTAGTCATCAGTCGGAAGAGGTGGGAAGATGCGCACTCGCTTGACCTTTTACTGATGCCGAGTATAGATGCCTGATTTGCACAAGTGCTGTGAGACGAGGTCGCGTGCAGTGGCTGAGCGCTGACGACGACGACATGCTGGAATCAATGAACGGTGTCAATTCGGCATTCCAAATCGTTTCTGAAGAAGCTCTCCGGCGCCCACCATTGGGCAGCTATCAACTGTTAGCTCACAGCTCTGGTGTCTGAGTACGCCGCGTCGCAGTGTAAAGTGTGAGCTATAGATCGCATCTATCCAGCCACTACCCGGAAACATTGTCCCCGGTCTATTGTATAATGGTTACAGACTTGTCGCCTGTTGGCCGATCTACCATACATTAGTTTTCTACCTCGTGGTTTTGGGACTTCGGATACGGCTGCGCCCGACGTCATCCCCCCGCGGATATCGGGGGGGGGGGTTTGTCTCGGTATTCCCGTGGGCTTGGACTTGTCTTTGATATTGTCATCTTTTGAGATATTAGAGTTGAGAATCACTTGACTCGCTCCGACTGCGCACGTCGAACACGGTCGCGCCCTGGCAGACTGTCATGTCACAGTCAGATGATATAATCCATCGTGCACATTCAGCTCTTCGGCGAATTCGGGGATGCGTCCCCAAACAGGAAATATGACTGGTGGTAGGGTGACCCGGGCCTTGAACATGGATCGATCAAGCCCTGAATAAGTGGACGATCGTCCTGGACATGCGCCCTGCTCTCTCTGACGCCCCGCCCAGGAAAGACACTATGGAATACGGGTATTGGCACTTTTGAATGTAGCGAACGCCGTGTAAGCCGTATCGCCATGTTGTCATGATGGACTGCTTACTGACAACCTCGGAGTATGGACGTTTGAGTGCAAATAATCATCATCAGAAGAACAGTGTGAGGTCGTGAATGCAGGTGAGGAAAACATGAACTTCCACCCTGGCTCCCGGTAAATAGTTCAGCGTTGCGTGGAGAATTCCCAATGGGAACCCCAAGGGACCCTGAGGAATACCGCAAGTGGATACGTTATATACGAGCCCGCTAACGTGGGTTTTCGAGGCCCGTCCCAGTCAGCATCTATCTTGTCGATACTGCGCCATACAACTGTGAGATATTTGATGCCTTGCCTCTTGGCTAGTAGTGAGGTTTGCCAAATGAATCAGTCATTTGACAAAAGATCGTGACGAGTGCCGGTCTTCGTACGGCTATCAAATGGAAAGCGCCTTAGTAGAGGCAAGCTCAGGAAACGACCATACGCATGCTAAAGGGTTGGTTGTAGCAAAAGTGAATCACTTCTTTGCCCGGCGTGTGTTTCTGTGTAATGTCGAAGATGCCGTAAAAATATGCATCCGTGCAAGCAGGTATGTGATGATCAAGTACGTTAGGTAGGTAGGCAGGTAATGCGAGGAGTGACAGGATTCGACGAACTGCATCTACATATGCAACTACCTGCGTGAACACGTCAAATATCTCCGATCTCGTGTACCTTGGTATGTGATAGGCTGTCGAGCTGTGTCTGACTCTGCGGCATCGTAGCTGTAGGGGAACTTGTGGTAGTGTGTACCGCACCCATGGTTCGGGCTAGAGGGTATGGGGGAAACAGGCAATACAGCTGGTACAGATAGGTAGGTAGTAGTACGAGTTAGATCAAGGTATGTAGGTCAATACAGTAGTTCGCACGCCTGCTGCGAGATCAAAATCGCCGACCCAGGAATTCCAAACCTTTTTCTTCTTCTGAACCGAGTAGAGCTGCAGCCACCGTCACAGCACTTATGTACGAAGTATACGCTGGTTCATGCACATATATATATCCTAGGTTAATATACTAAGGTTACCCATACTCAAATAACAATAATACAAATTCCACTCCCCGTCCAATAGATCGATCCATTTGGCTCAAGAAAGGGAACAACAGGCAATAGTAGATGAATCAAGCAGGTGTTCGGCTTCTTGTCTTCCCTTCCTCTACGTTCATGATTGGAAGGATCTCCCCCGGAACCCACTCTGCGCGCCCCATGGAGCCAATTGCGACGACGCCTTGCACTCCATGTCTTGACAACGCATCAAATCTAGCACCGCGCACCCGCGGATCAAATCACGACGCTCCATTTCCCAGCTTCTGCCAACGCATCAACGCATCAGATGTGGTCTGTGTGTAGCATTCAAGTACGTAGTATCCCCCATTCCGCGGCCGCTCTCAGATTGTCGTCTTTGGATTTTTTTCTTCTTTTCTTTTCTTCCTTCTTTCCCACGGCCTTTCTTTTCTCTCTCTCTTTCTTGCGACTCCTGGTCAGACTGGCCTCTTTTGGCTCTTTCTTTTGCCCCATCCATCCATCCGCCTACTCGCGATCTTCAGAGCAGAGCCTCTATCCTCAATGAGATGCTTCGGTCATGGTGTACTAATACCGGTACGGCGCATCACACCACGCCAGCCGCCCCTGCTGCTGCGCTGCTTTTCCTGCGCTCCACGTCCGCGCTCATGTCAGGCCTTGAACATGCTTTGCGCGTTTCAACATCATCAGGGCGAACTGATGCGACACCTAGGGTTACTTATACCTGACGGTCTCTCATTATGTCATCATTTATCTCATACCAAAAAGTTGCGCCTACAGATAATGATGCTTGCTTTCCAATTCTCGACATTGAGTAATGCAATAGAAGCTGAAGCCAGCTTCCATGAGAAGCCCTCCCAGAAACAAAAAAAAAGAAGAAAATAAAAGGGGAAAATTAGGCGCTGCTGTAGGTGCACCAGCCCAACCCTTCCAGAACCCTCGCGACTCAGAAGTGGTATCATCCCACGCCAACATTATGCAGCCTGGCCCTGACTCGATCCGTGCAACAACCCATCTAAAAAAGAAACACCGTTTTCCCATGGGAACTGAAGGCGCACTGTTGCGCCCAAATACAACTGACGTTGCAGCAGAACCTCAGTTCGATTTTCAGCTCGCGAGAGAACTTGTGTATATATCCGATCATGAGCAGTCGTGCAACACAACCAGCGTTTGCCCCGTATTCCGGTTGCCCGCAGTATTCGTAAATCATTGTCAAATTCTCCCATCAAAATGGTATATCGATCGGTACACGGGCCGAATTCGTCGTCCATCATGTCGAGCCGAGCTTGAAACTTTCACCCAAGCGCATGGGTTGGGTGGTCCAGGAACACAAAGGAGCAAGTGTTCACCGGGAGAACTTCACGAGCCATTGGACTACGGCGTCTAGGTTGGTCTCTTCCTTGGCGCTGATGCCGTAGCAAGAAACCTCGCGGTTCCCTATGCTCTTCAAGGAAAGGGCGTCGATCAACTCATCTACGCTGAGCTTATCCGGTAGATCAGATTTGTTACCCAGAACGAGCAGGGGGATGGCTTCGAGACTTGGATGCGACATCAGAGCATGAAGCTCATCCTTGGCCTGACCGAGAACTTTGATGTCTGCAATGTCGACGATGAACACTATAGCGTCTACACCGCGACAGTAACGCTCCCACATCGGCCGAAAACGAGGTTGTCCCCCAAGATCCCAGCACTTCAGGGTCACATGGCCACGAGTCACCTTCTTCATGTTGAAGCCGACTGTTGGTATGGAACTGCGAATCATTAGCCTTTGACTACGGACCGAGCTTTTCCAAACCCTCCAACAGGGGAAAAGGGTCTGGATCTTTGCTGGTGGGAAGGACAAGGTTGCGCTTACTCGATCGTGAACTCTCCGCCCTAACACAGGAAAGGACTCAGCATATCACACGTAGCTCTGGGATTCGCAAGGCACTTACCGCCAAGACGCGCAACAGCGATGTTTTGCCAGCATTTTGCAAGCCGATCATAGTCACGTCCATCTCGGTCGCCCTGTACGAAGAAAGATCAGTCATTTGCTCAGCACCAAGCGCCTTGGCCAGTGTTCTTTTTGACGCGGCGCAAGAGACGAGTGCGGCGGTGAGAATTATAACCCCGCGCTGGGGGAGCTGTGTCGCTCGGATCGCGTACTTACCAGAAAGTCCGCAGCAACCAGTCGTACATTTTCCGAAAGAGGCCGGCCATGTTGGCGATGCTCTGCGTATGCTCCCGCAGCGTCTGGCGGCAAGTTGTGGGCAAACGTCTGGGATGCACTTGAAAGTAAATAAGAACTTTTGGATTTGCGCAAGCTGTGATTGTATGTTGCGCAAGGCTAGGGTGTCAGAGGACTAGTGGGGAACTCAAGATCCAATGTGACTGGGGGGGGGTTCTCAGACAAGGTGTTAAATAGTTGCGCTCGGTTCCTGATGCTCTGGTGACATGAGAAATAAAATGCTTCGTAGACGATAGACGACTTGGAGCGCTTGCCGGGTCAAATGGACGAATGCAAGGCTGCTTGGGACCCAGGAGCAATTCTGCGCCTGGCGACAAGAGTCGGCTGGCCGGTGGTCCTTTTCTTAGAAAAGGATGGGATGCGTGCGCGTATGGAGGCAGGTCAGGTGAAGTACCTCTACGAGGTACGAGACGTACAAAAGGATGGAGCTGCGCGGGTGGGATGAACGGTGACGCCCTCGATGAGCTCTCACACACAAGTCGCAGAGGGTCGCAATGGCAGTTCCAGTCCCCACCACGAGGTTTGCAAAACTGTATAGCGCACCGTGCCTCGGAAAAGGTGGTGATCAAGCGGAAGCGAATTGAGCTTGAACCTTGCACTTTGGACGAAGGCAGCGGCTAGAGTGACCGGGGTTTCATTCGCCTGATCTCTACCGGCCCCAGCAGCGGTCCAGCTTGCAAGCGCAGAGAGACCTTGTCCAAGACGAACAGTGCGGGACGGCGGCGGCAGACGGGCAACGGGCGCGCCGCGGGTCGAGACCCGTGAGACCTTCGATGTTGGGGCAGAGCGATGGGCGCTGATGTTGCTGTGATGCTGGTTGACGTAGAGCGGCTCTGGGGGGGGCGCTTGACCGTAGCTGCAATGCCAAAATGGCCAAGGAACAAGAAGAGGTGCGTTGCTCTCTTCTTGTGCGAACCTGACGACGCTGAGGCCGATCAGACGATATTAAATGGTCCGATGTCTTCCTTGTACGGAATAAAGAGACATGTAATCGCAAATACAGCAATAGTTGCACAGATCAAATTGTGATGAGATTACAAGAGCCGTATGCAGCAGTAGCAGATTTTGGCTGATGTTGCTAAGAACGGATGCGGTTCTCCTCCCTGGGATTTTTTTTTCTGCAGATCGTGTGCGTGGAGGCTTGCCGCTTTCGCTGGGTCCGGAATTCCGTAGTATACTTCGTACAAGCCTCGGGCGATCAATGTAGAGAAGCACTTGTGTTTCTTTGCTGCAAGGCCGCGACAGAGCAGAATGATCCTCGTCTGGTCAAATTCGGTATTCTGGTCTTGGGCCTGCCCTTTGTCGAATACTCTCTCCTGGCTGTGGGGGAAAGCAATCAGAGCAGTGTAGCACAAGATAGAACAAGTGTTGAAACACACACACACACACACCACAGTGGTGCAATCCTGGGAAGATGTTGTCTCTAGGAGCACAAGCCGATCGTTTGTGCGGAGTTGAGAGAGGGCAACAGCAGCTGCAATCTGGCGGATAGGGCAGAGCAGAGAAGAGTAGCTAGCAGTCGATTTGCAGCAGGTGAAGTAACTGCAATATGGTAGGTTGTTGACGGTTGACGGCCTCTGGAAAGGAAAAAAAAAAAGAAGATCCAGGCCCTGGACGATTCGAGACAGGTTGGTGATATGCAGCAAGCAAGGTATAAGTGGGCTGAAAGGCCAGAGAGTGAGTGAGTGAGAGACCCGATGACCCGAAGATTGGTTGAGTGCCTGCCTGTCTGCTTGTTTGCTCGCCTGCCTATCTTACCTACATCAACCCCAAAGGCAATGTATGTAAAGAGACGTAATGCTGTAGTTATGGGATGTAGGTAGGTTAGGTATGGTAATATGGGAAATCGAGTCAAGTGGAAAGAGGAGATGATGTATCCTGCACGGCGGGCAGATTTGGGCCTCGAGATGCTTGTACCCTTGCACGCGGCGATGCACGTCGTACGGGCTGCGTCCTCTCAAAATGACTGGCTGGGGAAGCTTCTCATGATCGGTGGGCTGAGCTTTGGAGTACGGGCCGCAAGAAGCTTCCAAGTTGAAAAGATGTGTTGCAATGATGCCTGACTTCGAGGCCCGCGGCGAACGAATCTCGTACGGGGTCGGAGACCAACGGCCTCGACGGAGAGGATCAATGGACATCCCATGAGGGGAACAAACCAGCCAGCTCTAGCACAAGACGCGCCTAGGTTAGGTCAGGTTAGATACCTACCTAGGTCCTACCTACCTATGCAGGCCGGCCATACATGACGGTCGAGAGGCAGGGAAGGTACCTGTCTGGTATACAGGCTGCTCGTACAATGAGTAATAAGTCACCTTGATATCGGCAGCGTTTACCGGGGTCGGTACCTTGGTGTAGGTACTATGATTAGGTATCCAAAACGCCGTGATGTGCTTGCTAGATGCCCCCAAGCTGCAGTAGCAGCGGCCACTAACACACGGCCGCACCAGTTGTACTGTTAATTTGATCCGTTGCCATAACCTGGCTGCCCGTGTAAGCCACTTACAGCTCTGCCCGCTTCTCCGTGCCTCTTCATGGAATATTTCCTGAAAAGTGACAGGCATACAGCCTGGACGGGCATCTGCTGATATGTAACGCAGAAAGTATATTTGAGAGACGACATCATCAGCCTGGCTTGAGAGCTCGGTATTCCTGCAGGAACAGACACGCTGGCTCAGCTGGCTCACTCTTATATAACCCCGAAAAGCCAGCGGCATGTCATGGAAATAAGAGTGTATCGTCTTTTGTTTCTACAACCGACCTAACTACGTGGTTGGAGTACAGTGTTCTGTATTTCCAGACTCTCAAGTTCATACAGTGCCTATACTTACGGTATCTTGGTCGTTGGCGGGGCCGCCACTGAGTCTGCAACTTGCAAAAGAGTGTTTCTCCGTCTCGTAACTGCCCTTCCCGGTAATCCGGAATGTATATAACACACAAATGACTCCGATCCTTGCCCCAAACGCGTAGATACTATCAAGCCCCTGAAACTCTAATACAGGCTTCTATTTTGGTGCACTTGGTGACACGAGGAGATTTGGTTCACATCGGCATTGGAGGGGAATTGCGGCGAGAGCCTTAGTATTCGCCTTGGGGCGGGGCTGCAATGATCAGTCCCCACTACTAACCAGAGCATGGATAGCTTATCGCTTACTTTTGCTGGCGATAAGGAAACTTTTTTTTCTCGGGTCGGTCGCAACGCAGCACTGATACTATGCTGTTACGATAGCCTCGAATTTCCGAGACTCATCCTCCTTACCAACAAAGATTCACCACGCCCGCTTGGTCCTTCTGCCAGCTCAACTCCGGGCTCATATCGACAGGCCTCGAGTCACTCCTCCTGTCGAGCAGCGCGGTTCCTCGTCGAAGCAGCGCGCCGCATTTGGCGGCCCCCATCTGCCCACCATGGCACCCGCAGCGACGAAAACCTCTTGGGATCACGAATACAACACCTTGCGCCGAGAGAAGCTGTTTCGTGAGCCTCCGAAAGACCAATCGGCATATCCTCTGCTGCAGCTCGCCGTCAACCCGCACATTGAATCATTCGACGCCATCTTTGAGCCCGATGGTCTGCTGCAACGGGGTCTTGCCGACATTGGCACAAGAGTCCTTCTCGATGGCGACGACAGGACGTCTCCGGTCGGCAGGAACAGGCTCAGCATTCGATACAAGGGCGTGCAACTGCTGAAGTCTCAAGTTCCGCCCAGCAACAAATTCGCAAAGAAGCGAGAGATCATGCCTGCCGAATGCAGAGAGAGACATGTTACCTATCGAGGCAAGCTCTCTGCCACCTTCGAGTACAGAATCAACGGTGGCGATCCTCAAGAGTTTACCCGAGAGATCGGTAACCTTCCCATCATGGTCAAGGTGAGAGCCGGGTTTGCCAGCGCTGATCAGAAACCCAATTAACATTATCCACAGTCCAAATTCTGCCACTTGAAAAATATGTCGCCGGCCCAATTAGTGGCAAACAAGGAAGAGTCGGAAGAGATGGGCGGTTACTTCATCGTGAACGGAAACGAAAAGATCATTCGCCTGCTTCTCATGAACAGGAGAAACTTCCCGCTGGCCATTGATCGGCCCAGCTTCGCGAACCGAGGTCCGACATACACCTCCAAGGGTATCATCCTGAGATCCGTCCGACCCGACGAGACCTCCCAGACAAACACCCTGCACTACCTCAATGATGGAAACATTACTTTCAGGTTTTCATGGAGGAAGTCCGAGTACCTCGTGCCCGCCATGATGATCCTGAAGGCTCTGGTAGAGACGAATGACCGCGAGATCTTCGAAGGTCTCGTAGGCTCCCCCGACTCAAAGGGTATCCAGAACACCTTCCTCACGGATCGAGTCGAGCTTCTGCTGCGGACGTACAAGGCATACGGTATCTACACCAAGGCTCAGACAAGGGCATACTTGGGACAGAAGTTCAGGCCTGTCCTGGGTGTCTCGGAAACTTTGTCCGACTACGAAGTGGGCACCGAGTTTCTGCGCAAAATCGTACTTGTCCATCTTGGAAACGTCAACGTCACCGAAGAACAGGACTCGGACAAGTTCCGCCTCATTCTCCTCATGATTCGCAAGCTCTACTCTTTGGTTGCAGGCGACTGTGCCGTTGACAACCCTGATGCCGTTCAGAACCAAGAAATCCTCCTTGGTGGTTTCCTGTACGGCCAGATCTTGAAGGAGCGCCTGGATGAGCTCATCTCCGGCGGATTACGTCTTTCCTTGCGCGAATACTGGCGCAGGTACCCAGGCCGCACATACACGTCACAGGAGTTCCAGAACGACTTCCCTGCCAGGATATTCACCAAGATGAGCGAGAACATTGGAAACCTTCTTGAGTACTTCCTTTCCACGGGCAATCTCTCCAGTCCGTCTGGCTTGGATCTGCAACAAGTCTCCGGTTTTACCGTCGTGGCCGAGAAGCTCAACTTTTTGCGTTTCATTAGTCACTTCCGCATGGTACACAGAGGTAGCTTCTTCGCCCAGCTGAAGACGACCACGGTACGAAAATTGCTTCCCGAGTCATGGGGATTCCTTTGCCCCGTCCACACCCCTGATGGATCCCCCTGTGGTCTGCTCAACCATCTTGCCCACAAGTGTAAGATCACGACAAGCGCCGTTGATGCATCAGCTATTCCGGCGCTGGCAGCTGAGTTGGGAGTCGTCGACACTTCTTCTGCTGCGACTTCCGAAAGCGTCGTCGTCATGCTCAACGGCAAGATCATTGGCTGGTGCAAGCCGGCAGAGTCTAGGAGAATCGCAGACACTTTCCGCCACTGGAAAGTAGAGGGTTCTCACGGTGTACCGTTACACTTGGAGGTTGGTTTTGTTCCAGCATCAAATGGTGGAACCTACCCTGGTATCTTCATGTCATCTGAGCCAGCACGCATGATTCGTCCTACCAAATACCTGCCTCTCGAAAAGGAGGACTACGTCGGCGCCCTTGAGCAGCCCTACATGTCGATCGCTTGTACCGAGCCCGAGGTCGTGTCTGGAGAGTCCACGCACGTCGAGTTTGATCCCACGTACATTTTGTCCATCCTAGCCAACATGACACCTTTCTCCGACTTCAACCAGTCGCCCAGAAACATGTACCAGTGTCAGATGGGTAAGCAGACGATGGGAACACCTGGTACATCCCTCCGGTACAGAACCGACAACAAGATGTACCGCCTCCAGACCGGCCAAACACCTATCGTGAGGTCTCCCCTCCACAATGCCTATGGTTTCGACAACTTCCCGAACGGATTCAACTCTGTGGTAGCCGTCATCTCCTACACTGGTTACGACATGGACGACGCTATGATTCTGAACAAGTCTTCGCACGAACGAGGATTCGGCCATGGAACGATCTACAAGACCAAGAAGATCACTTTGAAGGAAGAAAACCGCACAAAGTCCGCCAAGCATGTGTCAAAGCTGTTTGGACATGCCCCCAACACTTTGCAGAAAGGCTGGGAGCGAACACAGCTGGACGAGGACGGTCTTCCGTTTGTCGGACGATGCATCACAGAAGGTGACATTCTCTGCGCATGGCACACTGTTTCTGCCGACTACAGCGGCAACCTGGTGAACCGGGATGGCATCACCCACTACGAAAAGTACAAGGAGACGGAGGTCGCCTTCATCGAGGAAGTGCGCGTCATTGGCAGCGAGACAGGCAACGAGCCAATGCAGACAATCTCCATCAAGTTGCGAATCCCTCGTTCTCCTGTTATTGGAGACAAGTTCTCGTCGCGTCACGGACAGAAGGGTGTGGCTTCGCAAAAGTGGCCATCTATCGACATGCCGTTCTCAGAGTCAGGAATCCAGCCCGATACCATCATCAACCCTCACGCTTTCCCGTCGCGAATGACAATTGGTATGTTTGTCGAGTCCTTGGCCGGCAAAGCTGGTGCTCTTCATGGTCTGGCACAAGACTCGACGCCATTCCGCTTCGATGAACAGAACACCGCAGGCAACTACTTTGGGCACCAGCTCAAGATGGCTGGATACAACTACTATGGAAACGAGCCAATGTACTCCGGTATCACTGGCGAGGAGCTGGCGGCAGATATCTACATCGGTGTCGTCTACTACCAGCGTCTCCGTCACATGGTGAACGACAAGTACCAGGTCAGAACGACGGGTCCGGTGGTGCCGACCACTGGCCAGCCCATCAAGGGAAGAAAGCGCGGTGGTGGTATTCGTGTCGGAGAGATGGAACGTGATGCACTGTTGGCCCACGGCACAGCTTTTCTGCTCCAGGATCGTCTGATGAACTGCTCCGACTACTCACGGTCGTGGATCTGCCGCAAGTGCGGCTCCTTCCTTTCTATCCAGCCGACAGTCTCCCCTTACGTCGGAAAGAAGAAGACCGTCAGCAGCGTGCGCTGCAGGAACTGTGCCACACGCATCGACGAGCTGGAAGATGCCGACCTGAGCAAGGTTGCCGGCGAGATCTGGGAGGATGGACAGGGTAACCAGTGGGTCGGTGGTGACCAGACCACCTTGGTTGCCGTCCCTGGTGCGCTGAAGTACCTTGATGTCGAGCTCGCGGCAATGGGAATCAAGTTGAAGTACAGGGTCGACCCCAAGGACGCGGCTCGCAAGGGCCCTCTTGTACAGACGACCTGGGATGCGCTCGAGGCGGGCAAGAAGGCACAGCCCGCCCTGGAAGCTTCCGCGTAGGATCTGTACAACAGCCTGTTTAGTCACTGTAAGCATTGAAAGGAGTTCAAAAGAGGTCAGGGGTTTTCTACATTTCGATACTATTTCTGCGAGTTAGGAGTTTGTTTCACAGATCGTAGCTACATGATGGCTTATGCTTAGCACAAAGTCATGGAAGAAGAATATACCAGCAGATCCGCACTGCATAGATTAGTGTATAGTGATGGTCGTTACCCTCCAGTCGCACGACGCTTCCGTCCTGCACGCAGCCGAGATTGCAAGCCATGGCATCTGGCCCAAACGCATCTAATCGCCGGAGACTGTGACTAAACATTTCCAATTTTTTTCTTCCAAGAGACTATATGATCAACATGAACCGCTGAATCAGATGACAATCCCTCAATATTGCTTGCAACCGATCCGAACCAGCATCCAGTCATCTACTCGGAGCAATAATGCGACTGGACGCCAAATTCTATCGGCGGAGTGAATGCTGCTTGGTGATCGCCATACCTTGGACCCACCAACCTATGAGCCAACAGTATGAGTCGAGCTTGTCGCTTGTCGAGCTTGAGAAGCATGGGCGAGGAAAAGACACGGGGCGTCTTTGTGCTAGGAAAACAGATGGCGAACGAACGTGGTGTGGTGACGACCAAGTTCGGGAAGGTGCAGCTGGTCGGCCAAGGCTATGTATATATTATTCATGAGACCAGGACAGACCGGTGGCCACATGGCGCCTTCCCTCCGAGCTTTAGCGAACAAACACACTCGGCTCTGGTTCTGATTAATCTTTGAATATCAAACATGGAACCCGCCCGATAGCTTGGGCCGGCACAAACCTGTTTCACTCTTACCACCTCGGGGCATTCGGTTCATTTGAGAGGAGCAGCGTCCACCCGTACTCGTACGAGAGACATCACGCTTCTTCTCTCTCCTCCCTTCGGTCCTCCCAGTACCTCCGATAGTGATCCTGTCTCCTCCTCGGACTTCTCGGCAAGCACAGTGCTCAGCTGATCGGTCTTGTGTTTGCCTCTTCCAGACATCAGTCAATGTCTGAGCTGCAACCGACGGCTTGGACCCTGCTTCGACTCTCCCGAGACCAATCTCTTCTTCCTCTCACCCTCTTCCATGTGCTGTGCCAGTCACTGCCACCCAACAATTTGATCACGGTCCAAGGCGCGTCGAGCGCCGCGAGTCGCTGTGTACTCCATCATCCAGCATTGTTGTGCGCTCTTGGCATCGACACCTACTACGCAAGAAATAGAGGGCAGATCATCATATCCAGTGACTAGCAACCATGATCTTGTGGCGCCGCTTATTTCTTCTGAGGGTTTTCCCTGTAGTCTTGTTGGCCACAAACGAGCTTCGAGCATACGACTATGGCCATACAGCCCAGGATCTTCTGGGAACGCGCGACGTCCCTGGCAATAACGAGTCTCAGAATGCCTTGGTACAGGCTATATCCTACAATGGCAGCATCCCTCTTCGACTAGAGCTGCGCGACCTCCAGAACAAACACGAGCAGTGGAATCTCTATATTCTGGCCCTCAGCTGGATACAGTGGCTGGATCAGAACGTACCCAACTCTTGGTACTCCATTGCAGGTCAGCAGTTTTCTCCTCTGTGGTGGCTATTTGACAAGAACTAAACATGACGAAACAGGTATACACGGTGCACCCTTTGCAGATTACGGTGGTGTTAAGGCATTGCCTGGGAATCAAGGCAATGGATATTGCACCCACGTTTCTATCCTCTTCCCGACCTGGCACCGCGCCTATCTGGCACTCTTTGAGGTAGGTTACTAAATCCCAAGGCGCTCTCGCCTTGTGCGCGGCAATTGTACAATACTCATGATGTAGCTGACTAGTACGAATAGCAAACCCTTTACAACACCGTTCAGACCATTGCCGCCTGGTATCCTGACGAGCAGCGCGAGGCCTTCCAGAAAGCCGCCGATGGTTTCCGCATACCATATTGGGACTGGGCCATGATCCCAGCCAACGGATCTCATGTCTTTCCCGATGTTCTCTGGAACTCGTCACAGATAGAAGTGGACGGACCAAACGGAAAACAGAATATTAGCAACCCTCTCTTCAACTATGTCTTCAAGCCCCTAAATCCCGACATGTTCGAAGAGTATCCGGTGAGCCAATCTAATTTCTTGACACGGTCTGGCAACTCCAACACTAAACAATTATAGTTCATGTACTGGAATGAGACGATGCGGAACCCACAACCGTCGATGAGTCCGAATGCGACATCTGACAATCAAGGAGTGGTGCAAGACTTTGATACCCGGCTACCTACCATTCAGCAACGACTCCATAACCTGTTTACAAAGTCCGGAAACTACAGCGAGTGGAGCAATGAAGCATGGATAACAGATCCCAACGATACTGTTGATGATTCAATCGAGTCCCTTCATGACTTGATCCACTTGATGTGTGGAGGGAATTGGGGCCACATGGCCATTATTGCTTACTCGTCATTCGACCCGGCCTTCTTTCTACACCACGCAAGCCTGGATAGGCTGTTCGCCATGTGGCAAGTCGTCTATAACGATTCGTGGGTGGAGCCCTCTCAGGCTGTGCTTCCGACCAGAACGATCCGTACGGGAGACAACCAGACCTCGCTGTCAGACTTGACTCCCTTTTATCATAACGGAACGCACTTTTGGAACTCGGACGAAGTCCGTGATCATAAGGTTTTCGGTTATAGCTATGCTGATGTGGTCAGCGGGAACCGGAGTGATGTGAATGCAGTCATCAACAGGCTGTATGGCGGCGACAAGCCTACTATGTCTTCCAAAAGCGATGCACGCGTTGCACAGCGCAACTCCAGCACTCGCTCGCCAAAGGAGATTTCCACAGATATCATTGCCGGAAATGATGTCTATCGAGAATGGATTGCAAACATTCGTGTCAACAAATTCGCACTGGGAGCTTCTTTTACCATTCACCTGTTTTTCGGCCGTGCTCCCAAGTATTCTGGAAAGTGGACGTCGCCAGAAAGCAGCATTGGCATGCTTGGTGTATTCGCAGGCGGCCACGCTCACGGGGATACGGGCCCTCTCCAAGTCAGCGGTACGGTTCCTCTCACTTCGGCACTTGCTGGTCTGGTCTCGTCGGGAGAGCTATCCAGCATGGACCCCGTGGACATCAATCCGTTTCTGGAGCACAATATTGGACTTGCTGTGATGCATAGTAACGGTTCAGTCGTGAGTGCGAGTGCAGTAGACGGCTTGCACATCAGCATCGTGAGCTCCCTAGTCACGGCACCAAAGACAGAAACGGAGCTGGCAAGCTGGGGCGAGGTCGACACACGCTTCGATCTTTATTGATAATACAGCTTTAAGGACTGATATCCAGGATGCATTCAAGATATCATTGCATATGAAATCATCATGGGTTGGTGATGATCGACCGGTCGCTCTCATTCCCAATCACTGGCAAATACTACCCACCCCTGGTAGCAACACAATCTTGGGAGGCGAGGTGAAGGAACTGGTCCATTGATAATCTCCGTTGTTAGGGGGGTAATGGTAATTCAAAGTCTATTCTTGTAAATAATTCGAAGCACACACACCCGGAAATCGTGTTTGAGGCAGATAATAATTCGCAACTTACTCTCCAGTACAGAGTAGATACGCTGTATGCGAGCTACCTTACTTGTACTCTGAACGGTGGTCGTCATGTGGAGGCCCACGCTTTACGAAGCAAGCAGCAGTGACTATTCATCCATGTACTCTTTGGACTGTTCAACGTATTGGTGCCGTCAATGAATAAAGTCCACTAGTACGATCTCCGTGTATATAGCATGTGAGGCCTCGGATGATATGGTGAGCGGCCCTCCTTATCAACGTTAGGCCATGACGATCTCATCAATGTTCAGTCCCTTCTATTGACGGGCGGGAGGGATTTGCGTGCCAAGCCTAGGTAGGCGCTCGACTACCGAACAATAATAAGATGATGGATGTCTTCTAGAAGAAAAAATGACGGAGGAGATCGCCGTGGTGGGAGGCCCGATTGAGTCGCTGGACGGAAATCGTGTCATCCATGAGACCATCCCACATGGCAAAACCATCCAACCCGACCATCCATCCATCAAAGGATGGACGGACGGCAGTTGAGGGAAACAAGCGCGTCTTTTCACAGATGCCCCGGCAGCTCGTTGCGGCAATCGAGCACAGCAGTATATTATTGTCTGTGTGCAACTCGAATCTCGCATGGCAAAAGTTCTGCTGCGTGGGCGAGTACTTTGTAGCCTTCTTGACTATTACGACCGGCTGCAGGAAGCCAATAAAGTCAAAATGCCGGGTTAGAGGGCTGGACGCGATTCAGGGGTTACCTAGATTCATGTTTTTCTTCTTCTTCTTCCTGTCGCGGCAACGCGGAAATAGTCGGTTTTCTCCATCCACGACTCAACGGTGCCCCCAGGTTTTATCACCAAGAGTACGATGTAAATGCCAGGGATTCGATTTATTTCTTGTCGTTCTATGATGATTCTCGTCTTCAGGCCTTTGGGCCACTGATCATGTCCGGCAGAGGACGGCTACAATTGCGTGCTTTTGGCTGCTTACCTACTTTGCATTTTCTGACGAGCCGCGGCAAACTCTCAATCAATAGAGCCAGGCTGGCCCTGCATAGTGTGCATGCAAGAAAAAAAAAGACCGTGAGCAAGAAAAGGCGATGGCGTCGGAATAAAGATCAGCACGCCGGCACGCATGCAGTCTATGCAAGTAGGTTAGTTCAAAGTATGTTGTCGCCGCCGTTTTTTTTTTTGTTTTTTTTTTGGGCGCGGCAGCGTCCGGGCGCGGAAAGCGTAGCTCCTCCATATGGGATAATTCCGATTTTCGAAAGCAGCCAGAGCGGCAGCCGACTGGGCAAACAATCGATTGCACTGCATCGCATGCCGCAACGGTTACGCTCGAGAGCGTCTTTTCCAGTGGCCGCTGGCCTCCCCATCTTGATACCCGTACACGGCAGGATCACGGCTCGGGAAAGTCGTTACACTTCTCCTGTGTATATGCAGCCGCATCTGCTTTGGGACTCTTGCCCTGACGGCCCTGACAGTGGCATCCGTCAAGCGCAGGTACGAGGTGCACAATGTACGTATGGCGGGCAACGTACGATGTACGGCGGTGCGCAAGGCAGTAAGTATTGACTGAATCTATTCCCGCCGCAATACAACGGGGGAACTACATGGATGGATTGGGTTGTCGTATATCCGCCACAATTGGCAGATTGGAGAGGACTGGTTTGACTGGGGATTTTTGGCAGTGCTGGGCCAACATGGCCAGGGTTGATCATATAATCTACCTACTCGGTTGAAGCCTAGATGCTTGACATGGGACTATCTGACAACCTGCAACCAAGACACCGGTCCGTGTCAGATGTAATCACCGTCATGAGCATGGCAAGATTGATGGATTGGAAGTCAGGCACAGCAGATTGACGAAAGACGAAAGCCCCCACGCGGAAAGACAGAAATCAATGACACGGAGCTCTCCAATCCAATCCAGCCCTGGCCCGTCAATGAAGGCAACTGCCAACCAAAATCGATAGATACAGCACCACGCTAACGCTCTGCCTAGCATTTAGCTCATTTCCCTTATCTTTCAATGCCACTACACTAACGTGCCCGGTAGCTAAGTGCGACCCTAAACTGATCTACCGTACCCTGAGAACGCTCTTGTCGCTCACCACCAGAGAACATTCGAGATTGCCCAACCTCCATCAAAAGGGAAAATCGACACGCGAGTTCAGAACCGGCGCGAAATAAGACACACCGTAGCCGATTTCCCTTGGAGAAACGACGGACAGCAATGATGAAACCACACGATGGATTTCTCTACTTTCTTTTCCTTATCTCTCTCTCTTCCAAAGTGACCATCGACCACGGCGGCCTTTCGTCTGTACTTTGCAGGTTGGATGATTCGCTGCGTGACACCAAAACCCAGGCCAGGACCTGCAAGGGGGCGCTTTGCCGAGCCCGGATGGTCGCCTCCTCATTCGGGGCTGGACCCAGAAGACTAAAGTTAGGATTGGGCTTCTCGCTCGCAACCCACGATGGAGGGGTGATGTGACACCGCAAGAGAGAGAACCGAGGGGTCCGGCCTCCCCCCTCGCAACGGCCAGCCGGTCGATAAGGCTGTTAGTTTGGGCTCAGCTCTTTCAACTCTCATCTCATCTCATCTGTCTGTCCTCGCAGTGGCTTCAGGTCCATCCACGAAAGCCGGGAACGCGATTCTACCCGGGGTCGGTGAAGCAGCTGCCTCCTGGGTCTTTCCAGTCCTCTTCCATATTCGACGTCCCACGATCCATCTGCCTGTGACGGCAGTCCTTCAATGTGATCCTTCGGCTCTATAGACTGCATTTTCAAGCGGCTAGGTAATAAGTATACACACTACCCTCAACCCTACACACGAGAGAAGGATCCACTTGCCATGCGATCATAATGCTTCTTGGTCTTCCCCAAAGGTGGCATAGCGTGCGATAACACTTCGACGAGCGAACAAGTCATGGACGGGCGATCCGGCCAATCTCCCCCCCCCCTCGTAAGCCCTTGCAGGGCCCCCGGCCTGTCTACAGAGTACGTACAGACATGAACCAGGGCATAGGTACGATACAGTCGGCCTGGTTGGTCCATTTTGGGGAGTTTTCTCCTGGCCTCTTTTTCCGTACTACTGGTAGGCCGATTGTGGTTCCTTCGAGATACAACTGCAACGAGATCCCTTCTTTTCTCTCCTTCCAGACTTTCCTTCCCCTTGTCTCTCCAGTCCATCGTCATGGTGTGAATCTCCACTGCTCAGCCTTCCCAAGTCTGCTTGCTCATACATACTATAATTTATTTTTCATATACACACACGACTTTTGCTTCTCTTGCATCCGGGGAACGCCCAACGTCTTCCATGTTTTAGCTGATCAGCCTCCCCACCCGGCCACTCTGAATTGCTTCTTCCAACGACCAGTTGTCACTGAGTTTTACTCAGACTCTGCTGCTGTCGTACGCCTGGCATCCACTCCTTCTGCAGGCAGGATCATCATTGCATATTCCACCGCCTTCTTGACGGCTGGGGCAAATACTTGAAGCTCCCCCAAGGCGTCTCAATCTGACCTGATCTCGGCAATCTGACTGTTGCTCACGACACTTATATAAAACTCGACGAATCTAATTTACTCGACCTCTACTCGGCCCATTCCAACAATCCAACCAAAGCTTCTGGTACCGAAATATATTCAAGATGGTGGTCGTGGACGGTATAGATCTCGATGAGTACTACATCGGCAAAACGGCCTACAATGGCACGGGCGCGGCCGGAGGAGATCCAACAACGGAGGACCTGAACATATGGTACGAGTCGGGAGACATCGCCTGGATGATAACGGCCACTGCCCTCGTCCTCCTCATGATACCTGGCGTTGGGTGAGTTTCGTATTTGCCCTCTTGGCACTTTTGACGACTACTAATCACCAGGCACAGCTTCTTTTATTCCGGCCTGGCACGGCGAAAGTCAGCACTGTCTCTCATATGGTTGTCCATCATGGCAACGGCCGTCACCTCCTTCCAGTGGTTCTTCTGGGGATACTCTCTCACATTCTCGCATACCGCCGGCCCGTTCCTGGGAAATCTCGCCAATTTCGGCTTCAAGGATGTGCTGGCGCGCCCTTCCGTAGGATCCTCCAGCATCCCCGACTTGCTATTCGCCGTCTACCAGGGCATGTTCTCGGCCATCACGGTGGCTCTCGCGACCGGTGCTGTGGCGGAGCGTGGCCGGATGCTGCCCTGCGTCATCTTCATGTTCATCTGGGCCACGGTCGTATACGACCCCATTGCCTGCTGGACCTGGAACCCGAGCGGCTGGTCTAACAAGATGGGCGGGCTCGACTTTGCCGGCGGCACGCCCGTCCATATTTCTTCGGGATGTGCTGCTCTCGCCTATTCCATGATGCTTGGTCGTCGCCGCGGCCACGGTACCCACGAGCTCAACTACCGACCGCACAACGTCACGCATATTGTCATCGGCACCGTCTTCATGTGGGTGGGTTGGTTTGGTTTCAACGCGGGTTCCGCCCTCGCCGCCAACCTGCGCGCCGTCATGGCTGCTACCGTGACCAACCTTGCCGCCTGTGTCGGTGGTGTTACGTGGTGTCTCCTTGATTACAGGCTAGAGAGGAAGTGGTCAGCTGTCGGTTTCTGCTCCGGAGTCATTGCTGGACTTGTTGCTATTACTCCTGGCTCGGGTAAGCACTCTTTTCAGAATTCAACCTCCGATTTTCCATGTACTGACCAAAGCGACTAGGTTACGTTCCAGTATGGGCATCAGTAGTTTATGGAATTCTGGGCGCATCAGGCGCCAACTACGCCACCAAGCTGAAGTTCCTGGTTGGAGTCGACGACGCGCTGGACATTTTTGCCGTACACGGAGTTGGAGGCCTGGTGGGCAATATCTGCACGGCCTTCTTCGCAAGCCAGGCCGTGGCACGGCTCGACGGCACGACCGTGATTGCAGGCGGTTGGCTTGATCACCACTGGGCCCAGCTGGGTTACCAGCTGGCCGACTCCGTCGCCGGCGGCCTCTACTCTTTCACCCTCACAACGCTGATCCTGTTCATCATCAACATGGTCCCCGGCCTGCGGCTCCGCGCCCACGAGGAGTCGGAGATCCTCGGCATCGACGATGCCGAGATTGGCGAGTTCGCCTATGACTACGTTGAGCTCACCCGTGAGGTCCTCAACGACGACGTCGTCGTCGGCGCCGGTCACGACGTGCCTGGGACCAGCCTCTACTCGCGCGACCAGGCCGCGAGCCCTTTTGACCCCCGCGAGAAGAACAGCATTCCACTGATGGACGCGAGGGCGTACGCGGGGAACCGCGACCGCTCGGCAATTCTGCGGTAGAACGATTTCACAATTTACATTTTCAAATTAAATAAAGTAAAAATAAATAAATACAACTACTCAAGTCTCACTCGTGCCTGGTCAAGAGCGGAATCATCCAACCTGCGGCCCTGAGCGGTATGCAACCCTGCCCGCTACTTTTGACAGTCTACATCTTATCTTGCCGCCTCCTTACCGATCTTTTGACATGTGAGACATGCCCATCTACGATTCGAGTCTGCTTGACATCCAAGACATTTTCGAGCGTCTGGCAGCGGCACAGTTTACCTCTCCAACCTTCTCCCCTCCTGGCCCTGCATGGAGGGTGAGGACCACGTGTATGAGAAAAGTTTGATTGACTGCGCGTGTGACAACTGGGCTGGCCGGACAGAGGAGGAAAATCTACAAGCAAAGAAGAAATAAAGATGAAAAAAAAGAAAACCCGAAGGCGCTTATGTAGTGGCGGTGAAAGAAAACGTCGTTACAGTTTGTATGTATTATTTTTCGTCAACGCGGCAGCGGCAGGCAGGCTTTCCAGTGACATTTTAGCCGAGCAAGGGGGCAAGGGGAAGAAGAAGAAAAGCAAGAGGGAAATAAAAAGCAACTTTTCCCATATGGCTCTTATGCGCGTCACGTTTTAACCTTTTTACTTCACGCATGTCGTGAACCCCCAAACTGCAGAAACGAGTATATTATACATGTCCACGCATACATGGCGGCTAATATTTGCCGGG